>JANFCV010000159.1:0-600000 GCA_024500475.1 Phthorimaea operculella
TACAAGGCCGATGAACCCAATCCTATGGTTGCCGCAGTCTATGGCGTGTGTGATGCGACCATCGCCCAGTGGTCTGCCAGTTTCCCTACATGGGCCCTTGCACTGAGCTTTCCTGTCTTTTAGGGGGCAGTTAGTGGAATATTGAGGATGGATGGAATGGAAGGTGAAATATAGAGGATGCATGGTGGAATATATGGTGAAATATAGCGGATACATTTCAAACTATAGGGTTTAAAGACTTACCTGTTCAACAAGGAAGATGAACCCAATCCTATGGTTACCGCAGTCTATAGCATGTGTTATACGACTGTCACCTAGTGGTCTTCCAGTTTCTCTATCGACTACATTTGACATCAGTCACGGGAACTTGCATTGCGCTTTCGTAGTTTTTTAGGGACTACGATGGAATCTAGGTGATGGATGTTGATATAAAGAGGACAGAGGATGAAATATAGAGATGAGTGGTGGAATATTGAGGATGGACGGGGAAATATACAGGATATTTTTTGAAATATTGAGATGGATGGTAAAATATAGGCGATGGATGGTGAAATTTACGGGACAGTGTGAAATATATAAGATTGAGGGAGATGGCTGATGAAATATAGAGAGTGGATAGTGAAATATTTAGAAAAGATTATAATTTGAGAGGAATGATAAAAGGTATATGAAAAACTTGGTCATTTACCTGTTCCACAAGACCGATGAACCCAATCCTATGGTTGCCGCAGTCTATGGCGTGTGTGATGCGACCATCGCCCAGTGGTCTTCTAGTTTCTCTGTCCACTACATTTGACATCAACCACGGGAACTTACACTATGTTAAAAGGCTTATGTTATGGGGGTGAAATATAGGACGGGTTGTGTAATATAGGAAATGGATGGTGTAATATAAGGATTGGATGGTGTAATATAGGGAATGGATGGTGTAATATAGGGAATGGATAGTGTAATATAGGGAATGAATGGTGTAATATAGGGAATGGATGGTGTAATATACGGAATGGATAGTGTAATATAGGGAATTGATGGCGTAATATACGGAATGGATGGTGTAATATAGGGAATGGATGGTGTAATATAGGAGATGGGTGGTGTAATATAGGGGAGGGATGTCAGATTGCTAGCTTAGTGAAGGACAATGTAACTTATGAAAACCCAGTGACAGTAGCAGAATTATTGAATAACTTTTTTATTGAGTCTTCTAATAAAACGAGTAATGTAACTTGCAATGCATCCTTTCCTTTAAATAAATGTCCGAATACAATTTTTCTCAAACCGTGTGACTGTGAGGAAATTTATAATATTATTATGTCATTAAAAAACACCATGTCAGTAGGTATAGATGGTATCAGCACTAAAATCGTAAAAGCATGCTCTAACTCATTAACTGAGCCACTAACTCACATAATAAATTTATGTTTTGAACAGGGTGTTTTCCCTGATATCATGAAATTTGCAATTGTGAAACCTCTTTACAAAAAAGGCAGTGAAACGGCTATGAACAATTATCGTCCGATTACGTTAGTGCCAATTATATCAAAAATCTTCGAAAGGGCTATGTTTACACGCCTTATACATTTTTTTGATCAAAATCATATCTTAAATCATAGCCAATTCGGATTTAGAAAAGGTAGTTCTACAACTTTGGCCTGCTATCATCTCGTTAAGCTTATTACTGAAGCAGTTAATGATAAAAAAGCAGTAGCATCAATTCTACTAGATTTATCTAAAACGTTTGATTGTGTGGATCATGCGATACTGTTAAGGAAGCTAGATAACTACGGTATCAGAGGAAATGCGTTTAGATGGATTAAAAGTTATTTAGAAAAAAGACAGCAATGTACGGAAATAAACAAAATTTATAATTCGGTTCTAATCTCTTACAGATCAGAATTCAAGCAAATTCGTTGCGGAGTGCCCCAGGGAAGTATTCTTGGGCCTCTTCTTTTCCTAGTTTATGTCAATGATCTGCCTATACACTTAAGTTGCAGCTGCATCATGTTTGCTGATGATATAACACTGGTAGTTAGATCTGATAACTCTTCAACATTATCTATAGCTATTATGAATGCTTTGGAAACAGTCATAAATTGGCTAAATGTAAATAAATTAAATTTGAATATCTCAAAAACCAAACTAATTCAATTCAGGACATATAAAGCAAATGACATGATATTAGATGTAAAGTACTTAAATAACAAAATCGAAGAAGTAGAGTCTACAAAATTTCTCGGTATAGTAATAGATAAATTTTGTAGTTGGAAATTTCACATACAAAATGTTTGTGACAGGCTTGATAAATATTCATTCTGCACTTCGTAGGTTATATAGCACAGCATCTAAAGAAATTGCCCTTATAGCGTACCATGGACATGTTTCCTCAATACTAAGCTACGGACTGATTATCTGGGGAAACTCAGTCGATGCAAACAAAGCTTTCCTCGTACAAAAAAAGTGCATAAGAGCAGTTTGTGGTACTCACTATTTGGAACCATGCAGACCTCTTTTCAAAGCAACTCAAGTACTGACTCTACCATGTATGTACATTCAGCAAATCTCAGTATTTGTTAAGGAACACCCTGAATATTTTGAAAAGTTGCCACAACGACCTTTTAGACAGGTAAAGATATGCCCATTGTTCAAAGTCCCAAGGTCTAGGGTCAATTACTATGGAAAAATGTACACTGCATGGCTGCAAAAATATTTAACAAATTGCCTACCGAAATAAAGTTAAGTCCAAGAAATAAACTTAAAACTTTGCTCTCTGACTGGCTTTTGAAGAAATGTTTTTATTCAATTAAGGAATTTATGGAATGTAATGCTTCGCTGTGATCTATTTTTCATATTTTGTTATTGTTATTATTGACCATTTTAATGCATACATTATTGAACAAATATTTGTAACAAATTTTATTAATTTAGTTATTAAGGAATTTGTATGTTTTTTATTCATGATCACATAATTTTATAGAAATACTTTCTTATTGACATTTTTAAATTATTTATTGACATTTAACGTTAGAGCTTATCAATTAAAATTATTTGCATGCCTATTTTGGTAGAACATATGAAACTATTTTAACATAAGACCTCATTTAATGTAATTATTACTATGTTTTATGCAAATAAACGAATCTGAATCTGAATCTGAATCTGATGGTATATTGTAATATAGGAGATGGTTGGTGGAATATGTGGATTAATGGTGAAAATAAGAAGATGGAGGATGAAATATAGCGGATAGATTTTAAACTGTACGGTATATCCGTTCACATATATGTATACCTGTATACAGAAGTACCTGTTCAACAAGACCGATGAACCCAATCCTATGGTTGCCGCAGTCTATGGCGTGTGTGATGCGACCGTCGCCCAGTGGTCTGCCAGTTTCCCTGTCCACTACATGGGAACTTGCACTGCGCTTTCCTGTCATCTAGAAGACAGCTAGTGGAATATTGAGGATGGATGGAATGGAAGGTGAAATATAGAGGATGCATGGTGGAATATATGGTGAAATATAGCGGACACATTTCCAACTATAGGGTTTACAGACGTACCTGCTCCACAAGGCCGATGAACCCAATCCTATGGTTGCCGCAGTCTATGGCGTGTGTGATGCGACCATCGCCCAACGGTCTGCCAGTTTCCCTGTCTACTACGTTTGACATCAGCCACGGGAACTTACACTATGTTAAAAGGCTTATCTTATGGGGGTGAAATATAGGACGGGTGGTGTAATATAGGAGATGGATGGTGTAATATAGGGAATGGATGGTGTAATATAGGGAATGGATGGTGTAATATAGGGAATGGATGATGTAATATAGGGAATGGATGGTGTAATAAAGGGAATGGATGGTGTAATATAGGGGATAGATGGTGTAATATAGGGAATAGATGTTGTAATATAGAGGATGGATGCTGTAATAGATGTAATATAGGAGATGGTTGGTGGAATATGTGGAACAATGGTGAAAAACAGAGAATGGAGGATGAAATATAGCAGATAGATTTTAAACTGTAGGGTATACCCGTTCACATATATGAATACCTTTATATAGAAGTACCTGTTCAACAAGACCGATGAACCCAATCCTATGGTTGCCGCAGTCTATGGCGTGTGTGATGCGACCATCGCCTAACGGCCTGCCAGTTTCTCTGTCGACTACGTTTGACATCGACCACGGGAACTTACACTATGTTAAAAGGCTTATCTTATGGGGGTGAAATATAGGACGGGTGGTGTAATATAGGAGATGGATGGTGTAATATAAGGATTGGATGGTGTAATATAGGGAATGGATGGTGTAATATAGGGAATGGATAATGTAATATAGGGAATGGATAGTGTAATATAGGGAATGGATATTGTAATATAGGGAATAAATGGTGTAATATAGAGAATGGATGGTGTGATATAGGAGATGGTTGGTGGAATATGGGGATTAATGGTGAAAATTAGAGGATGGAGGATGAAATATAGCGGATAGATTTCAAACTATAGGGTTTACAGTTTACCTGTTCTACAAGTCCGATGAACCCAATCCTATGGTTGCCGCAGTCTATGGCGTGTGTGATGCGACCATCGCCCAGTGGTCTTCCAGTTTCTCTGTCCACTACGTTTGACATCAGCCAGTGGAACTTGCATTGCGCTTTCGTATTTTTTAGGGACTACGATAGAATCTAGGCGATGGATGGTGAAATAAAGAGGACAGAGGATGAAATATAGAGATACGGTTTGAAATATAGTGATGGATAGTAAAATATAGGAAATTGAGGGAGATAGTTGATGAAATATAGAAGTGGATAGTGAAATATTGAGGAAAGATTGTAAATTGAGGGAAATGATACTAGGTATACGGAAAAAGGCTCATTTACCTGTTCTACAAGGCCGATGAACCCAATCCTATGGTTGCCGCAGTCCATGGCGTGTGTGATGCGACCATCGCCCAGCGGTTTGCCAGTTTCTCTGTCCACTACGTTTGATATCAGCCACGGGAACTTACACTATGCTAAAAGGCTTTATGTTGTAGGGTGAAATATAGTGTAGTATAGGGAATGGATGGTGTAATAAAAGGAACACATACATACATAATATCACGCCTTTATCCCTTGTGGGGTTGGCAGAGCGTAAACTGCAGTAAAATAGGTGTAATATATATTAAGGAGATGGATAGTGTAATATAGGGAATGAACGGTGTAATATAGGGGATGGATACTGTAATATAGAGAATAGATGGTGTAATATAGGGAATGGATGGTGTAATATAGTGAAATATGTGGATTAATGGTAAAAATTATGGGGGATGAAATATAGCAGATAGATTTTAAACTGTATACCCGTTCACATATCGTCGGTGTTTTGTACAAAAGGGCGAATCCGCCATACAAAAGTGCGGCTTATTCGCCCTTTCACAAAACACCGACGATATATGAATACCTTTATATAGAAGTACCTGTTCAACAAGGCCGATGAACCCAATCCTATGGTTGCCGCAGTCTATGGCGTGTGTGATGCGACCATCGCCCAACGGTCTGCCAGTTTCTCTGTCGACTACGTTTGACATCAGCCAGCCTTGCATTGCGCTTTTGTATTTTTTTAGGGACTACGATCGAATCTAGGCGATGGATGGTGATATAAAGAGGACAGAGGATGAAATATAGAGATGGATGGTGGAATATTGGGGATGGACGGAGAAATATACAGGATATAGTTTGAAATATTGAGATGGATGGTAAAATATAAGCGATGGATGGTGAAATTTACGGGACAGTGTGAAATATAGAAGATTGAGGGAGATGGCTGATGAAATATAGAGAGTGGATAGTGAAATATTGAGAAAAGATTATAATTTGAGAGGAATGATAAAAGGTATATGAAAAAATGGCTCATTTACCTGTTCTACAAGGCCGATGAACCCAATCCTATGGTTGCCGCAGTCTATGGCGTGTGTGATACGACCATCGCCCAGTGGTCTTCCAGTTTCTCTGTCGACTACGTTTGACATCAGCCAGGGGAACTTGCATTGCGCTACCAGCCCTGATAACACTTCTAGGCCGAAATCTGAAAATGTAGTGATAGAATGTTTTTACACCAATACGAAACTTTTTTTTGAGTACCAACTTCAGTAGCAAATGTTATATGTTCGTTGCACATTCAAAACACAAACATATGACGAGAAAACTTAAACTTAAAATGCGCAAAGGCGGACTTTAACCAGACAGACACTCTCTGCCAAACAACCTTTGGGTGGATGGAGGAGATGTCAGAGAAAAATAATAGTATTGTTGCAAATTGCAAAATAGCAGCTAATTGCAAATGATCTAACTGTGTACATGGCAGTGGCGAAGGATTCATACATGCCGATCCCAATCGTCTTCCCTTTCAAAAATTACAATTCCATACTCCTCCCACGTCAATCTACTTTCTTTAGGACATTTTTGTTTTTTTTCGGCCTATCGTCGTTAAAATTCCACCCTTCGCCACTGGTACATGGTAATTGAAATTTAAACAAGTTGATTTTCAGAAACATTTATATCGACATAATGATATCAATGACCATAGTGGCGCAGTGGTAGTACACTTGCCGATTCACTCAGATATGGTGTATTTAAGTATTCTTTCTCGGTACTGGGTTAGTTATTTTAGTTGTAGAGTAGGTATATTTACCAAAATCGTGGTTTCCGAAGACTGCACAGTGTGTTCCCACTTCGTTCAAAACTGGCACCATTTGCTCGCCTTTTGTGAACGCGCTCACTGAAAACATTGTCAAAACACCAAGTTTACTACGGATATGTTGATAAAATTAGTTCTAGTCTTTAGTTTAGTACGGATATATATTGCTAAACTTAGTTCTACATTTTAGTCACTTGATAAAGTTATTTACCGTCATAGTCGTCAGGTAAAAAATATCCTTAGGTATAAATCTAAAATTAAACAGCTTTTAAACCAAATGTTAAAGGCTACTGGGACAGCCAGAAAATCTTTACATTCTTTCTTTTTCATCATCATCTGCCTACCCTTATCCCAAATGGATTGGCGTTGGCGCAACACGTTTTGTTCGAGTACAAAATCATGTAACAAAAGGATTAGGCTTTGTTTTATGACCGGCCGCCGGCCTGACGTCAACCCTCTTTGGCAATGCTATTGTAGGTGGTACATCTTTTATTTTTCGTCAAATGAATAACTGCCCAAATGATATTGGTTAGGTCAATAACAGGCCAAAGAGATAGCTTTCAGTACTTGAAGCAAGAGGTGTACTTACTATGTGGGACATCGTTAAACGAACCGATGAACCCTAGGCATGGGGGTTTTAACCCGCTTATTTCTGCCAATAGGTTTCTGAACTAAAGTGTTATATTAACTTTTTTTGGTTACAAAGTTAATACATACGAAGCAAGTGGAAAAAATTCACGCCACTGATTGGATTCGAACCCACGTCTTCTGACAAGCCGAGTCAGACTTGTTACCGTTACACCACGGTGGCTCTAACCCAGTCGGCGAAATAGTAAACCACTTGCCTCGTTCATATATGTTTGTTACTTGACTACTTACGAGTAGTTTTAAAGTTAAAGTATTATACTCACGCATGCTAGGTGAAAAGGCATCACCACTGAAGAGTACGAGCGGGTTTTTGTGCTGCAATGACTTGACAGCTGTGCTGAACCGCATGGCACCGCCTACCGGCTCATTATCTGAAATTATGAGAGAAAACCGCAACTTTTAACTTGTAATCTATCACACATAACATAATAGTTACTTACTACCCTATATAACGGGTTTTATCGCGATAGTTTTTTATGTAAATAAGTGATTTACCTAGAAACCCGACGTTTCGACCGGAGTTTCATCAGTCATGGGCAGACTCTAGGGCAGGTAAATTGCTTATTTACCTAAAAAACTATCGTTATAAAAATCTATAGGTAGTCTGCTTGACATCGAAGCACAGTTAGATAACTTAGGTACTTCAGGGAACTGTACAAAGGCATAAAAGGGGTATTTTATTGTAGGTAGTTTTTCACTATTTGAAAATTGTCTTACTCGTGCCCCGATAGAGCGACAGTTATATTGTTTTGGTCGCCAGTTTTGGCCGTTTCTTATACCGCTGTAGTGGTTATTACACTCTAGCAGGATCTACCATGCATAGCTACCTATTGTATGGGCATCTCTACAATAAACCTAAGATTACCAGCAGTATATGCCAAAATGGGTCCTAAGAATAATAGCCTGTTAAACTGGCCAATTTGAATAAGCTTGCTTACTAGTGGTCTGCTCGATGTTATACACATCGTTGTAGTGTATGAGCAGGATGCTGTCGTCCATATTTGCAGCGCTAGCGCCACCTACACCTCGCAGGGTGCTAACTTCTCTACAATATACTTACTAGCGCTATGATACACTTACTAGAACTATAACACACTGACTGGTACTATAATACACTTACTAGTGCTATGATACACTTACTAGCACTATATTACACTTACTACTGCTATAATACACTTACGTGCACTATAATACACTTACTAGCGCTATAATACACTTACTAGTAGTCTGCTCGATGTTATACACATCGTTGTAGTGTATGAGCAGGATGCTGTCGTCCATATTTGCAGCACTAGCGCCACCTACGCCGCGGAGAGTGCTCACCGCGCGCGTGCCGGCCGCTCGGACCTCCAACGATGCCTGTTTCAATGGAAAAAACGGAATATAAAATATCTGAAAACACTTTATTCTGCTAAAAGAAATAAAAGGTAGTAGTTTTGGTATTAATCGCTGTTGAAACTTCAGCGGTATCTACGCGGTACGTGATGGTACGTGGGTATGCGGTACTCAATTACTTACCGAGAAGTTATCAAAACTTCGATTAAAATACTTATTCGACAAATCATGCCAACAACATAATAAAAACACCGAAATAGGAAAAATATACAACAACGCATGCAAATTAAAAGTCATGCAAGTAAGTCTGTTTTTTTTTGTTTTATATGTTTTATTTTCTATATGTTTCAAATACTCCTACGCGTGCATCGGATGGGCACGTGAAGCCGTCGTTCCCGGTTGCTGTCTATGATGACTGTCGTTACACAACCAGGTCAGAGGCCTGCTACTTGTAGTAGGCGGTCGAAAATCTTTGCCACCAGGATTCATCGGGTTGTTGGACGACTTGGTGGACAGAAGAATACTCCTGAATCCTAGATACATATGCCGGAACCTGGCCGAAACAGTCTTAACCTTATAAAGATGATTATTGCATACCATACCCGAAATTGTAGATCCTAAATGTCAAGTAGAATAGTGCCATTAAATCACAGGTGTACCTACATACAACATACGCGGTTAGCAAAAACAAATACTTAAGTTAATACCTACGTATTAACTAAAGTATTTGTAAAATAAATTTTTTTTTATTATAAAATCTCTATTTGGTAAATTTTTCAAACACTATCAAATTATTTTTTCACTGATTATTTAAATATTATAAGCTTTATTATTTTTATTTGCTACATACAATTAATTATATTAAAATAATAATTACCTTTATATACGAAACAGAAATATTTCAGTTCCCGTGCGAAAATTCACGATGTAGCAAATATTTAGGCGTGGATCACAGTAACTTTGCATTAGGGTGTACCAAGGCCAACGCGATTTGGCAATGAGACCGGTAGACCCAACGGCTATAATACAACTAAACTAACTAGAGTTATTAGATTTAGACCCTATAAAAAGCTGTGTTGCAAACTCAACGAAATAGAAACCATTTTGAAATAATTCGTGGTAGATATATTAATATTACTAACTGATAATGTTACGATATGATATCAATGTCATGCAGGTTTATTGCACATTACGAATTATCTACATACAGAAGTAGATTAAAAGGTATATTAACTACTTGTAGCTAGGCTGAATTTTGTTTTGTGCATAGTAAACGTCGTCGTTACGTTAGATTCGTCTCAGCAGCGCGAGTACCACTGGCTATTTTCAAATTTCATTAATTTGAAATTACTGCAGTCGGGTTGTGTTTTTTCATAAGTACTCGTAAGCTTCTTTCTATTTTGTTTTTCTGTTGGACGAAAATTTGTTGTGTTGAGTTTGCAACACTACTAACCAAAATACGAGAACAGAATATTATAGTGCGTAGCACCAAATTTGGGGACAATTATGTTATGGTATAACACGTATGACATCATGGTTCATAAAAATTTCAAGCAATTTTCTTAATTGAAGTGCCCATAATGTGCCATAATGTAGTGCTAAGTTAAATAAAAATATGTAGGTACAATAGGTGAAGAAACAAAGCTATTATAAGAAAATAAAATAAGAACTTGACTTCTTTGCTGGTCTTGATATATTTTATTAATTTGTAATGAGATTTTTGGAAAACTTGCAAAATTTGTATACCTAACACGAGAAGTGTTTTAAAATTTGGTATTCAATTGTAAAGAGATGTTTTTCTGTAAGTTACACATTTTTACTTGTCTTTTAATTTTAAGCATCTTAAAAAATCCAAGCTCTTTTCTTCTGTTTCAAACAGGGTGGAATTTTACTAGTGAGCCACACTGAAAACTCAGGATGGTGGTCTGGTGAAAAACTTTTCCACATATAGGTAAATAAATGATATGTAATATAATATATAAAAAATAACTGCAATATAAAAAAAATTATTCCTCCCATACAAAATGTTGAACCTTATTACAGCTCATCTTGGTTTTCAGTAACTAGTAAAACACCCTATGTAAAAGTGACAAGATTTACTAAGAAAATATCTTACAAGAATCGAGATCATAAGAGCATAAACAAACCTATGACAAGTTCTAACAAATCAATTTTTTATTGTAATTTTACTCTAACAAATACATTACCCATGAGCAGAAAAATAAAATAAGCCATCTTAATTGATTCCACATTTATAAGCTTTTATACAGCCATACTAAAACATCGAACAACATGCCTGCTTGAGCCATCCGACGACGGAGCGGACTCCAGTAGCCACATCTGGCTCGGGAGCGGAGTCGATCAGGTCCCCCCACTTGGAGCGCAGCGCCGCCGACGCAGCGAACGACGCCATGCGACGCGCCGGGCACCCACACACGCACACTAGCGCCATGGACACACCGGGTCATAAGCGGTTCAGTTGTGAACTAGATTTAGTTTACTATATCAAAGAGTCTTTCAGTTTCGTTTGTTTAAATGGGATACATGGTTGTGATGCAGTTGTAGCTTACTTTAATCAAATTTTTATTTTATTGTTTATTATTTTAGTTACAAAAACAAAAATAAAGTTTCTATGCAATCTAAGTAGGTAGGTATGCTTATTAATTTTTATTTTTATGTTTTTTATTTTATTTTAGTTAGTAATTTAAGTAGGTAGGTAGGTATGCTTATTTATCGTATTTTTTTTTTTTGGATTTCTTGAAAAAAAACAGTTTACATGAAATTAGATTCTATTTAATGGCCACATCTGTCTCCAAAGTGGATAGACAGTTTCATAAGAACTCCGGATGTGAACTAATTGTAGCTTACTATATGAAAGTTTCTTTAAGTTTGTTTATTGTTTAAATACAATTTTTTGGTTGTTTGCCTCCCGAGGAGGAGGAGCAGCTTCGCTTAGTGTGGTCGACAATTTAAGTAGGTATGTTTATTTAACAAAATAATTTGTGTTTCTTCGTTTCACGAGTCCTTAGACATCTTGGAAAAAGCGGTAACCACAAAATTAGATAGAATTTATATTGAAGAAATCAGCCTTTCATACATACCTACATGCTTATTTTATAGGGAAAAGAATAGGATATTTTATAATCTGTTTAAAACAATGTGTTACAGCTAATGATGAATCTACAAGTTTATTTGTAACATACCATTAACTTTTTTCAATTAATCTCTTATCTCAATGTAATAAAAAATCTTAGATTTTTTACATTATGATTCCTTAACCTAAGGTATTCTTTTCATTAAGTTGCCTAGAGGTCTTGCAGTTTAGATCATTAACGTATTATTTGCATTGAATTTTTTTCTGAATTTTATTCATAAAATATGTTATTTTAAAATTTTCTTTGTATGCAAAATAATGTTAGTGACCCAGAAATTAACAAAGGTCATACTCAAGGTACTAATTTATGGATAAGAATTACTGTGTCCCTTCCTGAAACTACTTTTCCTAACAATGTAATCTTGATTTTGTCCAAATAACCTTGGAATTCAACAATATTTACACATGTAGCTCACTCCATCACATACTTCAAGGCCTACGCATTTTTATATTAAAAATATCACAGCAGTTATTTTTATCACAGCCACAACCACAAGTAATGTTAGGTCTGTTTGGGACACACAAAATTTCACGCAAAACGAGTTAGTTTTCACGAAAAACACGACGATTTTCACTGTGCGCAGCACTCTGCATGCGCGTAGAGATGAGAATCTGTCGGTCTAGGCCAGGTCAAGGTAGCCTTCGTCTATTTTAAACCCGACTGATAATGAATTTTAGCATTACAAATCCCGCTTCATGTACACAAATAAAACTGTCCCATGTACGCGGACACTCGCATCACTGAATAAATACATTCCTTTGCTAGTTATGTAGCTTCGTTAGGTATAAAATAAAACATAAATGGTAAAACACTTGCCGACTTACCAAGCAGACTGGTCGCTCCGTGAGTGGAGCTGAGGCTGAACTTCAGTAAATCCTGGACGAGTTAATTCACAAATTCGTTGGAAACGGAGGAAATCGTGGAAATCTTAAATTTTCTAGCCGGAATTATCGATAAAATTCGAAAAGCGCACCATCGAACGGAATACCGACGGTGAACTGTCAATGTCAAAACTGACAGTTTGTTGCGTTCCTTTTTACGCATTTTTATTTGCGTTTAATTTCGATCTTTGCATGTGTGTTGTTGAACATCAAGATAAAACGCTAATTATAATATCCTCTTTGATAAAAGATGTTGGATTCAGAATGAAGTAGCACGCAGCAAGTAGCTTATCAGCCCCCTCGTACCGCAGCAGACAAGGACAGCGGTTCAACATCGCCTGGCACAAAAGTTAGAGCAATCTTTTTAACATCATTACTACCGCACTGATTATTACACACGCGATCATTTCACAGCGCTGATTGTGACACAGATCACTCCCTGGTGGCATCACAAGTTGCTATAGCTCACAAAAAGATCCACTCATCCAAATTGCCTGGTAGGAAGAAGCTAGATCTTCCAAAAACCAGAGACGATGAGGTGGTCCAAAAGTATGAAGAGCTGGTACGCGACGAAGTTGCCACCTGGGATGTAGACGCTCCGATAGAGGAGGAATGGGGCAAAGTAAAGAAGCTACTTACAGAAGTAGCCGGTACGGCTTTCGGTCATCAGAAAGCCAAAAACCAGGACTGGTTCGCTGAAAATCTCGAACACATTACACCTCTGCTCGAGTCCAAACGACAAGCTGCGCTAAAACATCGCCTTAACCCATCCGAAAAGACGCGTATCGACCTATCGAATGCAAAATCAGCTTTACAACGCACATCACGGTACTTCGCAAATGCATACTGGACCGAGCTTTGTCAAAGCATTCAATCATGCGCTGATATGGGAAACTTTGGTGGTGTTTACGCTGGGATTAAAAAGGCCCTTGGTCCTTTTCCTAAAAAAACAGCCCCCCTTAAAGAAGCGGACGGTACTGTTATTACAGATGCTCAACGCCAACTCGAACGATGGGTAGAACATTATGTTGGTCTCTACTCAGAACCAGTGAACATAATGCCAGAAGCTGCAGATTGCATGCCAAAACTAGCTACCTGGACTGAGTTAGATGATCTTCCTACCATAAGGAGTACCACAAGGCAAAGCAGCTTAAAATTGGAAAATCACCTGGAAACGATGGTACCCACGCCGAAATTATCAGGCTCAAGTGCATATTACCCATCCTGCACAATCTGTTGTGTAAATGTTGGGAAGCGGGATATATACCACAGGATATGCGCGATGCTAACATCATTACCCTATACAAAGGCAAAGGTGACCGCGGTGACTGTAACTGTTATCGTGGAATATCCCTTTAAGTATAGTAGGTAAATTATTTGCTCGGTTAGTCTTAATAAGACTCCAGAAACTTGCTGATCGTGTATATCCCGAATCGCAATGTGGATTCCGCGCCCAACGTTCCACAACAGATATGATCTTTACACTTCGCCAACTGCAGGAAAAGTGTAGAGAGCAGAAAACACTCTGTTTGTGGCGTTCGTCGACCTTAACAAAGCCTTCGACACCGTGAGCAGGAAGGACTCTATACTGCACTTTTAAACATCGGGTGCCCTCCAAAACTTCTAAGCCTCATTAAATCCTTCCACGAGGACATGAAAGGATCTGTTGTTTTAACGGCAATACATCCGAGCCGTTCGAAATGCGTAGAGGTGTTCGCCAAGGCTGCGTGTTGGCTCCTACCCTGTTTGGTATTTTCTTCTCATAGCTATTTAAACATGCATACGGCGATGAACAACAGGGAATACACCTGCACACTAGGTCTGACGGGAAACTGTACAATATCTCGCTTCTTAGGTCAAAGCGTAACCGCGATGACTTATTCGTCGATAGCCTTTGTTCGCTGACGATGCAGCCTTCGTTGCTAATTCTCAAAGTGAGCTTCAAGACATTGTTGATAAGTTTTCCCACGCGTGTTCTCTGTTCTCAATGTCCATTAATGCCAAAAACAGTAGTGCTAGCTCAAGGTGGAGAAACACCACGTATTTTGCTCGGTGGCGTTCCCTTGAACATAGTTGACAAGTTTTGCTACTTGGGGTCGACTGTGTCGAACAATCTCACCCTCGATGCTGAGATCAATACTCGTATCGGCAAAGCGGCGACCATGTTCGGCAGGCTCAGTACAAGAGTATGGAATAATAAACACCTGACCACAAAAACCAAGATAATTGTTTACCAAACTTGCGTTCTAAGCATACTCTTGTATGGAGCTGAAACCTGGACTTCGTACGCAAAACAAGAACGTCGACTCAACACATTTCATATGCGCTGCGTAAGAAACATCTTGCATATAACTTGGCAGGACAGAGTCAAAAACGAGCGAGTTCTAGAAATTGCACAGCTGCCTAGCTTTACCGCTTTGCTTAAGCAAAGACGATTGCGGTGGCTAGGGCATGTGTACCGCATGGAACCTTCGCGTCTACCGCGGCGTGTCCTGCTTGGCGCCGTAGCTAACGCCAAAAGAGGAGTTGGAAGACCGATGCTACGTTTCAAAGATTGCGCCAAACGGGACATGGCTGCGTTTGACATCGACCATCAAAGCTGGGAGAAGCTTGCTGAGAATAGGAATGTATGGAGAAAGCGTGTGTTTGATGGGCGTAAAGCTCACGACGATGCCTGGTTCGCTGGTCTCGCAAACAAAAGGCAAAAACGACATCTAAACATGCATGTGCCAGTCTCTAATTCCACCTTCGTTTGTAGAGCGTGCGGAAAGTCATGCCGCTCCCGTATCGGCTTATACAGCCATGAAAAATCTTGCCTCAGACACTGAATAAATCGTCTGTCACAGACGTATGAGGCCAATGATGATGATGATTATATTAATATCAGGCGTTGTAGCAAGTAGAGCAACCGCATTGCATGTATTGTATGTAGGTACTTATTAGTATTTTTGAGAAGCTGGGTATCAAAACCTGCCAAATATAAAAATAAGAATTTCTCAACAACATAATGTGAGTTTCCTGCAGGCGTGTTTTCCAATTACATTGCGAAGTGGTCATTAACATTTTTATAGGTAATGACGCCGCAATGTAGGTATTATTATCGCAGTTTGGTGTTTTGTTTCGTCGGAATTTTTGAAAACATGTTCGAAACACGAGGGGGATTTCTCTTAGGGGTAGGCAGATCGTAAACGGCAGACAGAACGGCTTTAAAAACGGCCATTTAGGTACAGAGTAGGTACACCACGTCTGACTGTAGGTTTTACCATAGTCATCCATGACCATAGTGTGAGATTGTCAGCCTGTCGCGTAAAATAGCAATACAAATCTACTCTCAAATCCCTATCGCTTCTTAAGACACTCGGGAAAGATCTATAATTGTGTAGTGATGCTTTTCATGCCGACACCACACGGCAACAACCAACGACTAAAACTACCTATCAATAATTATTTTTAACTGCACGCAGAAAATTGTACTGTAGGTAGGTATACCTACGAGTAGGTACGTAGGTAGGTAGGTACATAATCTGAGGAAAAGTAAACAAAAGTTCAATGATAACTAGAGAGACAAAAGTTACCGAAGTCAATGTAAACAATCTCTTGTTGTTCTGAGTCATATGGTAAAATGTTGCCATCTGAATTGTTTTTAAAGTAATTAATAAATGTATTTTCTTTCTTTCTATGTTGAAATCGGGTATGTACCTACGCTCGCGAGTCCTACTACTGTGTGCGTGCTACCGCGGCGTAGAGGGATTTAAAACACCGAAAAGTCGTAGCAGGTGCGTAGGCATCTACAAGCGTGTCCCCTTGTACTTATTTGACCTACATTTTTGTCCATGAAGAATACGAATTCGTTATTGGCCTAGGCTTTTTAGGCCAAGTGTGAATAAATCGAATTTTACCCAATTTTCCGTCTCTTCGCGATGGGCCCAGGAAATTCGCGCTCGACCGGATTTCGCTATTGACCAGCGACATATTGATGTGGCGCAGGGGTTAGTATGACTGCCTGCCACGCAGAAGCTTCCGGGTTCATTTCCCGGTGAGGTCACTCACGAAGATGTTATTTATTACTTGTGAATTTGTTAACAGTCTGGTTAGGACATTGCGGGCTGAATCATCTGATTGTCCAAAAAGCAAGATGGTCCCGTGCTTCGGATGGGCACGTTAAGCCGTCCCGGTTGCTGTCTATGATGGCGATCGTTAAGCAACCATGGAACGACATATAGGGTGAAATTTTACTAGTGACTGATAGCGAAAACCCGGAACCGGCTGGTGATAAGGAACAACTTTCCCCAAGGAATATAGGTGGAAAAACGAAAAGAAAATTTGACCTCCCATAGTAACTTAAATCAGCTGATCGGCAATTTTGTATGGGAGGTCCAAATTATTTTTTCGTATTTTGAATTGTGTTCCTTGGGGAAAGTTGTTCCTTATCACCAGCCGGTTCTGAGTTTTCGCTATCGGTCACTAGTAAAAATTCACCCGATATAAATGTATATATCCAGATATTCGTTTTCACGGGGTACAGCCCCCGGGCCGGAACGGGACGGAAGATCGAGTTGCTCGAAGTACAGCCCAAACGGCTGGGTAAATCTTGACATGTGAATGTGACACAAAATAGAGAGTATACAGAAGTTTCACTTGACACTCGACCCTATTTTTTGTGGCTGTCACATGGCCAGGGTTACTACTGTCAAAAATCTCAAAAGTAGAAGAATATCAAAACAGCCAAATCTGATAGAAGAACGTCATCGATTCTGAGCCAATTTTATTCCAAGAAATATGACGCTCGAGGCAGCCAGTTTTTTAGTTACCTTGACTTCCCCTAAGATTTCTATTCCTAAAATCGTCGCTAGTACTGAGTGAACCATCTGTTAGCATCTGGAATTCTTCTGGTAATGACTGGAAATGACTTTGTTTGACCAATCTGATGCTCTGAGTATGAAAAATAATCCACTCACCAACTTTTTCAAGTTAGGTATAGAAATACCTCTCACCTAGAAGGCAATTAAAACCTCTGCCATCAAGATAAATAGGTACCTACATACGAGTAGGCAACACCGTTTATCGCAGGATTCATTAACATTCGACTCATTGCTCCGTCGACAACGTCAGTTTTATTTACATTCCATTGGAAAAGTTTACTACAAAAGATAATTTATAAAAATAAATTATTGCTTGTGAGCGTAGAAAATAGTAAAGTGATTTCATTATTGGGCAGAATAGCAAAGCGACAACAGGCTTTCTAGAAACAAAAAATAATTAAAATGGCGGGAAAAGTAGCAGTAGTGACTGGCGCTAATCGTGGCCTGGGTTTTGCTATCGTAAGGGGACTTTGCAAGCGACTATCTTCAAATGATACGGTAAGTATTTATATTAATCGACTGTAAATAATAAGATAAGTCCAGCTTCGCAAATATAAAAACAAACATACTTTTTATCGTTGTCATTCAACTACATTTGTAATTTTATCCTTATATTTTTACTTACACAGGTATACCTCACAGCTCGAGACGATAAGCGCGGTCAACACGCCGTGAAACAGCTCAACGACATTGGTCTTTATCCAGTCTTTCACCAACTGGACATAACCTCTGAAATCAGTGTCAAACACTTTGCTGACTTCATCAAAAACCAACATGGCGGCTTCGACTACCTCGTCAATAATGCCGCCATCATGGATTATGACGCTCTATATCCCACTTACGAAGTCGCTAAAAGAAACATAGACGTTAATTTCAAAAGTCTTCTAACGGTCGAAAAGTATTTGTACCCACTCTTGAAAGAGGGAGCTAGGGTCGTCAACATTTCTAGCGCTTGTGGACATCTTTCCAATCTGAAGAATGAAGAATGGATAAAGATGTTCAAAGATCCCGATCTAACGACGGAACAGGTTGTTCAGTTTGTGGACAACTATTTGGAGAGTGTGAAAAATGGAACATTCAAGAAGGAGGACTTTGCGGATGATGGCAAGCATGCTGAGCATCGGGTGTCGAAAATTGCTGTCACTGCGTTAACGATGATTCAGGTATCTAACTTTATCCAAGCAATATGGCCTTGGGTTATTCGTGCGAGATTGCTGCACCAATTATATGCGAAGCTGGCCTTGGGTTACTTGCGTGAGATCCCTGCATCTACTATATGCTGGCGAACCCGGTCTTGGGTTACTTGTGCGAGATTGCTGCACTCACTACATTCCGGCGTAGCCGGTCTTGGGATCCTGCGTGAGATTGCTGCACCCACTACGCTAAAAAGCGGTTGCTATACACGCAAAATAGTACAGGTCGATTTGCCTACCACCTTCTTAAGGTAAGGCACCTCGTGCGCCTTCTCCCTAATTTGTCTAAAGATCACTTCCTAATGGGAAACATCAAGCTTGATACGCTCGCCTTTGATCCTAGGTGCATTTGCCCTTAAATGACGAACACTCCTTGCAAACTGTCTTTCTGACATTTATTTGTTTGCCATTTTACATGTCAAGTTCCTTGAACTACTCTTCACCTTAGAATTTCACCTTCATTTCAGGCTCGCAAATACGCCCCCCGCCATATTTCCGTGAACGCGGTGCACCCCGGCCACGTGGACACCGACATGGCTCGCGGCGGCGGCATCACCCCACCTGACACCGCTGCCTCCTTAGCCCTCTATCTGCTGCTGGATGCATCCCCCAACTTGACCGGGACGTACATGTGGCATGACAGGAAACTGGTCGACTGGTATGATCATGAAGGGGACTATTATTACGTGCATAAGGATTTGTGAGACTACACAGATCTAATAAACCCATTGGTAATAAACAAGGTTCTGCCTTTTATTTATCTGTTTGTTGAATCCTTAGATAAATGATAGGTGTCACTGGCGATCCACCAGCGATACCTATCATTTATCTAAGGATGAATCCTACTTTGACTTTTCAAAATACGTACCTACCCTAGTACCTAACCTACCTCAAAATACGTACCTACCTTGACTATTCAAACAAACACGTAGCTGCTTTGCTGGAGAGCTCGACTGCGGCGGAACTGTACACTGTATTGCGACGGGCAAAAGTTTACGAAGCGTCGCCAGTGCTCCTGTGTGCATGCTACAGATGCGTAGAAAGAATCAAAGCACCGCAAAGTCGTAGCAGGTGCGTAGACATCTACGAGCGTGTCACCTTATACGTCATGGACCTAGGATTTGCCTGCACGACCAGTTGTACCATGGGACTGTACCATTGATGGTACAACTGGGAGAAAATTGTCCCACCTGTACCATGAAAAATTGAACAATTAATTACACCGGTCTTGTCTACGTCGTCGTTGAACTTGATTTTTTTTAGGCCAATGCCGAATAGATCGATGCATTTCGCAATTGTCTGGAGTTTTTCGAATAGCCTAGGAAATTCGCGATCCACCGGATATCGTCGTTGACCTGCTGTTCTGTAACGTTTTGCAAACAAAACTATTGTAATCCTATCTGTTTTGTTTTTATTGTGATTGTTTGGCAAGCGAAGTGATACCTACTGAAAATACAGGGTGTAAATTTAAATACGTGCCATAGCTTCATTCATGGTAGGTTTGCAGTAAAAATTATTTAAAAGATAGCCGAAATTTGATTTAAATGCCTATACTATATCTCAGCCAAAATTCATTCAAACTTAAAGTTGATTAGACGAAAGTACTTGCATAGATTGGCAGTATTGGCACTCTCTAAACAAAGAAAGTGACAAAAACTTGCTAATTCAAAAAATTTAAATTATTTTCAAAACGACTTTCTTTTCTAATATTTTTACGGACTCTTTACCGATACTAAACTTACCCCTTACCCTGACTCATTTATACCCTTTAGACGCAGAATGTAAAAAACCAAATGCAAATATTTCAAGGGGTGCACCAGCCCACGAAACTGAATAACTTTCCTCAAGGAACAAGGTCAAAATACCTAGGTACTAAAATTTTTTTTTGGTTACTTATTTTAATTTGAGGTAATATCATCAAAAAAGCGTAAATAGCTGCCTACACAACTATACAAGGTGTTAGGAAGATTTGTACTTTCGTTTAAACCATGAGTTCTGTAGGTATAACAAAGACTCTACTTACACCATGATCAAAAAATAATAAAAATATTTTAAATTAAACATAATTTGCTAAAACTTTTTCTTCAAATGTTCAACCCTAGATCTGAGCGCGACCATACCGTCACAGTCACATAGAGCTGCAGCTGTGGTTGCACCGTTATAGACCTTATTGCGCGCGGAGAAGGAACAAAGTGCAAAAAAGGTGCAAAGTTATCCGAGCGGTAACTGACTGTACAGACACTGTACAGCGTGTTGTGTTGTAGGGTTGAACAATTTTATTTAAAGGTTTTTGAATAATATTTTAATCTTCTGATATTTTTTTTTAATTGTTGAACGTGTGGTTTCAAGGAACGTACTACTTTTCCTAACACCCTGTATATACTTATATATAGGTACCTATCAACCATTTCTAGCTTTGCGTAAATTCCAGTTAGCTAGCTAAAACAGTAATTACTATGCCACACAGCGCAAGATGACTTCAAAACGATAATCCCCAAACTATTAACTTCCTGAGACGAGCGACCTATGCTCGTTTCGGAGAGTACGTTCGTGATCGGATTGGTAACACCCAAATCTGTATGTAAATCAGCCGTAATTGCTCTAAGACACAGTATACAGGGCTATTTTTTAGTCAGTGTTTAGTTTCGTATCAAAAACGGTTTCGTATCTTTTTGAGCGGACGGTGCTGGCAACACTTTTCGGTCCGCCCCGTCTGTCATCTTTACGCTAGCGTTGTTGAAGCGAATCTTAGTTTTAAGTGGTGTAAAATTAAGGTGTTTTGGCGGTTTTCTCGTGTGCTATTTGCCACAAGCCATGGCTTCCCTGTGCGGTGGGGAAGTGAACCAAGTGAATTTTGGTTTCGGCTTTTTGATTGAGGCCAACGTGGTCGCCGGTAACATAACCTCACTTTGAGTCGTCGCTCGCGTCGTGGCTGCAGATAGCTACGTATTTTAATATAAATGATTGGAGGCCAACGGGGCCGATTTCTCATTCGGAGAGAAATCTTTTAGTTATTTTGTGTTAAAAAACATTATGTGATGTCGAGCTGTGAACTGTAGTGCAAATTGGAGGAAAGGAGTTCTAGAACGAGCGGATGTTCCAGCGCTGTGAGTTTAGGTTATTCCTTATTCCTGCGCTCCTAAAGTGTCCTGAATACCTGATTCCTGTCATACTTAAACTCACAAAGAAACGGCATCATCGTTTGCTCGGTAAGCAATTCGTTGCTGGGCCCTGTTTAAGTTGATTTTGGAAACAAGAATTTCTCGGCCGGAAACTTTCCGGAACAAAATTCTCTCATTAAATTTATTTTGTTTAGCTATAGTAAAGAGCACTACGAATCGTAGTCAAATGTTGTTCCGAGGCTGATCGACCATTTAGTTTTAGATTTTAAGATAACTTTAATTTGCTTCCACTGCGCTAAGATCAGCTTCGGAATCAAACATTTTTTGGTAGCAGAGCGTGGTTGCTTTATTGCAACATAGTTAGCCGTAATTTAGTATTAAACGTGTTTTTTATATTACCCACATATTTTATTAATTTTGGAAAATATTGTTTCGGTTTTTGTGACTGTATTGTTTGCCTAGTGAACGGTACCTTATCGGTAAGGTCTAGGCCAGTCAACTAACATTTATTTTGTGGTATTTGTTTATTGGTTTTCGTTTTATTAAGTCGAGTGTGTAAAAGTTGGTACCATGGCTCCCTCGATCGCCAGGTATAAGGCTGCTATAAAGACAGAATTAAGGTGGTTTACTACCACAGCGGCAATGATCGGCCGCGAGGACCGGGAGGACGCGCTCTTGAAAAGTGCACTACAGGCAGATGAACGGGTTCGGGTTGTGTCGGAACACCTCACAGAGTGCCTCATGCTCCTTGAGGAAGCTCCTAACCCTGAAGATAAGGAGCTGGTTGAGGGCGATGTAAGCCAGTGCTTGAGCTGGCACAGGACATTGCGCAGGCAGCTGCGGACATATCTAGGCGACGTGACGGAAAGGAAAAGCCATTCCGTGGTAAAGTGGGACAAGGATTACAGGTGCCTCTTCCGCCTGTTACGGTTCCAGTCTTTGCAGGCGATTACGCCGACTGGCCGGCGTTTGAGGACCTGTATAGCAGTGTGGTCCACACACGGACGGACATCACGCCGGCGTACAAGATGGCTCAGCTGATGTCCAGGCTACATGGAGAGCCTCATGAATTGCTGACGCATTTGGCTGTCTCGGATAGCAATTATGAGGTGGCGTGGAAGATCCTTACCGACCGGTATCGAAACAAGCGCCTGATTGTAGACAGGCTGTTAGACCAGTGGCTGTCAATACCAACCATAACGCGAGGTACGGACCTCCGCGAGAAAATCTTCCACCCAGTCAGTGTCGCGGTCAGCGCACTAGAGCGACAGGGTTTGCCAGTGGCGGGCTACGGTTATATCTTGGTCCACACAGTGCTTCGCCGCCTGCCGAGCGAAATGGTCGCTCGATTCGAGCAGCTACATGGGGGCAAGTCCTCGGACCACCTCCCGACCTACGAGGATCTGAAGTCGTTCCTCGAGGCCGAAAGCAGGCGAGTGGACGTCCAGGCTGGTGAAGCCCTCGCAAGGAGACCTCTGCCCTCGCCACCCGGAACGGCCGGGTGCACCGGCGCGAGGAGGCAACAGTGGCAACCCAGGCGGTACAACACCGCATTGGAATCAGGGTGTGCCTACTGCAGGGAGACAGGCCACGGGGTGGCAGCGTGTCAGGAGTTTGCTGCGCAGCGGGTTCAGAGGAGACGGGGTGTGGCACAGCAGAGGCGTTGGTGTTTTCGGTGCCTGGGGCCGCATCAGGTGCGAGAGTGCCCTTCAAGCACCAACTGTAGGTACTGCCAGGGTGCACACCATCCGCTGCTCTGCATGAATCGCTCCGGAGGCGCCGGGGCAGCGCTGGATCGGATCAGCGAAGGAGCCTGCCCACCAAGGAGGGAGCAACGCTCCCCCCCCTCCAAGGAGGAGCCCACCTCCGCATCGGTCACAGGGACAGGCAGGGGGACGTCAACAGACGGAGCCCACTTACCCAAGGACGTGGGGACGATCCCCACGGCAGCAGGTGCCGGATTGGGGAAGAGCGGCACAGGAACGTGGCCAAGGACACCCATCCCAGGTACGGGATTCAACGGGCGGGTGTCAGGGGAGCACTAGGCAGCCACCAGGGTACATGCAGTATTCTGCGGGCTTGAGCCACCTGGTTGGGTCTCAAGACCCACGCATGCCCCGCCTATGCCTGAGTACCCGCGGCTACAGGCGCAACCTCGGTACGGACGTTTGCCGTCGGGGTACTATAGAACTCCAGCCATGGCCTTTATGGGCAGACCTCCCTACCAGCAGGAGTGGGACCCATACACAGGTTTGGGTAGTGAGGATACCCCGCGGGACGCGGCCTCACCGCGTTTAGATTCCCGCTAGGTAATCGCCGCCTACTCATCAGCTTCGGCCCCGTCCAATCACGGTACTTTTGCCAACGGCTAAGATTTGGGTATGGGGATACGGTGGCCGGACCATTCAAGTAAGAGCCCTACTGGATACAGGGGCTCAGGGATGTATTGTATCGAGTAAGCTGGTGAGTAGGCTAGGCCTAAATGTACGGCCAAGTGAGGATGAAGCTGTAGGCATCGGGGCCTAAATGTGCCTGACATTCGGGGTCAGACGAACTTTGAGTTCGCATTAGGTAGCACATGTACAGGGGTCAGCTATCAAGTCTCAGCCGTGGTGCTGGATGAAGTGGTTGGGAAACTCCTCAGGTTAGGTTACCACCAACGGTACGAGGGTTAACCACAGGGTTGGAGTTAGCTGATCCTGATTTTGATACTCCTGGTACGGTGGACGTACTTCTCGGGTCAGACGTCCTCGGGAGATTATGGTGCGGTAGGAAGAAGGTACTCCAGGAAACTGGTTTGGTGGCCGTAGATACCACAGGGGTATGTTGTTTTCGGCCCAGTTTGGAGACCTCAGGACCTACCAGAAGGGGATCCGGTCCTCTATGGTAGTGTGCTGTCAGAGGTGCTGCAGAGGTTTTGGGAGTTCAAAGAGCGCCCACGGCGGACAGACGGAAGCCAGAGGATGACGAGTGCGAGTTGTTCTATCAATACAACACTGCGAGATGCCCGTCAGGCAGATTCGTGACCAGGCTACCTTTTCTCCCAAACCGCCCCGCTTTAGGTAGTTCGCGACAGCTCGCGGAACGGAGACTACTCGGAATGGAGCGGAAGATGAGGCGAGACCCAGCACTTCGGCAGAAGTATATAGAATTCATGCGGGAATATATTCAATTGGGCCACATGTCGGTGTCCAGCCTGGATTGGAGGTGTGTCGAGCATTATTACATTCCACACCTGGCTGTCTTGAAGTCACCTGAGGCGAAAATACGGGTGGTGTTTGACGGTTCTGCTCCTACCTCGAATGGTGTGTCTGTGAACCAATGTTTGCACGCGGGTCCTAAATTGAACCGGGACATTGTGGACATTCTCACAGACTTTCGGTTACACCAGGTAGCGTTCGTCGCAGACGTCAAAATGATGTTTCGCCAAACCATGATACATCCGGATGACCGTCGGTATCAGCTGATTTTGTGGCGTGAGAGCCCAGATGAGCCGATGGTCACATACGAACTTAACACGGTGACGTATGGACTTAAGCCAAGTCCGTATTTGGCAGTACGTACGCTGCGAGTTGGCCGCACAGGAAAGGGTAAGATACCCTCGAGCCGCAGCAGTACTGGATCGCGACGTCTACGTGGACGATATCTGCACGGGTGCTGATAGCGTGGAGCAGGCGCTAATTCTACGAGACGAGTTGATCGCGATCATGGGTTCAGGAGGTTACGAGTTGCGGAAATGGTTGTCCAGTTGCCCAGAGCTCCTGGCTGGTTTGCCAGGCGAGTTCCATCAAGACCCGCACCTCTTTGAGAACCCGGACAATCCAAACACGTTGGGCATCCTCGGGGTGCAATATAGGCCAACGCATGACGTATTCACGTACAAGATTGAGCCCGACCTTTTGAGAAAACTTGACTAAGCGGTCGGTACTGTCGACAATCGCTAGAACGTTCGATCCTAACGGATGGATCGCCCCGGTTACGTTCATGGCGAAGTGCTTTTTACAAAGGTTGTGGCTAGCCAACTTAGGATGGGACGACCAACTCTCCGGAGAGTTGTTGAAGGATTGGCTCAAGTTTGTGACCACCTTACCAGGGATTGTGCACATCGCGATACCCCGCAAGTTAGTCCCATCGGTGGGATGTAAGGCTACCCTACATGGGTTTTGTGACGCCTCGGAGCGAGGGTACGCGGCAGCTGTATACCTTCGGACAGCAAGTTCAACGGGAACTGTGCACGTGCGTCTGGTTATGGCCAAAAGTAAGGTGGCACCAGTCAGAACTAGATGGACCATCCCCAAATTGGAATTGGCAGGGGCAGCTCTTCTAGCGCGCTTGCTAAATCATGTAACCTGCAATCTGCGTGGTACCATCAACTTGGATGAAACGGTGTACGCGTGGACTGACAGTCGGATAGTTCTGTGCTGGTTGCAGACGTCGGTACATACACTTGAGGTTTTCGTGGCAAATCGGGTGTCACAGATTACGGGGTCGGAAACTCCGTTAGTGTGGAGGCACGTACCGGGAGAATGGAACCCAGCGGACTGCGCTTCGCGCGGGTGCAGGGCACCTGATTTGGTGAGTCACCCACTGTGGTGGGGACCTCAATGGCTGACTGAGTCGCCGCAGGAATGGCCATTCAACGAGTGCAGGGCGCCGCTTGGGCCACCTGATCGAGGTTTGCGAGTGAACGTGGGGCAACTCGTACCGAAGCCTAACCCAGCTTTCTTGCTGGAACGGTATAGCTCCTCGACAAACTTCTTGGGGTGACAGGTTGGATCAAGCGGTTCGTGAACAACTGCAGGAAGCCTCAAGCAGAACGGAACTTTACACCTGTCCTCTCGCCTGCGGAGCGGAATGCGGCTCTATGCTCATTGGTTAGAGTCGTCCAGGCGGAACATTTTGAAGAGGAGGTCAGGCTGCTCAGGGATGGACGTGGAAAGCTGAAGGGAGGAATTGTGCGCCTCAACCCATTCCTGGATGAGCAAGGTATGCTCAGGGTTGGAGGCAGACTTCGGAACGCTAGCCTGCCCTTTTCGGCTCGGCATCCACTGTTACTTCCAAAAGGGACCCTTAGTTGAGCTCTTAGTCAGGGATCGTCATGAGAAAACTCGCACGCGGGCTGTAATGCGCTATTGGCCATTCTACAGCGCGAGTTCTGGATCTTATCGGGACGACGAACGGTACGTAGCGTTGTGTTTAGGTGCTTGCCTTGTTACCGCTTGAAGGCAGCCACAATGCAGCCACAGATGGGAGATCTTCCACCGGACCGGGTGACGGAGGCCTGGACGTTTGCAGGTGTGGGAACGGATTTCGCAGGCCCTTTCATGGTAAAGGCATCACGCCTGCGGAACGCAAAGTCTATAAAGGCGTACTTGTGCGTGTTCGTGTGCCTGGCCACCAAGGCCGTCCACTTGGAGCTCGTGGCCGACCTTTCTACGGAGGCCTTTTTGGCAGCGCTAGAGAGATTTACGTCGCGAAGAGGGCGACCAGCGCTGATCAGGTCGGATTGTGGTACCAACTTTAAGGGTGCTGATCGGTGTATGAAAGAAATTGTAACGTTCTTACGGGAGAACGAAGAAGCCATCAGCACGGGCTCTCCCGTCAGGGCATTACCTGGGTGTTCGATCCACCAGCGTGCCCTCACTGGGGTGGTATTTTTGAAGCGGTTGTAAAGTCCGCTAAGACGCATTTGTTGCGCGTCGTAGGGTTAACAATTTTGACTTTTGAGGAGCTGGCGACCGTGTTTTGTAAAATTGAGGCTGTACTCAATTCACGTCCTTTGTGTCCGCTCAGCTCAGACCCAAATGATTTAGAGGCCCTGACGCCAGGGCATTTCTTAATTGGCCGCCCACTTAACGCCTTGCCGGAATATCCTATACGGAGGTGAATAGCAATCGTTTGTCGCGTTATCAGTTGCTGCAGCAAATGACTCAAAACTTTGGAAGCGTTGGTCGCTTGAGTACTTGCACATTCTGCAGCAACGCCTTAAGTGGACGGACAGGACTGAACCCCCATTGGGGATCTCGTTCTGGTTAAGGATGCCAACCTACCGCCACTGCGTTGGCGCCGGGGCGCATTCTCAACCTGTTTCCGGGTAGTGATGGCACTCCTCGAGTTGCAGAAGTTCAGGTGGGGATTCAGTCCTTAAGCGAGCAGTAGCTACATTATCACGCCTGCCATGCATAGAGCGGACCGATGTGTCGGTCCGGGCGGGTGAATGTTTAGTTTCGTATCAAAAACGGTTTCGTATCTTTTTGAGCGGACGGTGCTGGCAACACTTTTCGGTCCGCCCCGTCTGTCATCTTTACGCTAGCGTTGTTGAAGCGAATCTTAGTTTTAAGTGGTGTAAAATTAAGGTGTTTTGGCGGTTTTCTCGTGTGCTATTTGCCACAAGCCATGGCTTCCCTGTGCGGTGGGGAAGTGAACCAAGTGAATTTTGGTTTCGGCTTTTTGATTGAGGCCAACGTGGTCGCCGGTAACATAACCTCACTTTGAGTCGTCGCTCGCGTCGTGGCTGCAGATAGCTACGTATTTTAATTATAAATGATTGGAGGCCAACGGGACCGATTTCTCATTCGGAGAGAAATCTTTTAGTTATTTTGTGTTAAAAAACATTATGTGATGTCGAGCTGTGAACTGTAGTGCAAATTGGAGGAAAGGAGTTCTAGAACGAGCGGATGTTCCAGCGCTGTGAGTTTAGGTTATTCCTTATTCCTGCGCTCCTAAAGTGTCCTGAATACCTGATTCCTGTCATACTTAAACTCACAAAGAAACGGCATCATCGTTTGCTCGGTAAGCAATTCGTTGCTGGGCCCTGTTTAAGTTGATTTTGGAAACAAGAATTTCTCGGCCGGAAACTTTCCGGAACAAAATTCTCTCATTAAATTTATTTTGTTTAGCTATAGTAAAGAGCACTACGAATCGTAGTCAAATGTTGTTCCGAGGCTGATCGACCATTTAGTTTTAGATTTTAAGATAACTTTAATTTGCTTCCACTGCGCTAAGATCAGCTTCGGAATCAATCAGTCAGTGTGCAAACTTTGCAGGGGGTTTCTACTCGTGATTATGATCATTTTTACTACGGGACCACGTGCGAATTCGCAAAAAAAAATTTGGATGTTCCATAGAAAAATTCATACCTACTCGGCAAAAATGTATGGAAATCCCAAAATATTTTTTTAGATTTCTCAGGTGGACGTATATAGTAAAAGTTGTTCAGACTTACGAATAGAAACATCCTCCAAAGTTTACGCACTGACTAATCGAGTTTTCTGACTGTTACATCTAGATGTAACAGTCAGAAAACTCGACCCGTTTCTGTAGCATTTGACTCGCAAGAATTGTCAAGTTTCGGTTATTATAATATGAAATAACTTTTCACCATTTTTAACTGCATTATCCCTGCGAGTAGCAAAGGCTACTTATTATCTACTATGGGAAAACAACTTATTCCCTTCCCATGAGCATTCGGGGAACATTTCGCTCGGGTGAGACTGGGTCAGTTTCTTTGTAAACGGCGCACATACAGGTATTTTCACGATCTAGGCGGCCAAAATTATTTTAATGCTTAGTTGGCATCTAAACAACGTAAATGAACAAAAAATACAATGTTATCCAAAAAATAAGTGAGTTTCACAAAAATATAAAAACACGTCTTGGGAGCGCTTTGGTACAAAAACGATCATAATAACGCTAAGTTTCTGGACTCTCTTTGTAGCTATCTAGTAATTTTGTTGATATGATATTGGATCCGCCGGTACAAACATAGTCAAGGTTTCAGGAAAAAATGTTTTTGCTTTTCTGTCTTTTACAGATTTCATGCTATTGAGCCCAAGATCTGAAATGATAAGACGGCGGTTAAATATCTTTGATTTCTTAAAATTTTATTAATCCGGACGTATCCGGATGTACTTTTTACAGAAATTATAAGGCAAAAGACCAAATAATATTTTATGATAAAAATGATAGCGGAATCTAGCGGAATACATAAACAAAATCACTAGTAAAGAAAAAAAATAAGGCAACCGCGCGGTATGAACATGATTTTCTTGCTATTATTCTTAATAAATGCAGTTTTATAAAAACTTTATTTATGTAGTTTATTAGTCTTTTATCTTGCTCATCAGAATTTATCACTTTCAGTTCTTATGAAGTATTTGATAACATAAAAATAATCACGATGAAAGTTCAATGTTCCGAAAAGCGCACTAAGAACTGATGCGAACAATAATGCACTTTCGAATGTTGCTACTAGTTTTGGGTGCATAGAATCAGATGGATAAAGCATGAATATTGTTCACTGGTTCATACTCTTACCATAAACCTCTATTTTACAATTAATATTGTTCGTTCGTTATTGGGACTTTTGGCCGCCTAGATCGGGCAAATACCTGTATGTGCGGCGGCGTCGCGCGTTTGTATGAAGTTTTCACACTGCTGAGGGCAAACGAAGCCAATTTTTCGCTGTGTCTAAGATACGGAGCTATTAAAAGCCAGGGATGAATTTAGATGTAGAGATTATAAATTATAATAATTGACATTATATAAAATAAGGTGTAAAAAAATAACTGCTTGGTTATGGGTGGAACTGAACAACTTTCTCTAAGAAACATGGGTCGAAAAATACATTAGGAATAATGATGTGCCGTGCCCGGGAACGTTCCCAGCAGCTGGGAATATTGCCGGAAACGCTCCCGGCAGCGTTCCCAAACTGGGAATCTACTGGGAACTTTGGACAAATATTTATTAAATATAAAATACCTTACCATTACTTGGGCTTTCAGACCTTTACTTACACACATGTATTTATGACATATCAAAAATTTGAAAGATAGACGTAAATTCCCAGCCCATTGGGAATATTGCCGGCAATATTCCCAGTAAGCTCCCAGGAACATTGCTGGGCAGCATATTTTCGATAACTCTTTCGGAATTTAATTTTAGTGTGGGTCGTTGGTCGTTGGTGTTTGTTGGGTCGTAAGGGTTATTTGTGTGGGTCGATGGTGTTTGTTGGTTCGTAAGGGTTTATTACATGGGTCAATGGTGTTTGTTGGATCGTAAGACTTTATAACGTGGGCAGGGGCGGATTAAGACCACTTGGTGCCCCAAGCAATCCATGCCTGTGGGCCCCCCTATCCATAGGAACAGCTTTGATTTTTTATCATCTGTACAGCACCAGAGCCTCCAGTTGATCCTGGCGGCCATGACCTCGCCGTATGACGGGATCAGGCGCTGGAGGCGACGATAAAGGTCGCGTCCGCTCCCGTGCGGAGCGCGACCTGGACCTCAGTGAGGGGTCCAGATTGCACTGATCAGGACCTTTCTGTTCTCTGCTAGGACGGCTGCTCGTGAGCTCTCTTGTCTTAAGGCCGGCTTGTTTCGGCTTCACCCCCCTGGTGGGTGGCTCTTGACGTTGCTGGCCCGGTGCTTTCACTTCCTGGTGGGTGAGGGCGATGTTAGCCTCCTCCGCCTTCTAGGCTTCCGCTTCTTCGTCGTCGTAGTTCCAGAGGGGCTGTTGGCAGCCGCCATAAGGGATCCAGCTATGTTAGCTTCTCCCTGCGGTGCCGCTTCTATTCTTTTCAGTTCGACGGGCTTCGTAAGAGCGTACGGGGCAATCGAGACTGTTGACCAGGTGCGAGCTGCCACAGTTGGCACACTTGCTGGGACGCACGTAGTGTCGTAGTCCGCCTCGTAGCCCAGGGTGGTGGTCAGCTCCTTCTGGATGTCCTCAGGGTCTGTGTCGACGGGGAGGTCTCTAATCGCGCCCTTGATTGGCCGCTCTTTCAGGGGCGCGTTGCGTAGGCGAACAACATGATATTCTGGTTCCGGAGTCCTCCAGCGCGGTAAAGTAGTGCTGGTAAACGCGGAATTTCTGTTCGCCTTGCGCCAGGAATCAGAACCCTAGGGTAGGGCCGCATGTTTGGCGCATGACCGAGCTCCGCCTTTGGCTCGCCGAAGTGGTGGCTCCAGTTCGCGAGCAGATCGATCACTATCAGCGGCGGCTTCTTCTTACACCCCGTCATCTATGAATGTCGTGGGTGCAGGTGTCGGCGTCTTCCCTGGGTCTGCGGGGCGTAGGCTTCGGCATCGTCAGCCTGGACGCATAGGATGTCTGGGCAGATGTCGACGCTGGCTGGGCTGTCTCCAGTACCCGAGTTGTTCAGCAGGGGCATGGACAGCGGTGACGTGACCCTCGTGGCCGAAACCGTGCGGGTACTCGGCGATCGGTGAGATGGAAGATGTTTCGTGGGTACGCTTTTCTGTGAGCTGTGCGTTATGCGCTCCCGCCTGCACGGCTGCAGCACTCTCCCTGAGAGCATTCAGGGTGGTGTGCCATGCGACGGCGTGCTAAAGGGCGAGCAGGTCCTATTGTTTCTTGTCACTCACGCTGACGCTGGGACAGCGGAGACGGCGAGGGAGAAGCAGGCAGCGGTTATCGCTATTGCGGCGGCAATAGGCGGCGAGAGGTGACGAGAGGCGGGTCCGTCGAACCCGGCATGGATGGCGTCCACGATGAACGTGGGCGTCTAGAACCCACGAGGTAGCTTGGGTGTGTCGCGACTCTTGAGCATGGGGCGCTAGTAGCCCTTGAAGGGCATCTTCTTATTAGCCTGGTCTGCGTAAAGCGTAGCCTGCCCTCGGGGCACAGGACCCTGGAGTGCCCCCCCGCTGGTGGGAGGCCAGGCTACGGGTGCCCAACAGAGCCCTACGTGACGACCGAGAGTAGGCAGAAGCACTGGTAACAAACTTTCGAACGGGGATGGGTAGTGTGACACTGCACCACAACGACTAGGTGGCTGATCTATCTCTGTCTGTGGTGTGGAAAAGAATTTGTGATTGGCTAGCTGCAAAACGGAGGCATTTTCATTGCCGAATGCATCAGCGGTTAGCGAATGAGCAAGCGCGAGCGGGGTCATGAACCCGCTGACCCAATGTCAACTTATAGCGCGCAATTTTTCAAATTTAGTTTTAGAAACTTTATGTGGTGCAGTTTCTAGTGGAGACATGTGACGTGGTACCCTAAGGCCGGAACGTATTAACGAAAAAAAAAATGGTGCTTCTTCTGGTGCCCCCCAAGACGTGATGCCCCAAGCAATTGCTTATTTTGCTTAAGGGTTAATCCGCCACTGAACGTGGGTCGTTGGTGTTTTTTCGGCCGTTAGGGTTTATAATGTGGGTAGTTGGTGTTTGTTGGGTCGTAAGGGTTTATTATGTGGGTTGTTGGTGTTTGTTGGGTCGTAAGGGTTTATGACGTGGGTCGTTTGTGTTTGTTGGGTCGTAAGGGTTTATTACGTGGGTCTTTGGTGTTTGATGGGTCGTTAGGGTTTATTACGTGGGTCGTTGGTGTTTGATGGGTCGTAAGGGTTTATTACGTGGGTCGTTGGTGTCTGATGGGTTGAAAAGGATCATTTGTGTGGGTCGTTGATGTTTGATGGGTCGTAAGGGTTTATAACGTGGGTCGTTGGTGTTTGATGGGTCGTAAGGGTTTATTACGTGGGTCGTTGGTGTTTGATGGGTTGAAAAGGATCATTTGTGTGGGTCGTTGATGTTTGATGGGTCGTAAGGGTTTATAACGTGGGTCGTTGGTGTTTGATGGGTCGTAAGGGTTTATTACGTGGGTCGCTGGTGTTTGATGGGTCGTAAGGGTTTATTATGTGGATCGCAAGGGTTTATTACGTGGGTCGCTGGTGTTTGATGGGTCGTAATGGTTCATTACGTGGATCGCTGGTGTTTGATGGGTCGCAAGGGTTTATAGCGTGGGTCGTTGGTGTTTGATGAGTCGTAAGGGTTTATTACGTGGGTCGTTGGTGTTTAATGGGTCGTTAGGGTATTACGTGGGTTGGTGTTTGTTGGGACGTGGTTTATGACGAGGGTCGTTCGTTTGATGGTCGTTAGGTTTATTACTTTGGTCATTGGTGTCTGTTGGCTAGTAATTATAATAATAAACCCTAACAACCCATCAAACACCAAAGACCCACGTAATAAACCCTTACGACCCAACAAACACAAACGACCCACGTCATGAACTCTTACGACCCAACAAACACCAACGACCCACTTAATAAACCCTTACGACCCAACAAACACAAACGACCCACGTCATGAACTTTTACGACCCATCAAACACCAAAGACCCACGTCATGAACTCTTACGACCCAACAAACACCAACGACCCACGTAATAAACCCTTACGACCCATCAAACACCAACGACTACGATATAAAACCTTACGACCCATCATCCAAACACCAGCGACCCACGTAGTAAACCCGTACGACCCATCAAACATCAACGACCCACACAAATGACCCTTTTCGACCCATAAGACACCAACGACCCACGTAATAAACCCTTACGGTCCATCAAAAACCAAAGATTCACGTAATAAACCCTAACGACCCATCAAACACCAAAGACCCTCGTTATAAACCCTTACGGCCCAACAAACACAAACGACCCACGTCATAAAACCTTACGACCCATTAAACACCAACGACCCACGTAATAAACCTTTACAACACATCAAACACCAAAGACCCACGTAATAAACCTTTACAACACATCAAACACCAAAGACCCACGTAATAAACCCTAACGACCCAACGACCCACGTAATAAACCCTTACGACCCATCAAACATCAACGACCCACAGAAATGACCCTTTTCGACCCATCAGACACCAACGACCTACGTAATAAACCCTTACGGCCCATCAAACACCAACGACCCACGTAATAAACACTAACGACCCATCAAACACCAACGACCACGATATAAACCCTTACGATCCATCAAACACCAGCGACCCACGTAATAAACCCTTACGACCCATCAAACATCAACGACCCACACAAATGACCCTTTTCGACCCATCAGACACCAACGACCTACGTAATAAACCCTTACGGCCCATCAAACACCAACGACCCACGTAATAAACCTTTACGACCCATCAAACACCAACGACCACGATATAAACCCTTACGACCCATCAAACACCAGCGACCCACGTAATAAACCCTTACGACCCATCAAACATCAACGACCCACACAAATGACCCTTTTCGATCCATCAGACACCAACGACCTACGTAATAAACCCTTACGGCCCATCAAACACCAACGACCCACGTAATAAACACTAAAGACCCATCAAACACCAAAGACCCACGTAATAAACCCTTACGACCCAACAAACACAAACGACCAACGTCATAAACCCTTACGACCCAACAAACACCAACAACCAACACAAATAACCCTGACGACCCATAAATACCTACGACGCACGTAATGAATTCTTACGACCCATCAAACACCAACGACCCACGTAATAAAACCTTACGACCCATCAAACACCAACGACCCACGTTATAAACTCTTACGACCCATCAAACCACCAACGACCCACACTGTGTGTGCGGCGGCGGCTTGATCGGATTGATTTAAATTAAAAATGCAGTCACATAAATTTCGGCAATATTTCGACTGGGAACTTAGGGGAACATTCCCGGGCACGTGGAAACTTCCCGGCAATATTCCCACTGGGAATGTGCCCGGGAGCGGGCATATTCCCAGCGGCACATCATTAATTATGAATTATTATTTATTCTTTACCTCGCTAGCAGTGGGAAAAACTGTATTAAAAGTCAAATAAATTTTATGAGAAGTCGTAACCGTAAGCTGCATTTAAATTGTATATTTGGAGTACGCGCGGTAAGCCAACTTGCTCATTTTGCAAACCGGCGCGATTCGCCAACTCGCTTTCTGCCGACTGGCGTACTAGGCCTACTTACGCCATTCGCCGACTGAGCTATTGGTAAACTATAGCTACAGTGTACAGTCAATTACACATTTTTTAAACAATTTGCATATTTTGGGATTATCGAATTTTAGCATGCAAGGTAATTTTTTTTTGTTTGCATCTGTAAAAAAGATGGTTCAGTTTTTAAAGTTATTCAGTTCTAAAAAGTTGTTCAGTTTTAAAAGTTATTCAGTTTTGAAAGGTGTTTAGACTTGAAAGTTGTTCAGTTTTAAATGTTGTTTAGTTTAAAAGCTGTTCAGTTTTATAAGCAACATTTAAGCGCTAACATCACAAATGAGATTGTAAGTCTATGGCTATGCGTATGCATGTGTGAAGATGACGTCTCCGATGATCGCTTGTCTGACAGATATCATGTTGCGCGTCGCATCACGCGTCTATTTTGTGGAGCTTGTCCCGTAGAGACAAAGCTACATATTTGAGACGCGCGTCGCATCGAAGACGGTTGACTGTCACTTTTCTGACAGATGCCATCCCACGCGTTACGTACGACGCACGTAATCTCTGTGGAGCTTACGCTTTAATTTTTTTTATATGTTACAAGCCATTTAAAAGTTTGTTCAGTTGTTCTCTTGATAAGTTTATCCCTAGTAGGTATTCAACATTTCATATCATGCCATATTACGTTCTCGTATTAAATTTTCTTTTGTACAATAATACAGATCCATAAAATATTATATATTATGTTCACTGTACGTCTGTACATCATGACAGTTTGCTAACTGCGCAGTCGGCGAATGGCGTAAGTAGGCCTAGCACGCCAGTCGACAGAAAGCGAGTTGGCGAATCGCGCCGGTTTGCGAAACGAGCAAGTCGGCGAACTGATTCCAGACCGTATATAAACTGTTTGTAAACAATAAAATTTATTCATTGTGGTTTGTAGGTATTAATATACCTACTTAAGCTATTATCATAAACTATACTATACTGTACGTATAAATATACTTAAGTTATATTATCATAAACTATTGGTTGCATTTGTTATAGAAATAACTTGGTTTTGCGATAGAAACTAGTGGCACCGCCGCCGTCGCAAAAATTTATGAAAATATTATTGATATACGTAATTAAACGTACTTAAATACATATATCACGCCATATCCTTTGCGAGGTAGACAGAGCGTAACCGGCTGTAAAAATCTGGATACGGCTGGTTGGTCTTATTTGACCCAATGATCAATGATTTTCAATTATAAACAAGTAAAATCATTGTTGTGGTCACGTTTCTAATAAATAACAAGTGAAGATGAAGTGAAGATCATATTGTATTAATAGTTATTTTGTATGTAACTACCTATTATTATTATTATTTATAATTATAACCGTATCCTTAACTGTTTTACCGTGTGATACTAGCTTAGAATACGATCACCCCATATCTTTCGGAGCGACTAAGGCATTTGAAAGTTGATGTGAATTGCAATTTTAGGCGACAGGCTCACAACCTGTCACTATGGTGATCTTCTGAACTCTCATAATTTTGTCAGGCGTGGTGTAAATGGCCGTCTTTACAGCCGTTTACGCTCTGCCTACTCCGCAAGGAATTGGCGTGATGTATGTATGCACTACCGTCGTATTATTATTATTAATAATAATATATTTTATTGCACATGAAAAACGATATGACAAAAAAAAATAGTTACAGAGAACACAGTACAATAAGGCGGCCATAATGTTATGTTGTGTCGTATTGTAAGATTAAAGTGATAATTTAATACCCACTTTATGCAATAAAGATGGAAACCGTGAGTGTTCAATGTGCATTACAATTGTATTATTTTATCGTGTAGGTTTTAAATTCCAATAAATTATGTAAATTAATGTTATTTATATACAGTTGCTGCCATTATCGTTAAAACAAGAATTATTGAGACCTTTTTCAACAAAATAAAATATCTTACTTATCTTTACGTAGTATATCGATATTGTTAATCCCAGCGCTTTAAAATTACAAAAATCATCTCCTCCAGGGGTTACTCTATTTTGTCATCTCATTTTGCTCGCTAACTAGACTCATGATTCCGTGCGGTAGCGGCTAAAAATACTGCCATCCGTAGTCCACTCAGGATGTTTCGTAAAAGGCGACATAGAGGTTTAGGCCGGGGCTGAATATCTGTCGACTAGGGTCAATCTCATGGTGGCGGTGATACCACCTGCAATAGGATTTCCCATTGCAAAGGCGGTCGGTCATAAAACAGCAAAATCCTTTTGCTACATGATTTTGTGCTCCAACAAAACATGTTGCGCCGACCCCAACTGATCTAGGGATCTATGGGTACCAGTACTCTTAGCCGCTACCACACGGTACCATTCTTAATACTAAGTAGAAAAATAAAAGGTATGAAAGAAAAATAGTGCGCATAAACTTTTGTCCGGGTTTTCCGCAAACATTAATTGCTATGCATCAATTGTTACTGATTTTGCTCAGGGGAATCTAAGATAATAGGATTCAATTACTCGTAGGTATGTATGTATATCTGTCGCAGGTCAACTGCAAAGTCGGGTCAATCGCGAATTTCCTAGGCACATCGCGAAGAGCCGGACAAGTGCGAAATAAATCTATTTATTCACACTTGGCCTATAAAATCTAGGTCAACTACGACTGCTCCTTTGCGCGTGCTAAAGCGGCGTAGAGGCACTTAAATCACAGAAAAGTCGTAGCAGGTGCGTAGGCATCTACGAACGTCTCGCCTTATACATAGATAACCTGGATTTCTGTCCATGAAGTTAACGAATTCGTAGTTTATCTAGATTTTATAGGCCAAATGTGAATAAATCGATGCATTTCGCACTTGTTCGGCTCTTCGCGATGGGCCTAAGTAATTCACGAATGACTCGATTTCGCAGTTGACCTGCGACATAATATCTTCATGATATCTACCTACTTACGTTATTATACGTCAACAAAGTGAGCCAGTGGGTAGCAAACTAGACAGTCGCATCAAATTCTGAAACAAATTTAGTTAGTGATGGCTGAAACATCCCTGGTGCGAGGTCCATTGCTGAACATGGATCTTCCCCAGATGCTTACCTACCAACCAACATACATATGTATAGGTACCTAGCTCGACCTAGGTACTGTGATTTTGTTACTTAGGTATTGCATCCAATGTCACCCAGTTAACCTGTACATTTAAAAAAATATTAAAAAAGTAAAAATATTACTTTTGGTTTGGCATTGAAACAAACTACATACTTTGGGAAGGATTGTTGACAGGTAGGGAAGGGGCCTACCTTGCAAAATATAGGGACAACTTAGTACCGTATTTATTACTAGCTGCTCGCCCACCGGTTGTACCCGCTGCTAACTGCTTTCCCGTGGGAATAAGACAATACTTCACTTAGCCCTTATATCTTTAAAAATACGCCTTTTAAGTTAAAACGGGAACTTTCTTGTTCGAGGGGACATAAAGGGCTATTGCACAATATAAGTCCCTTTATCGTACCGGGAATTCTTTTTAAGTTTTATCGGCACGTACATTTTATCAACTTAGTTTTATTATATATAATGATTTGTAAACCTATCCTCCAAAGAATCAATTACCGCCAAAATATTATTATTTTTAAATATAAAACCTTCGTTTATAAAATTGTGTCATCCAACTGCAATGGCATTAATTATTGAACACAATTTAATTCATTGAGGTCACGAAGTTTATTGGTCAATTATGGTAATTTTCATACTGAGGACGGTTTAATATCAAAATTGAACCACGTAGTTCAAATTACGACAACACGTGAGGACATCGTTTTGATATTTTTTTAAGATATCGTCATTCCTTTCGTTACCCTTATTAGATAGCTATTTTACCCCTGCGGGGGTACCTATAATTACTTTCAGGTTAGAAATGAGTGTGTTAGGTTAGATCAGTGTTTTTCAAACTGTGGGTCGCGACCCCCAGGGGGGTTCGCGGAGGCTTCCTAGGAGGGTCGCCGGCAAAAGCTAAGAGTCAAGGCAGAACCACAGGTGGGTGGTCGGATAAAATTCAGTAAAACACAATTTAGTGCCAAAGAATGGGTATGTTTATTTTTCAAAACTTTCAAAACGTACTGCTATTTTATGCAGTAAGCAGTGTTGTATACACTTTTCTGCCTGTTTTACACTCAGGGTTAGTGTTAATGCTCTTGACTTGGTTGTAACGTGAAAAGTCGAGCTCGCTTCGCTCGCGATACGTGTATTTTCAGCATGTTTTTCACTAACTATCAAGCGTTTACGCTCGTTTTTAGTGAAAAATTCTCGCTCGCGATATTTACGGCTGGCTGTAGCTTGTTTTTGTCGGAAAAATTCAGCCTACCCAGAAAAATAGCCTAAGAATGCGCACAACGCTTGCAGTTTTTCTGTATCCGCCATTGAATAAATGAAATTACTAATATTATGTCTCTATGCTGACGCGACACCCCTGTCGCCATTGATTTTTTGTCTGGAAAGGGGTCGCGTATTCAAAAAGTTTGAAAAACACTGGGTTAGATGATAGATTTCCATCGTGCTTTAATTACAACTACAATATTACAAAATTTAGCATTCGTTGGAGATTAACAATTTCAAAAAGCACAAGCTTTTACTTTTTAATTCAAGTCCATTTGAAGTTGGGTTTAAGCCGGATTTAAAAGATAAGCCGTTGCATTTTCAGTGACTTTCATGAAAATTCAATATTTGAACTCGACTGCATTTTTGCCAACGAAACCTTATTCTTTTATGTATAGATTCACTTTTTGTTTATTATTACGAATGAAAATTTAAAATTATTCGAGTAGGAGTAGGATAATGAAGTAGAGAACCCTTTTGTCCTTCTTCTAGGCCAGCCAGGCCAACCTCACGATTTGACACTTCTACAAATATCAAATGCATCTATAAATCGATGGTCAATGTGGTGCGATTTCTACGGGTAAGAAATTCATAACCAACCTAAGCTGAAACAAAGTCAAATCACCCATTTTACACAAATTAGGAAAACGGCGCGCGGGCGCCTTTACCAGATGGCTCACTCAGTACTAGCGACGATTTTGACGAAAACTGGAAAAAACCGGAATCTCAGGGGAAGTCAAGGTAAATAAGAAGGTGGTTGACACGAATGACATATTTATTGGATTTAAAATTGGCTCAGCATCATACGACGTTCTTTGTCAGATTTTGCTATTTTGACGTTTTTATACTTTGAGATTTTTGACAGGAGCAAAGTATAACAAATGCCAATCGCGAAAATCCGAAATAGGGCCGAGTGAACTTTCTGTAAACTCTCTATTTTGTCCATTTAAGCTGAGTTATCGAAATAGCATCAACTAACCCAATATAGTGGACCGTATAAATTATCATGTGTATTGCACTAGTGACGTGATGATTACATTGTCGCCTGCTGGTAATTAGCCCGGTCTATACGTAGTAGGGACTGCAATCCCGCGGGATTCATTTGCGGAATTGGTCCAATCCTGTGTGGATCCCGCGGGATCCCGCAATCTTGTAATCATGTTAAAAATCTCATTTGAAATACAGATTTTTCTTAAAATATCAATTTTGATTCAATAAAAATTACGTAACATGCCTGTCATGTGGAGCTAAAATAACTAAAAAAAAAAACACTTTAGATCAAACTTTCATTAGACTTATCAAAAAATAAATTTTCAATTTACTACCAACAGCTGAGACTACTACACCACCACAAGTTCTAGGCATTTGAAGTTGTCAGTTGCACAAAAATGTTGTACGGATAGCAAAAAAGTTCATTATATATGCAACTATGGTTAACATCATTAATATCCCTGTCCGTCTATGTAACAATACGGTATGTTAAAAAAACTGCAAATATTTGTAGAGGCGAAGAATCAGTCTTTCTCCAAAAACATAGGTCGGAATAAAATAAATATTAGACCTCCCATACAAAATGTGTTGGCAAGCCGGGTTAGTTTGTATGGGTTCAGGGGTTATCGTGCAGTTGGACGACTTAGTCTCCACTCCAACTCGAGGAGAAAATTGGTATCACTGCCTGCCACCACCATGCCACTGATCATAGTCGACAGTCATCATTCAAATTCAAAAACTCTACGTCCCCTTTACGAATTAAAATATTTTATAACCAATGATTGCCGACTCTTAGTTCTATAGAAGAATAATTCGGATATTGTCTCTCTTCGGGCAACATATCCAATTAACTTTTACCTTAAGCAGACAAATGCAAACAAAAAAAACTTTGAGTTGGGTCGAAAGATTGATGGATGGATTTTACAATGAATATAGAAATAGAAATTTTCCTGTATAATATTGAAATTTGTCAAATGTCAATAAAAGTCAAAAATTGCTTGCACCATATTTTTAAGTCTACGAGTATTACTGATTTTAAGTCTGGAAGTCCCGTACCTGAAAGCGATGCCGTTTTGTTATGCGGCAGATTCATACAAATAACGCGACGGTATCGCACCGGTACCGCGAGAGTAATACTGCGTTGGTGAAACCACAGTAATGTGAAGGAGCTTTAAACACCAACTGCGTTGTAAAGTCTGGTCACAAAAAAACATAATTTGAACCTGTAGATAATTATGTACGGTAAAGATAACTATAAATATTATGAAATGTTTCTGATACTAATAGAAAAACAGTGTCGATTTTCCACATAGAAGAACAATCCAAGTATCTTGCCCAAATTTTTTACGAATTACCTATAACTTGTTTTCTACTTTTAGATCAATTTTTCCAACAATTGCAGGCGTGTTTTTTAATCTTTATTTTTTGTTAAAAATGTAACTACATCTTACTGTATGATAATTTGTCAAATGTCAATAAGGTCAAAAATTGTATGCCCATTTCTTTTATTCCACTAACAATTTAATAGCTTGTATTGAAAATAGGTTGTTACCTATAAATTTTAGTTTATTAATTATTTTATTTTAGTATTTGACATTATCATGATGTATGGGGCATCCGTTACGGCTGTTGACGTGTGGTTCTTGTTTCGGAGTAAGTCTTCTAGCTGTCTCTATCTATATTTCTATGCATGTGTCAATTGTCAAGTCATTTTGTGATCAAAAAGGCTTGATTAAGTTGGACATATTCGGAATATACTTAAAGTTTTCTTAGATTGCAAATTATTTGTACTTTCAAGTAAGTGTTTGGTTCATTTCCAAGTTTCATGAGCAATTAGAAGAATTTTGTATTCCAATTTAAATTAAATTTCCGACTGAAAACATACTTTTATCATCTGGACAATACGGGTTCAAAGTGGTATTAATCTATGTAACTTTCTTCAGTTTCATAGACCCTCAAGAGGGTCATTATTTTTTGCCATCGCTACCGCACATTCAAGTTTTAGGCTCTTTTTCCACTACTCCGATCCGGTACATGATAATTTCCAATCCGGTTTAGAAATCTATTAAATACTATACTCGCTTTTCCGAGTATCCGGGTATCCGGATTTTATCGAAACGGTAATTTCCCGAACAATTGGTGTTTAGTTTCGTATCAAATGGGCGCGCGGCGCTGGCAACACTGTTTGTCATTGTCTCGTCCTGTGGCCGTGGGCTCGCATCGTTGATGCGAATTTTAATTATAAATGGTGTAATTTAGTGTGCTTTCGGTTTTCTCGTGTGGTTTTCCCTGTTCGGTGGGGAAGTGAACCAAGTGGATTTGGTTCCGGCGCTTTGATTGAGAGTCACGCGGCCGTCGGCAAAATATAACCTCACTTTTCGTTCGCTCGCGTCGTGGCTGCCGATAGCTACATATTTTTAATTGTTTTCTTGATTGGAGGCCAACGGGGCCGATTTCTCATTCGGAGAGAAATCTTTTAGTCATTTTGTGTTAAAAAACATTATTTGATGTCGAACTATGAACAATAGTGAACCCAAGTGCTTGTGAAAACTAAGCTGTGAATCTGCGACTGATTGACGGGACGGAGTGCCACACGAGCTGGTGTCCGGGTGCAGTAAGTCTAGTACCTAAAATCCAATCCAAATGTCTTCCTCCAAAACCTGATACCTTTTTTCCTGTCAAAAACTAGACTTACAAGGAAACGGCGGCGTCATGGTTCGCACGGTAAGCAATTTGCTGCTAGGCCCTGTTTAAGTAGACTTTGGAAACAAGAATTTCTCGGCCGGAAACTTCCGGAACAAAATTCTCTCATTAAATTTATTTTATTTAGCTATAGTAAAGAGCACTACGAATCGTAGTCAAATGTTGTTCGAGGCTGATCGACCATTTAGTTTTAGATTTTAAGATAACTTTAATTTGCTTCCACTGCGCTAAGATCAGCTTCGGAATCAAACATTTTTGGTAGCAGAGCGTGGTTGCTTTATTGCAACATAGTTAGCCGTAATTTAGTATTAAGCGTGTTTTTATATTACCCACATATTTTATTAATTTTGGAAAATATTGTTTCGGTTTTTTTGTGACTGTATTGTTTGCCTAGTGAACGGTACCTTATCGGTAAGGTCTAGGCCAGTCAACTAACATTTATTTTGTGGTATTTGTTTATTGGTTTTTCGTTTTATTAAGTCGAGTGTGTAAAGTTGGTACCATGGCTCCTCGATCGCCAGGTATAAGGCTGCTATAAAGACAGAATTAAGGTGGTTTACTACCACAGCGGCAATGATCGGCCGCGAGGACCGGGAGGACGCGCTCTTGAAAAGTGCACTACAGGCAGATGAACGGGTTCGGGTTGTGTCGGAACACCTCACAGAGTGCCTCATGCTCCTTGAGGAAGCTCCTAACCCTGAAGATAAGGAGCTGGTTGAGGGCGATGTAAGCCAGTGCTTGGAGCTGGCACAGGACATTGCGCAGGCAGCTGCGGACATATCTAGGCGACGTGACGGAAAGGAAAAGCCATTCCGTGGTATAGTGGGACAAGGATTACAGGTGCCTCTTCCGCCTGTTACGGTTCCAGTCTTTGCAGGCGATTACGCCGACTGGCCGGCGTTTGAGGACCTGTATAGCAGTGTGGTCCACACACTATGTCCAGGCTACATGGAGAGCCTCATGAATTGCTGACGCATTTGGCTGTCTCGGATAGCAATTATGAGGTGGCGTGGAAGATCCTTACCGACCGGTATCGAAACAAGCGCCTGATTGTAGACAGGCTGTTAGACCAGTGGCTGTCAATACCAACCATAACGCGAGGTACGGACCTCCGCGAGAAAATCTTCCACCCAGTCAGTGTCGCGGTCAGCGCACTAGAGCGACAGGGTTTGCCAGTGGCGGGCTACGGTTATATCTTGGTCCACACAGTGCTTCGCCGCCTGCCGAGCGAAATGGTCGCTCGATTCGAGCAGCTCCATGGGGGCAAGTCCTCGGACCACCTCCCGACCTACGAGGATCTGAAGTCGTTCCTCGAGGCCGAAAGCAGGCGAGTGGACGTCCAGGCTGGTGAAGCCCCTCGCAAGGAGACCTCTGCCCTTCGCCACCCGGAACGGCCGGGTGCACCGGCGCGAGGAGGCAACAGTAGGCAACCCAGGCGGTACAACACTGCATTGGAATCAGGGTGTGCCTACTGCAGGGAGACAGGCCACGGGGTGACAGCGTGTCAGGAGTTTGCGGCGCAGCGGGTTCAGAGGAGACGGGGTGTGGCACAGCAGAGGCGTTGGTGTTTTCGGTGCCTGGGGCCGCATCAGGTGCGAGAGTGCCCTTCAAGCACCAACTGTAGGTACTGCCAGGGTGCACACCATCCGCTGCTTTGCATGAATCGCTCCGGAGACGCCGGGGCAGCGCTGGATCGGATCAGCGAAGGAGCCTGCCCACCAAGGAGGGAGCAACGCTCCCACCCTCCAAGGAGGAGCCCACCTCCGCATCGGTCACAGGGACAGGCAGGGGGACGTCAACAGACGGAGCCCACTTACCCAAGGACGTGGGGACGATCCCCACCACGGCAGCAGGTGCCGGATTGGGGAAGAACGGCACAGGAACATGGCCAAGGACACCCATCCCAGGTACGGGATCAAACGGGCGGGTGTCAGGGAGCACTAGGCAGCCACCAGGGTACATGCAGTATTCTGCGGGCTTGAGCCACCTGGTTGGGTCTCAAGACCCACGCATGCCTCCGCCTATGCCTGAGTACCCGCGGCTACAGGCGCAACCTCGGTACGGACGTTTGCCGTCGGGGTACTATAGAGCTCCAGCCATGGCCTTTATGGGCAGACCTCCCTACCAGCAGGAGTGGGACCCATACACAGGTTTGGGTAGCGAGGATACCCCGCGGGACGCGGCCTCACCGCGTTTAGATTCCCGCTAGGTAATCGCCGCCTACTCATCAGCTTCGGCTCCCCGTCCAATCACGGTACTTTTGCCAACGGCTAAGATTTGGGTATGGGGATACGGTGGCCGGACCATTCAAGTAAGAGCCCTACTGGATACAGGGGCTCAGGGATGTATTGTATCGAGTAAGCTGGTGAGTAGGCTAGGCCTAAATGTACAGCCAAGTGAGGAGGAAGCTGTAGGCATCGGGGCCTAAATGTGCCTGACATTCGGGGTCAGACGAACTTTGAGTTCACATTAGGTAGCACATGTACAGGGTCAGCTATCAAGTCTCAGCCGTGGTGCTGGATGAAGTGGTTGGGAAACTCCCTCAGGTTAGGTTACCACCAACGGTACGAGGGTTAACCACAGGGTTGGAGTTAGCTGATCCTGATTTTGATACTCCTGGTACGGTGGACGTACTTCTCGGGTCAGACGTCCTCGGGAGATTATGGTGCGGTAGGAAGAAGGTACTCCAGGAAGCTGGTTTGGTGGCCGTAGATACCACAGGGGTATGTTGTTTTCGGCCCAGTTTGGAGACCTCAGGACCTACCAGAAGGGATACGGTCCTCTATGGTAGTGTGCTGTCAGAGGTGCTGCAGAGGTTTTGGGAGTCTGAAGAGCCGCCCACGGCGGACAGACGGAAGCCAGAGGATGACGAGTGCGAGTTGTTCTATCAATACAACACTGCGAGATGCCCGTCAGGCAGATTCGTGACCAGGCTACCTTTTCTCCCAAACCGTCCCGCTTTAGGTAGTTCGCGACAGCTCGCGGAACGGAGACTACTCGGAATGGAGCGGAAGATGAGGCGAGACCCAGCACTTCGGCAGAAGTATATAGAATTCATGCGGGAATATATTCAATTGGGCCACATGTCGGTGTCCAGCCTGAATTGGAGGTGTGTCGAGCATTATTACATTCCACACCTGGCTGTCTTGAAGTCACCTGAGGCGAAAATACGGGTGGTGTTTGACGGTTCTGCTCCTACCTCGAATGGTGTGTCTGTGAACCAATGTTTGCACGCGGGTCCTAAATTGAACCGGGACATTGTGGACATTCTCACAGACTTTCGTTTGCACCAGGTAGCGTTCGTCGCAGACGTCAAAATGATGTTTCGCCAAACCATGATACATCCGGATGACCGTCGGTATCAGCTGATTTTGTGGCGTGAGAGCCCAGATGAGCCGATGGTCACATACGAACTTAACACGGTGACGTATGGACTTAAGCCAAGTCCGTATTTGGCAGTACGTACGCTGCGAGAGTTGGCCGCACAGGAAAGGGTAAGATATCCTCGAGCCGCAGCAGTACTGGATCGCGACGTCTACGTGGACGATATCTGCACGGGTGCTGATAGCGTGGAGCAGGCGCTAATTCTACGAGACGAGCTGATCGCGATCATGGGTTCAGGAGGTTACGAGTTGCGGAAATGGTTGTCCAGTTGCCCAGAGCTCCTGGCTGGTTTGCCAGGCGAGTTCCATCAGGACCCGCACCTCTTTGAGAACCCGGACAATCCAAATACGTTGGGCATCCTCGGGGTGCAATATAGGCCAACGCATGACGTATTCACGTACAAGATCGAGCCCGACCTTTGGAGAAAACTTGGACTAAGCGGTCGGTACTGTCGACAATCGCTAGAACGTTCGATCCTAACGGATGGATCGCCCCGGTTACGTTCATGGCGAAGTGCTTTTTACAAAGGTTGTGGCTAGCCAACTTAGGATGGGACGACCAACTCTCCGGAGAGTTGTTGAAGGATTGGCTCAAGTTTGTGACCACCCTACCAGGGATCGTGCACATCGCGATACCCCGCAAGTTAGTCCCATCGGTGGGATGTAAGGCTACCCTACATGGGTTTTGTGACGCCTCGGAGCGAGGGTACGCGGCAGCTGTATACCTTCGGACAGCAAGTTCAACGGGAACTGTGCACGTGCGTCTGGTTATGGCCAAAAGTAAGGTGGCACCAGTCAGAACTAGATGGACCATCCCCAAATTGGAATTGGCAGGGGCAGCTCTTCTAGCGCGCTTGCTAAATCATGTAACCTGCAATCTGCGTGGTACAGTCTCTCACGCTAACTCATGAACAGTTCTGTTTTTAAGGTTTTGATTTTCTTATGACTGATACGGACAATCCGGACAAAAACTATACAGTGCGATTCAATAAATGTTGCAACATCTAGAAAAATAACAGTCATTGCTGTAAAATGTTACGGTCTGAAAAAATCTCAACCTTAAAGTTGGGATTGTTCATGAGTGAGCGGGAGAGACTGTACCATCAACTTGGATGAAACGGTGTACGCGTGGACTGACAGTCGGATAGTTCTGTGCTGGTTGCAGACGTCGGTACATACACTTGAGGTTTTCGTGGCAAATCGGGTGTCACAGATTACGGGGTCGGAAACTCCGTTAGTGTGGAGGCACGTACCGGGAGAATGGAACCCAGCGGACTGCGCTTCGCGCGGGTGCAGGGCACCTGATTTGGTGAGTCACCCACTGTGGTGGGGACCTCAATGGCTGACTGAGTCGCCGCAGGAATGGCCATTCAACGAGTGCAGGGCGCCGCTTGGGCCACCTGATCGAGGTTTGCGAGTGAACGTGGGGCAACTCGTACCGAAGCCTAACCCAGCTTTCTTGCTGGAACGGTATAGCTCCCTCGACAAACTTCTTGGGGTGACAGGTTGGATCAAACGGTTCGTGAACAACTGCAGGAAGCCTCAAGCAGAACGGAACTTTACACCTGTCCTCTCGCCTGCGGAACGGAATGCGGCTCTATGCTCATTAGTTAGAGTCGTCCAGGCGGAACATTTTGAAGAGGAGGTCAGGCTGCTCAGGGATGGACGTGGAAAGCTGAAGGGAGGAATTGTGCGCCTCAACCCATTCCTGGATGAGCAAGATATGCTCAGGGTTGGAGGCAGACTTCGAACGCTAGCCTGCCCTTTTCGGCTCGGCATCCACTGTTACTTCCAAAAAGGGGACCCTTAGTTGAGCTCTTAGTCAGGGATCGTCATGAGAAAAACTCGCACGCGGGCTGTAATGCGCTATTGGCCATTCTACAGCGCGAGTTTTGGATTTTATCGGGACGACGAACGGTACGTAGCGTTGTGTTTAGGTGCTTGCCTTGTTACCGCTTGAAGGCAGCCACAATGCAGCCACAGATGGGAGATCTTCCACCGGACCGGGTGACGGAGGCCTGGACGTTTGCAGGTGTGGGAACGGATTTCGCAGGCCCTTTCATGGTGAAGGCATCACGCCTGCGGAACGCAAAGTCTATCAAGGCGTACTTGTGCGTGTTCGTGTGCCTAGCCACCAAGGCCGTCCACTTGGAGCTCGTGGCCGACCTTTCTACGGAGGCCTTTTTGGCAGCGCTGGAGAGATTTACGTCGCGACGAGGGCGACCAGCGCTGATCAGGTCGGATTGTGGTACCAACTTTAAGGGTGCTGATCGGTGTATGAAAGAAATTGTAACGTTCTTACGGGAGAACGAAGAAGCCATCAGCACGGGCCTCTCCCGTCAGGGCATTGCCTGGGTGTTCGATCCACCAGCGTGCCCTCACTGGGGTGGTATTTTTGAAGCGGTTGTAAAGTCCGCTAAGACGCATTTGTTGCGTGTTGTAGGGTTAACAATTTTGACTTTCGAGGAGCTGGCGACCGTGTTTTGTAAAATTGAGGCTGTACTCAATTTGCGTCCTTTGTGTCCGCTCAGCTCAGACCCAAGTGATTTAGAGGCCCTGACGCCAGGGCATTTCTTAATTGGCCGCCCACTTAACGCCTTGCCGGAATATCCCTATACGGAGGTGAATAGCAATCGTTTGTCGCGTTATCAGTTGTTGCAGCAAATGACTCAAAACTCTTGGAAGCGTTGGTCGCTTGAGTACTTGCACATTCTGCAGCAACGCCTTAAGTGGACGGACAGGACTGAACCCCCCTGCATTGGGGATCTCGTTCTGGTTAAGGATGCCAACCTACCGCCACTGCGTTGGCGCCGGGGGCGCATTCTCAACCTGTTTCCGGGTAGTGATGGCACTCCTCGAGTTGCAGAAGTTCAGGTGGGGGATTCAGTTCTTAAGCGAGCAGTAGCTACATTATCACGCCTGCCATGCATAGAGCGGACCGATGGGTCGGTCCGGGGCGGGTGAATGTTTAGTTTCGTATCAAATGGGCGCGCGGCGCTGGCAACACTGTTTGTCATTGTCTCGTCCTGTGGCCGTGGGCTCGCATCGTTGATGCGAATTTTAATTATAAATGGTGTAATTTAGTGTGCTTTCGGTTTTCTCGTGTGGTTTTCCCTGTTCGGTGGGGAAGTGAACCAAGTGGATTTGGTTCCGGCGCTTTGATTGAGAGTCACGCGGCCGTCGGCAAAATATAACCTCACTTTTCGTTCGCTCGCGTCGTGGCTGCCGATAGCTACATATTTTTAATTGTTTTCTTGATTGGAGGCCAACGGGGCCGATTTCTCATTCGGAGAGAAATCTTTTAGTCATTTTGTGTTAAAAAACATTATTTGATGTCGAACTATGAACAATAGTGAACCCAAGTGCTTGTGAAAACTAAGCTGTGAATCTGCGACTGATTGACGGGACGGAGTGCCACACGAGCTGGTGTCCGGGTGCAGTAAGTCTAGTACCTAAAATCCAATCCAAATGTCTTCCTCCAAAACCTGATACCTTTTTTCCTGTCAAAAACTAGACTTACAAGGAAACGGCGGCGTCATGGTTCGCACGGTAAGCAATTTGCTGCTAGGCCCTGTTTAAGTAGACTTTGGAAACAAGAATTTCTCGGCCGGAAACTTCCCGGAACAAAATTCTCTCATTAAATTTATTTTATTTAGCTATAGTAAAGAGCACTACGAATCGTAGTCAAATGTTGTTCCGAGGCTGATCGACCATTTAGTTTTAGATTTTAAGATAACTTTAATTTGCTTCCACTGCGCTAAGATCAGCTTCGGAATCAAACAATTGGTATTGTATAAAAATTATGCATGCTTTTAAACAGTTTTACTTTCTACCATGTCGTCCGTCCGAGTCCGAGTCCGTCGAGATAATGAAACTTTACTGTCCGTTTTTTACCGGATAGATGGGAAAGCGGTGACCGGATTTCCGATATTTTTCGGATGACTATATCCGACATCCGGTTACGGATCGGTGTAGCGGAAAAAGAGCCTTATGATTATGTCAAAAATCTTCAAAAACGTTGTCCAAATCTTAAATCGGTAGGTACCGGTTTATTGACACAATAAACCGGTAGATTTGGAAGATTCATATTTTCACCAAAGAATATGCTTGTTTAAAATCAAGTTGTTATTTAGTCCCTCTAATATTTCACTTGAAGTCACCGCAGATCAGAAAATGCAATTCAAAAATATTCTTTTATTTTTTTGCGTAATAATAAGTGTCCTTAACATGGATAATGCAATCTATATGCCAAACATCTCTTTTTAATATTTTTTTGTAACTTGAATAATTTGTGTTACAATCGGTAGAAGAGGGTTGAAACCGGTACTACCGATTTTCGGGTTAGCTCCGCAAAAACTGCATCGCTACTCTTTTGTTTCCATTGTTCAACTTAGCGTGGTCAAGCTGTACCTATCGTGATATTACTGATAAGATAACTTCTTCTTTTCATGTGGGACACCAAGTCGCTCAATGACACGAAGAACCCTGGTATCAGAGATTATAACTCTAGCGTCTAGATAACTGATAAGCTATACAAGAATTATCTTAATCAAAGAGTATTAATGGTTTTACGAGTATCACCCAGCCTGCGTCTTAAAGAACTACAAACGTGAGAAGTGCTCTTTCAGCTTTTCGCTTATAGTTAAGAATGTTTTGATAGTTAGGACATATTTTCAGGAAATGAATGCCAAGTTTTCACCATTTGGAAGCAAAAGTTGGTTGTTTTTTTAGTGCGAGTTTTCAATGTGCGGGATCCGCGGATCCGCGTTTTGAAGGTGTGGGATCCCGTAAAGCCGAAAATAGCGCGGAATCCCGCATTGCGGGATTGCAATCCCTAATACGTAGGTCTATACTAGTAATTAGGCCGGTTTGCTCCCCGGGGAGGCGAGTGCAGTGAATGATGGCCTGAATTTCAGCTCTGCCTCTGGTTTGAAGGATTAGGTACTTAGCTATACTAACCGCTACTTTAGGCCGTAGGTATATTAACAGGCGGATGTATTAAAAAACAAAAACCCAACTGCGGTAATTTAAAGTTGTATTTTGCGATAAAAATCCGCCCTCTTAAATTTATGATTTTTTAATATAGGTACCTAAGTAGCCTGTTTTTTCTATTCCGTGATATAGCCAGTGTCACGCGCACTGAATCTAACGACACCTCATGTCAAAATCCAACTGTCCGTTTGGGCTGTAGCCTGTGAAAAAGAATTTTCTTGTCCACATACATACCTACAGCGAATGACATTTTCGTGCTCTGACTCTCAAAAAACATAACGCTCCTTCTGAGGCAGTTTGGTAAAAACATGCTTATAGAACCGTCATTCCAATAGGCCATATTTAATAGCTGTCAAAATCATTTTAATGCTATATGACATAAAGTCTATTTTTCTTTGTTGACATGTTTCCTAGTATGGGTTTGACAGCTGTCAAATATGGCCTATTCGAATGACGATACTATAGTTTACAGTAATACCGTTATAGGCCAAACCTTGGCCAAATGTAGCAGATGTCAACGAAGAAATATAAAACTTATGTCATAGCATGAACATGATTTTGACAGCTGTCAAATATGGCCTAGTCAAACGGCTGTAGCAAAAAAATCAAACTTGAACTATTCGTTGGATTTTAATCACCTTTTCACTTTTTTCGATAATTAAGTAGGGTAGGTACGGATAATCAGTGATTCGCGATTCCGGCCTTGGCCTGTTTTTAACGATTAGCGATCATTTGGGTCGTGTGTAAACAAAAATTAAAATGCCAAAACCACAAATTAGGGAAACGGCGCGCGGGGCGCCTTTATTATATTATAGATGGCTCACTCAGCACTAGCGACGATTTTGACGCTTACTGGCTTTAACTGGAAGTATACTGAATCTCAGGGGAAGTCAAGGTAACTGAGAAGGTGGTTGACACGAACGTCATAATTCTTGGATTTGAAATTGGCTCCGAATCATATATCAGATTTTACTGTTTTGACACTTTTAGGTACCGTAAACGTAGGTTACTTTAACCCTAGGGGGTTACTATAGCCCAAATCAAAAAAAGATTTTGAATTCCCGCCTTTATTCTGGAGTGACAGATACCGAAGTAATTTGTACTACAATTCATAGATGGCGATATAGGCTTGTCGGTGAAACAGTTTCAAATAGCTCATTCTCTCGTTTTTAACGGTTGGTAGTGTTGACAAGTTGGGACCTACAAATTGCAAGAATTTTGGCTGTGCAAACTTTGTATCGTTACTAAATTTTAAGGTAATTCTGGCTGTCTTTTTGTAGTTGGGTGTATCAAATATATTAAGAAGATGCGTTATAACAGATATTATTCAGTTTTACGAACTTTTTAGGATTAAATTGGCAGAAATAAAACTGCAGGCTACTTTGACCCGCAAATGTAGGTATCTTTAGCCCATGGGCCAAAGTAGCCTACAGGTTTAGAATTTCATATAATTTCTCGATTTTCGTTTAAAATATGTTTCTATTCCTTTTTAGATTCTAAAATTGGGATACAATAATAAGCTGAAGCAGTCAACATGCCAAGACATTACAAAAGAAAATTAGGGAATCACAGATATGTGGAATAATCCAAGGAGCAACTCGTAGAATTTTTGGCCCGAATACGAGTCAAATCACTTACACAAAGAGCTGCTGCTGAGCTATATGGCATTCCCAGCAGCACGCTAAAACTCAAATTTAACAAAAATTTGGTCAATATAAGTCAAGATAATGTAACTGATGATTCTCATAAAACCTACCGAATTACTGACAATTTTGATAAAAGAGGCAGTATTTTTGTTGATCTTTTATTATTTTATAACAATTTTGTACTAATGCTTAACTTATTACGGTATAAATTTCTGCAAACAAGTAGTTTGCGAAGCAAAATGTTAATTATATTCAATTTTGTAGTAAAAAATAATAATTTTACTGTGATTTACTGAAAAATGTTGATATTATGAAGAATTTTCTTAGAAAAATTAACCAAATAACATGTATTATGGTTGTTTAAATCATCTGCTCTTATTTCCTTGAGGTTACATTACCCCAAAATGAAATAATATTACGTTTAAGCTCCTTAAAAACATGTGGGCCAATGAAACCACCTCCAAAGTACAACTTTAGCCCAAATAAAAAAAATAAAAAAAAATAGTTTTTGCTATAAATGAAATGTATTTTTTACTTAAATTAGTTACTTATACCCTTGTTAAACAATCCAAGACTGTGCAATATCCATGTGTCTATTAGTGGCCAAGAAATCAGAAGAAACGTCAAAACACACCCTTTTTTTGGACAAAGTAACCTACGTTTACGGTACACTTTTCGAGATTTTTGACAGGAACAACCCTGGCCACGTAACAAGTGCCAATCGCGAAAATCAAAAATAGGGTAGAGTGAACCTTCTGTAAACTCTCTTTTAGTGTTGGCTATCTCCAGGGTAACTAAGAAGATGCTTGCCTGCCACGAACGTCATATTTCTTGTATTGAAATTGGCTCAGAGTTTTTGTATCAGATCTTGCTGTTATGATATTCTTATATGTACTTTGAAATTTTTGACAGACTGTCAATTGTTACATAGCCAGGGTTGCTAAAAATAGTCGAAAAATAAAATGCCTATTGAACAATTACCCGACAATTTTGCGGTTCTTGACAGCTTCTACATATACAAATGACAACCTAATGCGAAGATGATGTGAGCAACAATGTACATTTCAGACATAAACATAAAACATCAAAAGGTTTCGGAAATTGGTAGACTAGGTAAATGAAAATGAAAAGGTAAGGTAAATAAAATAAAGAATACAATTTCGTCTTTTTTTGCGTACTGTAGGTACTTCAAATTATGTCTGCTGTTTTTAATATCACTAGGAGGTATGTATCTACAAACAAAACTTTAGATAGACCTGTGGTTCGACCCAATCTACAGCTGCCTTGAATGGGATTAGAGTCAAGAACAATCCTACTAATATTATAAAGGCGGATGTTTGTGTGTGTGTTTGTTACGACATCACGCAAAAACGGCTGATTAGATTGACATGAAACTTTACAGAAATATAAAAGGGCATCTGGAATAACACATAGGATACTTTTTACCACGGAAAAATGTCTCATTCACACGGGATCACGCATTTTCCAATATTTTTGAAATAGGTGGCGTGACTGAGCCGATTCGCGTTTTAAACGTTTTCGCCGAAAACTAACAGCGACATCTCTCGGCGAATAATGCTTTTTTCCCGCGGAATAATAGGTTGCAGCGGGTGAAACCGCTGACGGGCAGCTAGTCCTAAATAACTTACGAGTAAAATTATATCCTACCGTCTGATTGATAATAGGTACAATAGCTAGGTAGGTACAGACGCTGATAGCAGTTACCTGACCCCCAACGATTTAAAACAAACATTCGAATATGGCCTTTATTTCTCAGTAGTTCAATTGGCAGTTAGATTCTGTTTATCCGTTCCGACACAGAAATGCTCAAGTCAGACTTGATGAAAAAGAAAAAAGCAATAGCTTGTTTTTTGATTTACGCTGAGATTTGAACTCGAGTCCTCAGGTGTCACGAGCGCTCAGCAGGCCGCTAGGCCAATTGACCTGACGTATGGGGTCGTGAATTTTTGCATAGCCTTCTTCCCCGACTTATTTTGCGTCTCAAGTAATGTTTCAATGATGTGGGTATATTCAGAGTTTTTGATGCGTTAAGACTACTTTAGCTATTAAACCAGACTGAATACCGTGCACTGTCCGGCATACATTGCTGGTTATCTTTACAATAAACTCACTCCGGACACAGATTAACGAATAGTTAAGATAACCAGCCAGCAATGTATGCAGGACCTATAGTGTAATAGTTACTTTTAAAAACGATAAACTAAAATGATCAGTCTACGTTTCGACAGTGACTACTTGAGCTGTATTTTTCATTTACTTACCTATTATTCAAATTCTAATTATTCTAACTGTTTATTGGTTTAACTACTAAATCATGTCGCGTTTGACCGATTATCAAAAATATAAGATTATATTTTTGTATGAAGATAATACTCCCATCAAAAGATTGCTCGTGAGCTCAATATAGCGGTAAGTAGTTTCTAATTATGAAAACCGTTATTTATCATTCATTATCATATTCTTTGTTTGCTATTGTGATCTACCTTATGCGTTTATTTAAAAATGGGAAAGTTTATAAGTAAGGTGATAGATTACATTATTTATGTGTCCATCCTTTTTTACAGAGAAATACCGTAAAGCTTTGGATACGCCGTTACGGTGAAACAGGGAGTGTGCAGCGAAACCGTACTGGTCCAAAACCCATAATGTTTACTGATCAATCGGAGCGGCATCGGGCTATTGTTGCACAGCATCAGGAGCACCCATTTGCAACTACACGATCCACTGCAGTAAGCCATGGAGTTTCTGTGCAAACAGTTAGACATCATTTGCATGCCGCTGGATTTAAAACATATAAACCAGCCCGGAAGATTAAGTTATCACCTGCACACCGCCAAGCAAGGGTTAGATTTGCACAAATGTATCAGAATTTTGATTGGATTAATAACGTCGTGATTTTCACAGACGAGAAGGTATTTAAATCAGTTAGATTGAAAGTTTGTGAATCACTTGTTTTGTCCAAACTTAATTACGCTGACGTTGTCATTGGGCCGTGCTTGCTTGAGAGCTCTAAGCGTATTATTCAACGCGTGCAAAACGCTTGTACTAGGTTCTGTTTTAGAGTTCCACCCCGAACCCATATAACGCCTGTGCTAAATAAAAACGGTATTTTAAATATGAATTCGAGACGTTCTCTACATTTTGCCAACCTTCTTCACTCCATTATAAAATTTAAAATTCCACCTTATCTGTACAATAAATTAGAATGGGCTACTTATGCATATAATTCACGAAGGGCAAACAGTTTTTTACTAGTCACACCCTTTCACAAAACTAGAGCGTTTGAAGGTAGTTTCCGGTATCAGGCAACTAAATGCTGGAACAACCTACCGCCTCCTCTACGCAAGGGCGTTTCTAAACTTGTTTTTAAAAAGCAAGTTAAAAATATACTTTTAACGAAACAGAAAATGTTGCTTTGATACTGGAAAGTATCTACAAATTATAATCATTATCACTTCTCATCACATTTTAAAAGTTATTAACAAAATATCTACAAATATATAGATAATTTTCACAGATTACTAATATTATATTTAACGTCTCCTTACTCTATTATTTACTATCTATACTTATATCAATTACATTTATTTATTTATACCCACTAAAACTATATTCTTTAGTTGTACCTATTAATTATTATTTTTGTTTATTTGTTAGTTATTTTATCGCCGCACTGATGCTCCTCTTGAGATCCGTTCGACGACAAATCAGGCGCGACTGAAAAACAGCGTCTATCTCTGCTGTGATAGACATATGCTGAGGCGTGACCTATTCATTGTTGTGTTGCATTGCAGACTGAAATATAATAGTGACTTTATATCTTACTTTGTTATTTTCGTACTTACAGTATTGTATTGTATTTTAGTGTGTAAGGTGCCACAACTGTTTGAATAAACGTTTTTTCTTTCTTTCTTTCTTTAAATCAGACAAAGACGGAAAACAAATCTTATGGCGAAAGAAAGGTCAACGATATGAAGAATCTTGCATGTTACCTTGTAGAACGAGCGGGAGAATTTCTTTAGGCTATTGGGGCTGGATGTCGTCCATGGGACCTGGTGAGCTGATAGAGGTGGGTGCTCACTTTAATAGCCGTGAATATATAGAAATACTCAGGGATGTTATGTTGCCATCAGTGCGTATCGCCTACCCAACTCAAGAAATTTATTTTGTCCAAGATAATTGCTCTATACATCGTGCACACATTGTTCGTCAATGGTGAGAGGAGCAGGAAGGCATTCATGTAATAGATTGGCCATCCAAAAGTCCCGATCTCAACCCCATAGAAAATTTATGGGGTCTGATGACCCTTAATTGGGACCCTACTGAAGTAAGAAATAAAGAAAATTTGGCTGCAGTCGTAACATCGACCTGGGATTTCATGAGAGGTCGTGATCACTGCTGGAACATGGTGAATGGTATGCCTGGTCGTCTGGAGCAAATCGTCGATAAAGCAGGTGGATCATTACGATATTAACCCCCACCCTGGTGCCGTTTGATTTATCAAAGTGGTTTATATTTCTTTTTACCGAATTTCCCCCTCAAGCCTCTATGTTTTTTGATTGTTTGATGTAAATACCTACTCACAAAATCTATTAAACTTGTTTAACATAAGTAATGTTAGCTAGCAGTGATGTTATTGTTATGTTATGACATATGACATGTTAATTCACTGCAGTCTGCATAATATTATTAGATGTAAACAAGGTTTTAATGAGGTAGATTCATTTTATCAAGAATCGTTAGAAAAGGTCAACTATTTATAACGCAACCATAAAATAACGTTAATCATATTATTTCTATTAGGCATATGAAGTAAGTAGGTATTTACCTTTTTAACTATACGTATCTGTTTATTTTGGTAATAAACTGTTTTTTACAAGATCTTTTGATTGTTTTGCTTATTTTATTGCCCCAAAAAATGTGCGGTAAAAGAATGGCTATGGCAAAGTAAGGCACTTCTGTCCCTCAGTAGGTAATAAAAGATGTCAAAAATCTATGATGAAATGTATAGTTCACTTTTTTCCCACGCCTATTCTTTAACCGCACAGACTTATTTTATCATATCACCTTAATCATCTCACCAACATCCCACAAACACTTATTATAATAAAAAACAAAAAACTAGAATTAAGCAATCGTGGTGAGTATCGAACCATGGTGTCAGTTCACTATTATCCTCTCCGCAAGTAGTCCACCACTCTGACCACTACACCACATTAACATGCTCAAAACTTGTGAAATTAAGGGATACTTTATAGACTTACCATTTGTAAACAAGTATGCTAGGTTAATATCACCCGTATATTCACAACATAAGATGTATTATCCGTCCATGCTATAAGCAAGCATTACCACGCATTACTCATGGTTCAGTGGCGCCCTCTTCTGTTTATTTCTTAATTCAAACCACTCTTATACCCGCAATTCATTATATTCTTTGTTACAATAGCAGTAAGAACGAAATTACCTACGAACCTACCAATTTTGTAAGGGGGGTCAGATAACTCATATAGCCGTCTGTACTATGCAGCAGAAACTCCATTTTAAACAGCACGGCGCAGAAAAAAATACACTTAATTCTGGAAAGTTGAAATTTTCACAGAACATGTGTTGCCGTGTGATGCCGGCTTAGAATAGCATCACCCCAATTCTACCCGTGGGTGTCGTAAAAAGCGACTAAGGGATATTCATCCAGGGAATGGGCAGCAGCGATCCCTGTAAAAGTAACATCTTGGCACTGCGCTCGCCAATCCGCCTGCCAAGCGTGGTGAGTATGGCAATACCCCCCGATAGGGGGAGACCCATGTCCAGCAGTGGACTATTGTGGCTGTTATGGATGCGTGGCTTATTGCCACTATCACAACAAATACCTTTGACAAATACTACAAAGTAATAATATTATAAAAATTAAGGGGGGCTCCGAAACAACAAACGTGATTTATACAAAATGGTACGGAACCCTTCGTGCGCGATTCCGACTAGCACTTGGCCGAATTTTTCATTTGTTTTTGACGTCACGAGGCACGACCATATCTCATTTCATACTACCTATCGTCGGTGAAGAAAGTTTGAAAAAGCGTAAGTAGTTGATTTTAGAAAGCTAAATCTTTGTAAATATTAAACCGATTTTGATGAAATACTAACTTAAGTGTATTAAAAAATCACTGGAGATTAGCTTGTGATATGTTAAAGTGCTAAATGACCAAGGCGCATGATCTGATGTGATGTGACTACATTACTTAGAGCGGTTTAGCGAGCTGCAAAGATATCTACCTCTTGCATGATACGGTTTGCACTAGCACCACAGTTTAAAAATGGCTTCGCTTGATCTCAGCAGTGTAGAAACTTCATACAACCGCTCGAAAAAGACGTGCGACGCAGCTCACAAGAAAAGTGACATCGAGAGATGTCCCCCGATTGTTCGTGGGAAGGAAATTAGGTGTTTTCCTAAGTAATAATAAGTAGCCTTTATTACTCACAGGGGATAATGCAGTTTATAAACGAGAAAGATCAGACCTGTCGTCATGTATGGATCTGAGTGTTGGCTTACAAACACTCTTACAAAGGTGACGGATGAAAGACGATAAGCTAACATGTATCTGAAATGAGAATGTTGAAATGGAGGTGTGGTGTGACTAGAATGGATAAAATAAGGAATGAGTATATTAGAGAAAGTTTAAAAGTTGCAACTGTGACAGAAAAGATAAGAGCTAGCCGTTTATCGTGGTATGGGCATGTTATGAGGAGGGATGCAAATCATGTGACGAAAAAGGTAATAAATATGAATGTGGATGGACGCAGAAAGAAAAATCCCAAAGGCCAAAAAAGCTTGGATGGATTGTGTAAAAGAAGATATTATGAATCAAAACCGTGTAAACGAAGATTTGACGGCAGATAGAGATGAATGGAAGTGAAAGACATGTTGCGCCGGGCAGGCAGATGATGATAATTTAAATTTTCCATCATAGCCGACGAAAGTGACAATCCTTGTGATTCAGCAGAAACGGGTCGAGTTTCTTTACTGTTACATCTATATACTGCGCTAGCACGGTCGCGGTCAGCCGCTTTAAATGAAGCATTGAATCCTGCGCCTTGCCCTTAAACTTGAGCGCACGCGCATACCGGCCGCGCGCTGCACGATACGCGTTCCAAATACGAATTCGGAATTTTATTTTTTAACGTATTTTTGTGTTTTTTTTTGTGTGAAACTGTGATAAGTTAAAACTATTTGAATAAAGAGGCCTTCTACTTGTAGTAGTTGTCAAAGTCTGCCACTAGGGTTCATCGGGTCGTCAAAAGATTCCATATTCCATACGAAGAGACAGTTACATAAAAACCAAACAGTCTAGTATTTTTACAAGTGTTGAATAAGTTTAGTGATGTGACATGTTTTGAGCTGTGATAGTGGAGTGTGAATAAAACAGATAGTGGACTAAAAACTGCTAAGTAAGTAAAAATAAGATTTAAACTGAGATTATTTTTTCTTTTTAAACTAAGCCATATTTGACATTTGTCAAACACATACTAGAAAACATGTCAACAAAGAAAAGTAGATCTTAAATCATAATTGGCATTAATATGATTTTGATAGCTGTCAAATATGGCCTATTTGGACGGCAGTACTGTAGGTAGGTACTTTTGAAATAGTACTATCAGATGCACCAATAAAATGAAAACGTAAGGAAATAGTAGAGGTAGTACTTACACACATTTCTTTTTTGCCTCTATTTGAATGGTATCTATCCCTTTATCTAGTATCCATCATTGTCATGTGAAACCCTGAAAATCCGATAAGTAAATAAATAAACAATTTGAAACCTACAATGATGATTAATTTCTTTGTATGCAGTAAATTATGTAAGAAGCAGCTACCAACCAAGTGTTATGTTTTACTAAGTCAATATTGACGGTAGGCCGTTAACTGCACTTGAAGGGTCAATGTTTCGAAGACACTGACCTGACAAAGAATTACTTAAAAAATAGAGAGTTTACAGAAGGTTCACTCGGCCCTATTTTAGATTTTCGCGATCGGCACTTGTTACTTAGCCAGGGTTACTACTGTCAAGAAATTCAAAATATCAAAACAACAAAATCTCATATAGAACGTCATATGATTCTTAAGCAATTTTAAATCAAAAAAATATGACGTTTGTGTCAACCACCTTCTTAGTTATTTTGACTTCCCCTGAGATTCCAGTTATTTCCAGTTAAAAATCAGTAAGCGTCAAAATCGTCGCTAGTTTAGGTGCTCACTGAGTGAACCATCTGGTTAGGCGCGCCGCGCGCCGTTTCCCTAATTTGTGTTTAAAACCTCAAATACTCTTACACAGATCATCAATTTATCATTATCATCTTCCTGCCCTTATCCCAAATCGGTTGGGGTTCGGCGCAGCATGTTTTGTTAGAACAGAAAATCATGCAGAAAATTGGCCGATAGGCGATAGCCAAAATTCAGAACCAGCTGGTGATAAGATAAGGAACAACTTTCCCCAAGGAACATAGGTCGAAGTGCGAAATACATATTTGGACTTCCATAGTAACTCCAATCAGCTGATCGGTAATTAGTATGGGAGGTCCAAATTATTTTTCTTATGTCTACCTATGTTCCCTGGGGAAAGTTGTTCCTTATCACCAGCCGGTTCTGAGTTTTTGCTATCGGTCACTAGTAAATGCATAACTCGATTTTTATAACTGTGCATTTGGAGCTGTTTAACTTTGTATGGGATTTGACAGTTCAGCTGTCAAACTTTGTATGTATGGGATTTGACAGTTGAACTGTCAAGACCCATAAATAATTTGACAGCTCCAAACGCACAGTTATAAAAATCGAGATAAACACACAATGACAGTTGAACTGTCAAAACCCATACATATTTTGACAGCTCCAAACGCACAGTTATAAAAATCGAGTTACCTATACAACTAAATAAACGCAAGCATTTTGTGTTGGCCTTGGTGACATATTATAAAAGTTGCATCTTTTCCTTAATCTTTGGCAACGCAACTGCAACTTGCAAGCCATGCCATTGACATTTGAGTGAACGGCCAACGACCGGGTTGGTTAGGTACCTACCTACCTCTTATTTCCTGAATCTGAGAGATATTATTTTTAGCATTTATAACACAAAATAGTGAGTTCACAGACGGTTCACTCGTAATAGTTTAGTATTTTCGCGATTGTCACTTGTTACATAGCCAGGGTTGAGCTAGATTCAATACGAGGACGAAATACAGCTAAATCTGATCCAAGAACGTCATATAATTTTGATTCTAAGCCGATTTCAATTCAAGAAATATGACGTTCGTGGTAACCATTTTCTTGTGAGATTCCAGTTCATTCTAGTAAGCGTCATAATCGGCGCTATAGTACCGTCATTCGAATAGGCCATATTTGACATCTGTCAAAATCATGTTAATGCTATGACATAATTAAAGTGTATTTTTCTTTGTTGAGATGTTTCCTGGTATGGATTTGACAGCTGTCAAATATGGCCTATTCGAATAAAGGCACTATATAGTACTAAACTACTAAGTGACTGAATGAACGAATGAATGAGCCATCTGTAAAGGCGTCTCTCTAATTTGCGGAGTAACAAGTAATTATATCATTGTGAAATTACAAACATCGCTAGATTGTAATATATCTCGCTAAAATAAAATTCTTCATATACAATACAATACAATACAATACAATACAATACAATACAATACAAAATGCTTTATTTGTACAAAACACAAAAACGATATCACATACAGTACAAGAAAAAATCAGTACAATATAGGCGGCCTTATTGCTTGAGTAGCAATTTCTACCAGGCAACCTTTGGGTGATGGAAAGAATGTGTACGGTGAAGCGGGATAGTGCATAGGTACATACATCTACATATACTAATAAACTACTTTACATACAAATACATACATTATATAAGATAAAATAAACTAATATACAACGTGTTACAAAACAACCAATAAATCTGAAAGGGTGTCGAAAGGTCCGATGCAAAGAGTCAATTAACAAAAAATTAGAGCCGTAGTTTCGTTTTTGAAAACTACGAAAAAAACATTTTTTTATTAAATTCCGGTTATTTTTAATTGTGGCATCGCAGCACTTATTTTGACAGCTCAAAGTTCAAATGAAGTTACCGACGCGGCGAAACGCAGTTTGGTCTACATTGCTGGCTATTACATGAATGTCATCAATACAAGGAACTAAGTCAGCCAGCAATGTATGCCGAAGCGGTCTTTCTTCGCCAGGTAGGGTAGCACCTGACCTAGACTAGTGATGTGATTATTTTATCGACTGATGATAATGAAAAATATTCTTTTTTTTGGTTAGTTATGTAACAGGTTGTATAATTATAAGATATAGGTACTAATACATAAAGGTATATAGAATAAGGATAACAATAAAAACAAAAGAAAAACAATCAAAAGAACACAGATATATAACAAGTTACCAACAGATATTCAAATCAGCTTACTTATGATTAGGAGAGGAAAGAAAGTGTTTTTTAATTCTCTCCTTAAAAGATGCTAGTGACGGTGACCGTTGAATCTCTACTGGCAAAGAATTCCACAGCTTGATAGCTCGCACTGTGAAAGACTTCGCATAAAATTCGGTCCTGTGGGAAGGAAGGTTGAGCTTAAGGGAATCGCTGGCACGTAGATAGCGAGCCAACGTCGAGGAGTGGAAGACAAAGCGCTCTTTTAGGTAAGGAGGAGTATGAGGAAGGAAAAGAATAGAGTAAAGAAGGGAGAGAATATGGCAGTCCCTCCTTAGGGAAATGGGCAACCACTTAAGCTGGGACCTATAGGCAGAAACATGGTCAAACTTCCGCAAACCAAAAATAAACCTAATGCAAAGATTTTGCAGACGCTCCAGTTTGTTTACCAGCTCAACTGTTAAGTCTGGATAGCACATGTCCGCATAATCCAGAATCGGCAATAGAAGCGTGTGTGCCAAAGAGATTTTAGTTTTAGTAGGCAGCAAGTTCTTAAGACGCTTCAGCGAATTGTACGCGCCAAACACCTTCCGACTTACTTCAGCGACATGGTCCATCCATGATAAACAATCATCAAAGATAACCCCAAGGTTCTTAACTTTACGGCTAAAGGGTATTATGGTACCGTCGAAAACAATCGGGGGGAGCGAGTTATGGTCAACACGAGAAATATTCCAAGAGCTGCCAATGATGATTGTCTGGGTTTTTGCTGGATTTACCATCAAGCCATAAGAACGACTCCAGTCAGCAATGTTGTTAAGATCTCTGTTTGTTGCCGCAATTGCGCCTGGGAGGCCAGAGAGTGGTGCTTGTGCTTACGTATAAATTTGAAGATCGTCTGCGTATAAATGATAAGAAGATGTAAGTGGAAGAGTAATAGAATTAATGAAAATCGAAAACAGAAGAGGAGACAGGACACCACCCTGTGGTACGCCGGCAGTTGTGTCACACCACGCAGAGAAGGTATCTTCAATGCGGATGCGCTGCCGACGCCCGAAAAGGTAACTACGGAACCAGGCTATCACCGCTGGAGAAACGTTATAAGAATGCAAAATAGATAACAGAATGTCGAAGTCCACCGTATTAAAGGCATTACTGAAATCGAGCAGAGTAAGCACTGTCAACTTCTGGTTCTCCATCCCAAGTCGTATGTCATCAGTGATGTTAACTAAAGCAGTAGTCGTGCTATGACCAGGATCACAATTATACATGATCACAATTTAATGTAGGTATTATTTTTCAGGACATTACAAATACAACACACTGATTAACGTATGACATTATGTTTCTGTCAAGATTCTGTCAAACAACTGCTCTTCAGTTATGCGCCATTTTACTTTCAAAAATGTAACCATATTTTCAATAGCAATTTTGTACCTGAGCTATAAAAAAATTACGAGCCCCTGTTGCAATAATGTACCTAGTAATATTTACAATAATGAAGTTATACATTTAAATACACCATACTTTAATTACTATAGTTACGTAGGTATTACGGCCTGTTACATGTAGAACTACCTACTTAGTTGCTAGGTCAACTAAGACAATAGGCGGGTTAAAAAATATTAGCACAAACTATTATCAACTCCATAGTAACAACACTACTACTACTATGTACAAAAGTTATATTTCAAGAGACCAACTCATATAAGTTCTTCATACAAAACCTAAGAATTACCAGTGTAAGTTAATCTTTAAAATTGTAACTCTGGGTGTCACTGATAGCATCCTAGGTAGGTAGGTATACATAACATAACAATGGCGATAATTATAAAGGATCATGTTTTTCTCTTATGTAATCATCCGTAACTATGTTGACCATGTTATAATACAACAAAGTTGCGAAATATAACTCGCTCGCCTCCCTCATGTGATAATAACCCTCCATTTTGCTTTGCTGTAGTCGGGTAAAAAAAATACATACTACCAAAACCATTCAAATGACATGCCGGTATGCCATCGACACCCAACTGAAACGATTTTTAGGGTTTGGTAGTCTGCTAGAAACCCTTATAGTTTCGTCAAGTCTGTCTGTCTGTCTGTATACCGCGTCCTCATAACTTCGCCAGTTTTAGAGCAATCGACATCAAATTTGGTGTGAAGATAGATCGTGTTGACCCAAATTTAAAAATGTTGAGAAAAAATATTTGTATTGGTTTTTGGACCCCCTTCCCATACATGTGAAGGGGGGCAATTTTTTTTTTCCACCTGTAATATTGAGTAGGGTATCTATCTATATGAAAACTATAACGAATATTGTACCGCTTAAGATTAAGGAAATATTAAAGTCTTTCAATTTGCGGTTGGTAACCATACAGCTGCAAACAAACGAGCAACAAAATTAACTTTGTAACGCTGAAAGATACTTAAACGTTGACTGATTACGAAACCCTATTTGTGAGCGTGTCTGACACGCTCTTGGCCGCTTTTTATTTAACAGACTTCGGGCCCCGCAGATTGCGCCTTACGTTTATTTACCCGACTGCCTCAGAAGGAGGGTTATGTTTTTCGAGAGTATGTATGTATGTATTAATGTAGGTATGTATGTATGTGGACAAGAAAATTCTTTTTCACGGGCTATAGCCCAAACGGATAGTTGGATTTTGACATGTGGGGTGTCGTTAGATTCGTCTTAACAGCGCGAGTGACACTGGCTTTATTAAAAAAAATATAGATTCAAGATGGCGGATTTTAACAGCAAAATACTTCTTTAAAATTACCGCTGTCGGGTTTTTTGTTTTTTAACACATCCACTTGTTTTGAGTTTGTTTTTAGTTGTACGCCTGATATATTATCTAGATGTAAACACGTGATTGATTTTAATGGATAAGTTTTTACTACGTAACGCAGAATGCGGCAATAATTTTGTACTTAAGGCTAAACGTCAGACTAGTGGCGCCCCCAAACAGGAAAAAAAATCCCTGGCTGAACACGCTGGTCATCTGGAGCCCAATTTATGAATTGTCGACAATAACTAACCACAAAGAATAAATAAATCTAATAAAATGTATAAAAATTGGTATCCATGAGTTATGTAAGCCGAAACTGCTAAAAGTGGCCACTTTTAGATATCGGCTTACATAACTAAAGTGCATAGTTTTTCCAAGGTTTAACTGATTCTAAAAAATTCTTTGTTGTTAGTTATTGTCGGTAATTCATAATGTGGTTTCTCAATCACTTGCGTATTCAGTCAGTGAATTTTTTTCACTGAGTGGCGCTAGTGTCGCTAACGTTGAGCCTTAATTACCGCAGTTTTCCCGTTCACGCGTGTTATCTATCAGGCAATTACCATCGTGTAATACGACAGTTCAAAGGATAATTGTTAATGATTCCATCACTGATGTATGCGAGTAAAATTACAGGTGAATACGGGTGGGATTCTACTAACATCACATCATCCTATAGCAGAGCAGTCCACAGCTGGACGTACGCTTCGCACAGTGTGCGCCTTAGGGGACGATTACCCTTTTTTGCCTACAGAATGTACCTGAACCTGTATTTATTAACAACTTCTCTGATGAGAAATAAAAATGCGCTTTCTGAAATTAAAACCATTATGAAAGGAATTAGGTACAGAATCGATTTTGTAAAGTGCAATGGTAAAATTTTTAGGCACATTACATCTGTCAGACAAGCGATCGTCAGCCGTTATCGATGACACATGAGTCTGACGTTTGTAGTTTTATTTCTTCGCTTTTCAATTCTACAGACGAAATTCGATGTACATTGCGTAGCCAGTTTAAGTATGGGATAATAATGGCTACCCGTCTACGCAATGTACATCGAATTTCGATTGTGGAATTGTAGCCTGCAGCTTCGTTGTAGGTATAGGCCACTGGAAGTAGTGCATTTACCTAGTAGAATACTATCCTCAATAATCATTGTCATGACATCGATGGATAGGAACAGTAGTTGTATTAAATTGCCTACGTAGCACTTTTTTGTTCGGTAATATTTTTTTTATATGTGAATAAAGTAGGTTATTTCAGACAAAGGTGAGATTTTTTATGCATGTGTTCATTGTCATTTTAAGTGAGTTTGTTTGTGAACTAAATAGTAATGTTGGATAACCTTCTGTCAGGGACAGATTTTTCAGATTAAGGTTCATGATTCTCTGGCTGTGACCCAGGGCAATAATCCTTTTGTTCTTTTATTATTCATGTCAATAAAATGTGTATCGTTTAATAGAGGGACACATTGAATAATCATAGTAAATATTTTTTTAAATCTGGAGTCATTATTTTCAAGATCTGCACAAATGGCGTATAATATGTTAGTTAGAGCACAAAATAATGTAGTTAAAGTTTGGCAATATCTTAAAACCGTCGCCTGCTAGACGTCAACCCTCTTTGGGAATGCTATTGAAGGTGGTATCACAGCCACAATGCGGTCGAAAATAATCGACAGATATTCAGCCGAGGTCAAAAACTCAACATCGCCTTTTACACCTTGAGTGGATGAGGGGTGGCAATATTTTTAGCCGCTACCATACGGAATAGAAAAGGTAAATACTTACTACCTACCTAATACCAAAATGGTAGATAGGTACCTAGCTACCTATTTAGTTACTTACCACCAAATGAATTGAGTTCAGATATAGATCTTAAGGAGAACTAAGGAAATTACTAGGAAGTTAGAACTTTTCCGGAAGTAAGAGAAAGAATAGAACTGGAATTATATTTCTCTAGGAAAAATACTGAAAAGTTTTGTGATAAAGTACACCGTCCGTTACACCCATCATAGACACCATTAAATCCGAAAGATTTAAGGCGAGAAACACGTAACGTCCGCTTGTGCGTTATTTTTGCAGAGCGCTATCGCATACGTTAAGAAAATGCGATTTTCCACCCTATTTTATGTGCAACGCGCAGCGCTAGTAGCAGATGCGTCCGTCAAACCTCTTGACATAAAGCGTATCCCATCAAAAACGTTCTGTAAAAAGCTAGCCAAGTCTCGATAGAGCTGCTTGATTATCTCTAAAAAGTAATGAAATCTAGATAAAATCGTGTCAAGTCTGAGGTTCCATACTGCGATTTGTTAAATCAGCTTTTGCTAGATGACGAAAATTTCTGCGTTCTAGTCTTATCCAGAAGTTCTGAAAAGGGTCCTGAAAATGCGGGGAAATGGTTCCAGTAAAGAATGGTGCGGCAGTGTGTGCTTTGCGCTCGACTTGGCGTCAGATTTGTATGAAAATAAAGTGGAAATTCGGATTGTCCTAACGCATGCGTTAACGCTGCGAAAAATAAAGTACAAACGGACGTTACATATTGTGTTTCTTGTCACAGACATCATTAAATCCGAAAGATGTTAAAGTACTGGAAACAGTTCTAGAAGTGAATTTGTCCTTGAATCGAGAAAAATAACCCGATGAAAAGCAGCATAAAATATAGTCAAAAAAGTCAAAAACAATTATTTTTTTGTAAAAATTTACAAGATTCTCTTTAAGAAAGACAAATTTTAATTCAATCTTATAAAAGAGAAATGTCATGCAACTTTTTCTCTTTTTTATAGCAATTTGTGTTCAGACTACTCTAAACGCTATAGAGATCAAAATATGCTAAACAGTTACTTATCGGAGAATCAGAAGAAGATTATCAGATATTTCCAAATCTTGTACCTACTCCTGCGTCATCATCGGTTTTTAGTAGAAGGCGGTTGGAACACGAAGGCCTTCTGATGCAAAGGTTCATTGGGTCGTTGGACGACTCGGTGTCCGACAGAAAGAGGAGAGAGGTAAATAGATAGGGAACACGAAATTTCCTTGCTAGCTTAGGTAATAACGTCAATAGCCGGTTATAACTATTCGGATTGACCCAGGAAGCTGAAAATCGGCAGGTACTCCTTGACCTCCTGATCAAAATTAGACATGGAGCGGGTTCCTACCCCCCCTTTACCTTTTACCACCCCCCCTCGTTTAACTCTAATCCCTAGACTATGCTTGTGACAGACGCATGAATTAGCGCTGCTCTAATGATGTATTAAAAGGGTGAATCAACTTTTTTTTGTAACGCGATTTCCGACTTTTCACCAATTAAGACTGAACCACACAAGAAGTCTAGATATTATAACATAGATACATAAATAAATTAGATATCTATAGTTCATTTTGCACTAAAGGAATTTTATATTTATTTCTGTTTTTATCAATTTTGTAGCGGTTTGCCAGGGGACACAGGTTGTCCCCAAACTTGTATGAAAATATGGCATTGTCTCCTGGGTAACCGACTTTATGCAAATAAATAATTTTAAGATACAATTTTTTACTTAATTTGTATCGACATAAAAGAAACTTATAAACACTTACAAATATCGACAAACAAGAGTTATTCCAAAATACGGCGATACAAGAAAAAATTGATTCACCCAAAAAACAAAAACCCGACTGCGGTAATAACAAAGTTGTATTTTGCGATAAGTAAAAATCTGCCATCTTGAATTTATGAATTTTTAATATAGCGAGTGTCACTCGCGCTGCTGAGACAAATCTAACGACACTTCATATGTCAAATTTCAACAATCTGTTTGGGCTGTAGCCCATGAAACAGAATTTTCTTGTCACATACATACATATATACTCTCAAAAAACATTACCCTCCTTCTGAGGCAGTCGGGTAAAAATGTGCGGCAATGGACGACGTTAAGTGCGGGACCCGCCTAAAATACAAATGGCAAACATCAATGATTCAGCTTTTATTTTTTATCTGTTCAATTTATCTAAAAATATTACGTCTATCATGTATTTCGATCTAGTCATTATTTAGAATTCATATTAAAAAAAAAACGCCCATATGCGAGTTGGACTCGCCCACCGAGGGTTCCGTACTAAGATTTGTAGGTTATTCTGGTTGGCAAACCTACAGATATTTCATATGATACTCCACTTGGACAACTAGCCAAATTTCTTAAATTTTGTTTTCTTCGGCCCCCATAAAAACCATAATTTTATGATAACGTTTTCCTTAATCGTACTTCAAAATGAAGCTACTTGTCAAATTTTATTGTTCTAGATCTACGGGAAGTATCCTCTGAATTTTGATTCCCTTGAGAAGGTAAAATATTCGTACTTCAAAACGAAGCTACTTGCCAAATTTTATTGTTCTAGGTCTACGGGAAGTACCCTCTGAATTTTGATTTCTTTGAGAGGGTAAAAAACACGCGTTTTTACTGCATAAACGGCTATATCTTTTTGAAATTAAAGTTAGAGTCTGGCTAGCGAGTCTTTGGACGTCAAATAATTCAAATATTTCAAATGGCAACATGTTAACATTGAAAATCTACAATAAAACAATTTTGATACTTACTATTTTTTTGTTTTCTGCTCTTTAGTGTGTGTTTACCTTGCCTACCGGTATGTATGTATGATGTATCTACCGCGAGTAACAGAAAGGGTATAACAAGCCGAAAGGAGGTCAAGGTACTCATGAAACTGAACAACTTTCCCCATGGAACATGGGACGAAATATGAAAAAAAATTTGGACCTCTCAGAGTAAATCAATCAGCTGATCTGCGATTTTGTATGGGAGGTCCAAATATTTTTTTCATATATCGACCCATGTTTCATGGGGAAAGTTGTTCAGTTTCAAGAGTACCTTGACCTCCTTTCGGCTTGTTATACCCTTTCTGTTACTCCCGGTAGATACATCATACATACATACCGGTAGGCAAGGTAAACACAAACTGAAGAGCAGAAAACAAAAAAATAGTAAGTATCAAAATTGATTTATTGTAGTTTTTCAGTGTTGACATGTGAAAGATTTTTAAAATTGGCGCCATTTCCGTGTCCAAAGACTCGCTGGCCAGACTCTAGGTGCTTGATTTTTTACAACAACTGGCGTTCATAGTCTTGAGTATAGTTTAAATTTTAACTCGATATGTTTTCGCGTTCCTGAGATAAAAGGTTTTGACAGAATGACAGACAGACAGACGGACGGACGGACGGACAACAAAGTGATCCTATAAGGGTTCCGTCTTTTACCTTGTGAGGTACGGAACCCTAAAAACTATTTAGATTATCATAAAAATAGGCAATACACACAACACTGATGTCAGAACAAACGTTTAAAAATTCGTTGTTTATTTTGAAGATTAATGTTATGTGCGTCAATTTTTAGCAAAATATTGGGCTTAAATTAAGAAAATACATCGTACGTACATAAAATTATTCAAATATAATCAATCATTGAAGGTAATATCATTCATATTGACAAAGGTGCAGCATCAAAAGTAACAGAAAAGCAATGAAAATGAAAAAAATGAAAAAACGAAAAAAGCATTTATTAAGGAAAGCAATTACAAAAGGTAGTACAAACCTGCCAAACTGCATAGCAGTTTGTTGGCGGGAGAAAGATTATTAAGTTAGTTACATTATTACTAATTGCCTACACATCACCAGCATAAGCAGTCAGTCACGACTTCAGCTTTTTTCTATACAGGTCCTATATCTTATCAACCATTGTTACCTATATTTTAATGTATACAATATACAATAAATAAATTGTTTACCAACAAAGATTGTTTATAGTTCATTTTCAGAAATATATCATAACCTCGCATTAGATAGTAAAGTTGTTAACAAGTAGGTAACCTACTTGTCTCGCCACTTTTCCTTTTGGGCATTTGAAAACTTAAAACATTAATATTATGATGTGTTAAATAGGTATATTTATGCACTTTATCCTGAATTTTGAGATATTACCTACTCAGATCAGACACTTAACTGCCCAAAATGCAGCTACACCTGCATGCCCTACGGAGAATCAATATCCTTGGGTTCGGTATTAGGTATAACCACATGCAGGTATAGCCAAACATCAAACAAGATTAAGTATTAATCCTAATTATTTCAGTAAGTATTTAGCCAAATACCCATTCACAGTCGTCTAGCAAACATTTTTGACCATGTTTTTATACATAATCAAACTCACATTTTAAGTAGGCATATTCATGCACTTTCTCAAGTATTTAGAAATACTACTCAGATCAAAAACTTAACTGCTTAAGACGCAGCCACACCTGCATGCCCTACGGAGAATCAATATCCTTGGGTTCGGTATTATAACCACATGCAAGTATAGCAATGATTAAGCCGCATATAGTAATGATTTAAGCCGCAATAGATTAATATAATGTGAGACATCGAATACAGAATGATCATTATAAAATGTTTTAATTTTCTTAAATAAGCTATTGAAATAGCAAGCAATTGTTTTAAAAAACAAAAATTTTAAAGGTAAGTTTAAAATCATATTTTGCGATGAAATATCAAAACCATAATCAAAACAGTCAAATCTGATACAAAAATGTCATATTGTTATGATTTTGAGCCAATATTAATCCAAGATATATGACGTTCGTGGCAACTATAGTCTGATTTTTATTCAGATGGACTAAACTGACATTTGGTGGGTTGCCACGTTATTGTATTTAAAGATGGAAAAAAAATAGTGTTGTACCCAAATGATTAAGTTATGTGATTCAAAGATTGTGATTGAATCTATTTGAAAATAAATTTAGTTAATTTAAATTTTCATTAGTTAATTGTTCTAAAAGACAAACTTACTATTTTGTAAAAACAAACAAACAAAGGGCGTATTTTTAAAGTTATAAGGGCTTTTTCTATCCCTCAAGTAGTGACGCCATCTATTGTCAAGTAGTCGAACTCCACCGTTCGTGATCTTTGATGCAATCTGTTTCAAAATTTTGGATTTTAAATGCAATGTATTTAAATCATTTTTATTAGACCAAACAGATAATACCGCGAGTGAAACCGTGGGCGGAAAGCTAGTTTTTAAAATAAAATCTAATTTATAAACTTCTTCTTACGGAAAAATCGATAATGACTTGACATCAGACCTCCTTACACCTAAGGAGAACGCAGCCATGTAGTAACTTTGGTTGTAACTCAGACTTTGACTGGGGAAAAATTCAAATCAACCAGATGTTTTTATAGATAGATAGAACATACACCACAAATGATTAAAACAACAATACAGAAAACTTACAGCTAGAAATAAGCAAAGGCAGCCTTATCGCTTGCAGTTGCAGCGATCTCTTCCAGGCAACCTTTACCTTGAAAAAGATAGTTGAAACAAATTTACAAGTAGTTGCACAAACAGTTTAATTTTATAATTTTATTTTCATAAAATAAGAAAAAGATTATGCGTATAAATATAAAATATACGCGTAATGTAAACTCTTTTACGTAAAATAAAGATGCGTAATAAATACGCAAGTATTTATTAAGCTATTTATTAACGAAAAAAAATACATCGAGGAATCATGTCACTAAAGTTCAAAGAATCAAATGAATGAGTCAAACCACAACACTAGACAAATGATTGCAACATTTAAAAAAAAATAGGTCATTCATAGCTGTCAGTTGAGTCCATCTGAATAAAAACCTTTTTGGTTACTATACCTTGACTTCCCTAGAGATTCCGGTTATTTCCAGTTAAAGTCAGTAAGCGTCAAAATCGTCGCTAGAGTGAGCCATCTGTATAGGCGCCCCGCGCGCCGTTTCCCTGATTTGTGCCCATGACTTTGGTTTTGTCATTCATCATACTTAAAGGAAATGACTTCCGGTTATTTAGAAGCATTATGTCAACATTTTATATTAAATACAATTTTTTATTATGTACTACCTACATTAAATTTAATGTCAATTGTATTCATAATCGTTATGAATATGACTATTGTATAAAATATGTATCACCATAATAAGGTATAATTTATAATAATAGACATTTTTATTGTATATGAAACAAAGTAATGAATATTGTAAAATCTTCTGTACAACTAGGTATCAACTCTTGTACGTTTGGTAGTCTGTCGAGGCTTCTATAAGGTAATTTTATAATAATGTATAAGAATTTTAGTTTTACAAATAAATACAATGATAGAGTGCCTTGTGGTGCCGGCTTAGAATAGCATCACCACATCTTTCCCGTGGGTGTCTAGAAGTGACAAAGGGATTTGAGAGTTGATGTGTATTGCAATTTTAGGCGACAAGCTGACAACCTGTCACTAATACACAGTCTTCTGGATGACTCTCACCCTATTGTCAGACATGGTGTTAATGCCATTTTTTAACAGCTGTTTACACTCTGCCTACGCCGCAAGGGATATAGGCGTGATATTAATTATGTATGTTGTATCTACAAAAGAACATTTTGCACTATACGCATTCCACGTAGACATTTGCTACGACAACGTAGCAAAGTCTACGGCGTAGGAAGGTAACTTTCTACAAAAAAAGCGCCAGGAAAATTATTACAAAAATCATGCGTTTTCAAATTTCAGACTTTACTTTCATAACAATGGCGTATAGAATTTATTTTGTATAATACAAACACATACAAATAATATTTTTCTCGACGTAGTGACAATCGGCATTGTGCCGACGAATGGAACACTAAAAAGTATTGTTTTCCTTTATTCTGGCCTAGGCTCAAAAGCAAACCACTCATACTTTCAAATTGTATAAATTTCGTCCTACGTTTCAACTGTTCAGTATCATGGATTGGTTCAGTAGATGGAGGACCTTAAAATATATTCTTCGCAATTTTATAAACTATCTAAATATGTTAAAACTAGTGACCCGTTAGTGGCTTCACCAGTGATGTTATATTATGTTAATGTTAGGGTTTCACCCGCTGCAACTCATTTTCCCGTGGGAAAACCCCTTTTTTCCAGCACGTGTGATAAATAATAAATTGATAATTTTATTGTTTCAGAATGGCACCATGCAGTTGGTTCTCAAGCGCAGTGTTTTTGACATTATATATTTTGGTCAAAGCTCATTATACTCCACCGAGTAATATCGGCATGCCAGCAGGGCTTATTCCTGATTGTAAGTATAACATATATTTATTACAAGACTATTTATTTAATACATATTACCTAACAGTATAATAACACAATAAACTACAAAAGAATAATGTCTAATTAGATACTAGTCGAGTATTATAGGTACTTACTCATAATACCTATTACCTCATAAAACGATTTTTTAAAACACGATTTTGCTAAAAGATGGCTCTGTTACTTTCATCTGCGACAAACTTTGACAACGAAACTACCTACATAGACAACGGCAAAAAATACGAAACTTTCTTCCTAGCGAACTATTTCTTCCGGAATTTTTGATTGCTTCAATCACAGCCCTGTGACGTCATCATACCCGCCCAGCACCAGGGTTTTGACAGCCGAAGTGACGCAGTGGCTAGTATGACTCCTTGCCATGTAGCAGGTTCCGGGTACAATTCCCGGTGGGATCACTCACAAAGTTGGTATTTATCACTTTGTGAATTTGTTCCCAGTCTGATTACAGGCCACATCTGAACCACCTGATTGTCCAAAATGTAAGATGGTTCCGTGCTTCGGATGGGCACGTTAAGCCGTTGGTCCCGGTTGCTGTCTGTGATGGTGGTCGTTACACAACCGTGTCAGAGAAAAACTCTGACAAGGGTTCATCGGGTCGATGTACGACTCGGTGACCCACACGAAGAGAGAGAGCACCAGGGTTTTTTCATGGAGAAAGAAAGAGGCTTCAATGTAACATTATTTTCCACGCTTGTTGTCATATTTATTTTTATACCTAACTAGCTGCCCGTCAGCGGTTTCACCCGCTGCAACCTATCTTTTACCCCTTTAGGTAAAAATCTTTAGGGGTAAAAATCAAAAAATCCTTGAAACACGTATTTCTTTTTTTAGCTGTTTGATCTAATCGCCAATTTTGGAACAGTTCGCATTTAAAAACAATGATTTTCCATACAAACTGTTAACCCCTTTTTTACCTCTTTACGGGTTAAAAAACGAAAATCCCTGAAACATGTACTCAATTATTTCAGCTCTTTGATCTATTCGCAAACTTTGAAACAGATCCCATTTAAAAATAATGATTTCCCATACAAACTCTTAAACCCCTTTTTTACCCCTTTATGGGTTAAAAATCGAAAATCCCTGAAACACGTGTTTAATTATTTTAGCTCTTTGATCTAATCACAAATTTTGAAACAGATCGCATTTAAAAATAATGATTTTCCATACAAACTTTTAACCCCTTATTTACCCCTCTGGGGGTTAAAATTTGAGGTAAAGAATATTTAAAAACCTGCCCCTTAACTTACTCTATATAATAAAAAAAACCGCATCAAAATCCGTTGAGGGGTTTTAAAGATATAAGGAAACATACATACAGACACGGGAAGGGACTTTACTTTATACTATGTAATGATACCTATCAAAGACGAGTTTTTTATTTAACCCGAAAACTACCGTATCATAAGATTAACATTAGTCCGTTTACCTAAACTCATCACTAGACCGAATACGAATCCAAATATTTAGAAAACAGTATAACGGTATAAGGAAGCCAACCTTATGTCACGGTCAGCTTAGTCAATGTAAACAAGGTACACATAATCATTGCTCACATATTCGCATAATCAGACGGGCGTGAGTAAGCGTTAAATATTCCGCAAACATGTTAATTGTGGACGTAGTATAAATTAATGATTAATTCCCTTCATCATCATCATCATTGACCTCATACGTCTGTGACAGACGATTTATTCAGTGTTTGAGGCAAAATTTTTCATGGCTGTATAAGCCGATACCGCTCCCGGCATGACTTTCCGCACGCTTAGGATGTCGTTTAGGATGCTCTAGATACAAGATAATACCTACAGTGTGTAGGTAAGAACTGTCTGTCTGCGTTCGTGTGGGACACCGAGTCGTCCAACGACCCGAAGAACCCTGATCCTGATGTCAGAGTTTTACAACCGCCTATAGTGCAAGTAGCTGGCCTCTGACATAATAGTGTAACGATTAGCCTAAGTAATCAATCAATATAATCTAATCATAGACAGCGACCGGCAACGACGACTTAACGTGCCCTCCGAAGCACGGAACAGGCTGACACGGACACTGCATTGGCCTAGCCAGACTACGAATAAAAATCACAAAATGTTAAATATAAACTTCGTGAGTGAACCCCAAGATCGAACCCGGAACCTTCAGCGTCGCAGGCAGTTGTACTACCACTGCGCCACATCGGCTGTCATGATTTATTCCCATAGATGGATAAACATAGTCTTGTCTTATGCATACGTGATTTAATGATTGAACATTAGGTCTAAGCTTAAATAATTAAAATTATTCACTTATTTTTATAAAATCCGTCTCTCTACGGTGGATAATATGATAATCATAACATAACATAAGCCAGTAGTTAAAGACAACCAAAAATAATATTAGGTTTTTCGTTTTATTAAACAAATATTACATAGACATTATATTTATAGACGTTCCTAGATAAAAAAAACTGGCCAAGAGCGTGTCAGACACGCCCACGATTAGGGTTTCGTAGTCAACATTTAAATATCAGGTTTTTCAGCGTTACGATTTTGTTGCTGGTTTGTTTGCAGCTGTGTAGTTAGTTACCAACCGCAAATTGAAATTACTTTATTTATTTGAAATCTTTAATGGTACAGTATTCGTTATAGTTTTTACGGTAACTGTAGGTTAAGAACTATATTCCATATTTTTACAAATTTTTAACGTTAATACTTTAGGAGTTACAGCTGGAACAAATTATGGCTCAAAAACGCCCCTTTTAAAAACAAAACAAGACAGAAACATTTTAGTAAATTAGTTTCGAAGAAAAGAGGTCTTTTAATTAAGAGGAAGTTTCTTCGATACCCTTCAACGATACCCTATTCAATATGACAGGGGATTTTTTTGCCCCCTTTTCACTTGTATTTTATCCAAAAAACCTTTGATATATCATATAATTGTTTCTATAAATTTCTAAGTTTGGGTCAACACGATCTATCTTCACCTAAATTTCATGTTGATAGCTCTAAAACTGGCGGAGCTATATGGGCGCGGCATACAAACAGACAGCAGACAGTCTTGACGAAATGATAAGGGTTTCTATCAGACTACGAAACCCTAAAACTGAGTGACATATTAGTACCTCTGTGCTAATTTGTTCAGGTGCTAACTGCTTCCGCGACGACAGCTAATATTTGCTAATAGATCGCTTCTTGTCTGCTAAATAAAACTAGGTAGGAACCATAAAACAGAAGGTTTACTAGGCAATGTATTCTGTGCTAGACATTCTCATCTAGAATGCGTCATCCCACTGCTGGGTGCAGGAGAAGAGGAAGGCCCTTTCCCAGCAGTGGGATAAGAACATCAAAACATAAAAATCAGATACAAGAACGTCATATGATTCTGAGATGATTCTGAGCCAATTTTAATCCAAGAAATATGACGTTTGTGACAGCCATCTTCTTAGTTACCTTGACTTACCCTGAGATTCCAGTTAAAGTCAGTAAACGTCAAAATCGTCGCTAGAACCACAAAATAGAGAGTTTACAGAAGGTTCACTCGACTTGTTACATAGCCAGGGTTGCTACTGTCAAAAATCTCAATGTATAAGAATATCAAAACAATAAAATCAGATACAAAAACGTCGTATGCTACTGAGCCAATTTTAATCCAAGAAATAATGAAGTTCGTGGCAACTATCTTCTAAGTTACCTTAGAAGATAGTTGGTTCCAGTAAACGTCAGTAGGCGTCAAAATCGTCGCTAGTACCACAAAATAAACTGTTTACAGAAGGTTCACTCGGCCCTATTTCGGATTTTCGCGATTCGCATTTGTTACATAGTCAGGTTTGCTACTGTCAACAATCTTAAAGTATAAGAATATCAAAACAGAAAAATCTGATACAAGAACGTCATATGATTTCAAGACAATTTTAATCCAAGAAATATGACGTTCATAGCAACCAACTTCTTACTTACCTTAACTTCCCCTGAGATTCTGGTTGTTTCCAGTTAAAGTCAGTAAGCGTCCAAATCGTCGCTAGTACTGAGTGAACCATCTGTAAAGGCGCCCGGCGTGCTATCTCCCTAATTTGTGTAGGTGCTTACTTAAACTTGACCTTACCTAACACAGAACCAGTCTTGTGAGTGCGTCTTGAAATAGAAAGGTGTTTGTTTACAACTTACGTCTTTTGCAAAATCAATATTTATGCTTGTCTAGCCGTGTGGCGCCGGCTTAGAATAGTATCACCCCATATCTTTCCCGCGGGTGTCGTAAGAAGCGACTATGGAATTTGAGAGTTGATGCGTATCGCAATTTTAGGCGACAGAGCGTGAAACAGCTGTAATAAAACAGCCATTTACACCACGTCTGACCAAAGTTTCAGAGTCATTCAGAAGACGGTGTATCACTATAAGGACAGGTTGTCAGCATGTTGCCTAAAATTGCAATGTACATCAACATCCCTAGATGCTTCCCGTGGGGGTCGTAAGAGGCGACCGAGGGATAAACCCGACCCAAACAGCCAGGTTCAACCGTATAGTGGTGGTTAATCCACCACAAAAGCATTCCCAAGGAGGGTTGACGTCTGGTAGGCGGCCGGTCGTAAAATTCAGCCAAATCCTTTTGCAACACGATTTTGTGTTTAACGAAACGTTTTGCGCCGACCCCAGTGATTGGGATAAGGGCAAGAAGATGATGATCCCTAGATGCTTCTTACAAAACCCACGGTGAAGATATGGGGTGATGCTATTCTAAGCCACACGGTATCTAATTATCAACAGTTAAAAATACTCACATGGCTATCTGTTGCCATGTTCTCATTTAGATAGAATGTCATTGTCACCACTAGCTGACCGTCACCTACAGCTATTTACATAACATGTAATTAAATAATAGAACCTCAGATTATAATATTTAAGCAAGCTATAGAGTACGCCTAGAAAGTTAGAACGGTTGGCAGTAGTCTGCACACAACCTCTCTGTCTATCAGTAGCAAAACGCCGGCGACAGCACTATTGAACCTCTATATCTTGTCATACATTTCACGTCTGTACCTATCTAGGGAGCAACTGTTTACGCTTTGACAGTACGGCGCGGCGCACTCTATAGCTCGTTTATTTATACTCTAAGCCTACTACTATTTACATAACATATAATTATTTAATAGAACATAATTGATGTGGTCTTGATGACCACCTGGGGCATGCACACGATCTTGATTATACAGGGTGTTAGAGACAGCTTCCGGAATAAGGAGAGATGCGAGATGAACCTAGGTGTCAGAGTTTTACAACCTACTACAGTACGGCCGTTCAAATAGGCCATATTTGACAGTCATCAAAACAATGTCACACAGCGTTATCAGTTTTAAAGCGCTTTACACACATAATGCCGTATTTTTTTGGCGCAGCGGTAGGAAAAGCCGAACGACGGATGCGTCTGTCAAACGGTTTGGTTTTTGTCAAATGGTTTGAAAGACGCATCTGTCAACGCACCGTTGGACATGCGACGTCGTATCGAATTTTCCTAACGCTGCCATAGCGCAGCGCAAAAATAACGTCTAAACGGGGGCGTTATGAGTGTAAAACGCCTAACTCAGCGAGTATCTCTCGGGAATCAAACCAGGGACCTCCACTCCAATAGACATGTATACTGTATCATCAATCAAATTTCGGGAAGCTAACACCCGGTATGATAATAATACCATCAACTGACTTGATAACTAAGGTAGTGACCTTGAGGTTTCTCTCTAGATATTTGCAATTCAATTTCCTTCGTATGTCTTTGTTTACTTTATTTATACAGATTAAAAATAATATGAGAAGTCTTTGAACTTTGTCCATGACATACTATTTTAGGTAGGATTAATTAATAACTTAACGGACTTGACTCGTCATATGATACGAGATAACAAACAACTTTCGTAATTTTGCAAATTTCCTAGTAAGTATGTTTGGTGCGGGGCTTCTATACAGATGGCTCACTCAGTACTAGCGACGATTTTGACGCTTAACGACTTACTGTAACTGGAATTTCAGAGGAACCAAGAACGTACCTATCTAAGAAAATGGTTGCCACGAACGTCATATTTCTTGGATTAAATTTGGCACAGAATCATAATGACGCTTTTGCACACTTATTTTGAATAAGTGACGATCGCGATAATCCTAAATAGGTCCGAGTGAACCTTCCGTAAACTTTCTAAGTAATTTGTGCTATAGCAGTCTACTGCTGGATGAAGGCCACCTGCAGGAACGAACTCCCGATTCCAACATCCAGTCGCTACCAGTCACCCTCTATACCTAAGTCATCAATCCATCAGGGTGGACGGCGTCCAAACGCTACACTCTCTTCTCTCTCTTCTTCAACCCGTAGCCACTTACTGCTTGTAGGTCTCCTCTAGTAATCTCCAATTCTCCACTTTCGACGGTTAAGGGCTTGTTTTTTCCAGTTCTTCCCAGTGGCAATATCGTCTGTCTGTCCATCTTGCCGACCGTCAACTCACATTTCATGTTCTATCCACTAAACTATCCTTATAAATACTTTCTGTTCCCAGGTCCAGGCGTGGTCAAAAATGCTTCTATCAAGGACTCATCGATGCCGCGTCTAGAAGTGATGCTGGTTCGACTGGATGCTGCTGGGAATACGGTCACCAGGAATATGCCTGTCATGACTGCGCACAAAGTTATTGCTAAGGAGAAAATTGGTGAGTCATTGTACTGCCTTTCGTTTGTACCTCCTGTCCCTACATTTTTTTCCAGCCATCCGTCTCTCAATCTTCCATCTTTCGGTCTTCCTATATTCCAGCCCTTTTTTCCCTAGTCCCTCTTCCTTCCGTCCTCATTTCTCCGCCTTCTGAACTCCAGTCTCTTCGTCCTCTAAGCCCCCTTTTCTCCGTCCCTTATTCCTATGTCATACATAACTGCGCACAAAGTTATTGCTAAAGATAAAATTGGTGAGAAAATATTTAATAGTTTCTCCTTCCCTCTTTCACTTCTTCAATATCAAAGAATATTTGTAAAATTAAATGTTTTAAGCAGTTCATTGCATGCAACTGCATTCGGATTTGTAATAATAAGAATATTGTGAACCGAGTGTAGATAAAAATATTTCCAGAAATGAATAAAATTATCAGTGTGAAAAGCTCACGAAAAAGAACACTTGGAAAATAATGTGATAGATATGAAACCAGAATGGATATATCATTGTTTTAAATCCATTCATTATTGACTGATTACGAGGCCACATCATACGAGTCAAAGAGTTTTGACGAATGAGTCAAATGAATGTACTAAGAGCTAGCGACCAAATATCCAGAAATTTTGTAGTGAAAATCACTTTTATCTGACAGTCAGTCACGGAACTTGTAAAATATGCAGATTCTATAATATGTGGCAGACAAAGTGTCAGATCTTTTCTTTCTTTTTCGAGTGGGACGCTAAGTCGTCCAATGACCCGATGAACCCGAGTTGAAGAACTATAAGAGTTTTTAGACCGCTTACTAACCTAGTAGCCTGCAGGCCTCTGACCTGGATGTGCAACGACGGCCATCTAAGTAATCATAGACAAATACCGGGACCAACAGCTTAACGTGCCCTCCGAAGCACAGAACCATCTTGCTTTCGGACAATCAGGTGGTTCGGCCTGCAATGGCCTTACCTAAGTGGGACCGAATTCACAAAGTGAAATACCCCACCGAGAATCGAACCCGGAACCTGTTGCATAGCAGGCAGTCGCACTTCCACTGCGCCATATCGGCTGTCAAGACAAAGCTAAAATTATGCCATTATATATTATTCGTTTTCTTGAAAACTGTTTTTTGGAAAGGCTCGGCACTGCCGCTTAGTCTACGCGAATGAACGATGGCCCCAATAACTTCATCGGGTACCGAGAATTACTTATTTTCCGTTTTAAAATTAAGCCCCGGCTTGTCGGCGGCGAGCAAATTGACAGAGACCGAACGGATGGAAAATTGGTGAAGTAGGAGATGAGCTATTTGATGAGAGTTCTCGATAGAAATATTAATTTGAATGGCCATTCGCATTCGCAACAACGTAGCGAGTATGAAAGCACGACTACGACGGTACAACTTACTTTTGATTATTATCTTTCTAACGTGTTTAACGGATTTAAGTTGTGTTTACTATGAATTTTTAACCTATCCAACGTTTCAGATACTTTCCAGTGTTTATTGGGGAAACCAGCCGGTTCTAAGTTTTCCCTATCGGTCAATATGTATAGTAATTTTCATTTTCAGTAATTTTCTTTGCGGACTTGCAGAACCCTGAAAATACCAGTAGAAAAAGGTAATTACATGCCGTAGTATGCGCTTGAGCCCTTATTACAGGACTCTACCAACAAAACCGATTCGGTGTACATTGCTGTTTTTTTGCGGACATTGTAAAGATACATACATTCTAACCTGCAATCATATAGGTATCCCACTGCTAAGGAACGCTATCATACACGACCTTTCGTTTTCGCTATCCAGTCGCTACCAGCCGCTCCCTTCAAGCCATCGGTCATTCGATAAACGGTTGCCAAGGCGTGGCCTCCGCTCGAAAACCCGCTAACTTTATTATTTGTTCTACGTCAGATTTTGTTGTCAGTCAATTTCCAATTTAGCTTGCTACACTTTCTGATTATGATCACATAATACTTGCCGTGTGATGCTGGCTTAGAATAGCATCACCCCTTATGTTTCCCGTGGGTGAGTAAATATGTATTGACAGGTTGACAACCTCGCTTTGGTGGTGACCCTCTTTTGTCAGACATGGTGTAAATGGCCGTTTTTTACAGCTGTTTACGATCTGCCCAGTGTATTGTAATGTAATGAAATGACGTAGAAAAGCAAACCAGCAATGTAACGATGCAAACCCCTTTACGAGGGTAGTGTGATAAGTCCATTAAGCGTTTAAGCCCAACCTGAAAGTGCCAATAATGAGCTGTCATCGGACGGAATGAGGTATGGATTCCACATGTTTTGTATAGAACTAGACAAAAAAGTTATGTTTTCATGACATTCTGACTGAGCTGCATTCACTCGAAGATCCGCTTATACATAAGTAGTTATCTTGCGTAAATGAGGTAGAAAACTGGGGAAGTAATGGCGTCACTTTCCACTGTCTTCTTTCTTCGATTAGCGAAAATTCAGTGCATGCTGCGATTTGCAATAATCTCTGAGTTACTGAGTTGAGGGAGTACTCCATTGTACATACTGCAGTGAAATGATATATAAAAGCAAACCAGCAATGTACCAAATCAAGCCCAAGTTATGAGGGTAGTGTGATAAGTCCATTAAGCGTTTAAGCCCAACTGAAAGTGGCAATAATGAGCTGTCATCGGACGGAATGAGGTGAATGAGGTATGAATTCCACATGAACACACAGGGTAGAGAAACTCTTGTACCGCAAATTGGGAATTGTACTCTACTTAAAAGGCGGGGTACGAATGCTTGTCTGACAAGCGATCGTCGGTGACGTCTGACATCGCGACGTTGACGTCCGTTTCCATATAAAATGTATGACCCAGAAGAGACACAGCTGAACACGTGAGACGCGCGTCGCATAGATCACGTTTGACGATCAATTGCCTGACAGATGTCATCCTACGCGTCACGTCGCACGTCTCCTTAGTGGAGTTGGCGCACTACAGCTGTCATTTTGCGTCCCGCGTCGGCGCCTCTTCTGTAGAGCTTGCGCCACAGAGATTCACCATAAATATTTCTCTTCAGCCTACTTTACTTGGTAAAGTTACAAACTGCTATGAATTACAAAATAAGTTCTACATGATTGATTATGATTACTAATACGATACATTTAAATATTTTGGAGAAAGTTGTTCTTCATCGCAGCCCGTCCTCAAATTTCAGTATCAGAGGCCTGCTACTTGCAGTAGGCGGTTGAAAAACTCTGACACCAGGGTTCATCGGGTCGTTGAACGACTCGGTGTCCCACACGAAAAGAAGAAGAAGAAGTATCAGTCGCCAGTTTCACCTTATATTGCATCCTCATGAAATATGCACCGCACCGAAGACGCTTTTATGAAAAATTGCATAATGCATAAATTGCAATTCTTCATGGCAAATATTCAATTTGAGCGGACGCGAGAGAAAATGATAGAGAGTCGTTTGGATGAGCGCGCGTGCTCTATTTGTTCACAATCTTATTCTATCTTGTAAGATATACAGAGTGTAAGGGACTGCCCTCCGAATACTGAAAGGATGTATTCAGACAATGAAACTGAACAGCTTCCCATAGCAATTAATTTCAGGAAACTTAAAAAAAATATTGACTTTTCATAGTAAATGCAATCAGTAGAACTTGTTTTTGTATGGGAAATCGAAAAAAAATTTTGTTTCCTGAAATTTATTTCTATGGCAAGTTGTTCAATTTCATGGTCGAATGCACCCTCTCAGTATTCGGAGACCTGTCCCTTACACCTCGTATAGTGTGAAATTTTATTAGTGACCGATAGCGAAAACTCAGAACCGGCTAGCGATAAGGAACAACTTTCCCTAAGAAAGAAATACGAAAAAAAATTTGGACCTCCCATACAAACTTGCCGATCAGCTGATTTCAGTTACTATGGGAGGTCCAAATTTTTTTTCGTATTTCGACCTATGTTCCTTGGGGAAAGTTTCACCCTATATTATTTTAACTTAACTTACTCTTGTATTTCCTTCGCGAGAAACACTTGTAACATCACGTTGTGTGTTATCTTTGCGGCGTTAGGATAATATGAATTTCGACGTTATTACAGAATATTACCATATTTTCTTCAAATACCGTCGGCTAGCAATTAGTTAATAATTGCTACAGTAATGTTTGACTCTGGTAGCTCATTCGGTTAATACAGTACAGGGATTTGCCGTGTGGTGCCGGCAGAGTAGAATAGCACCACCCCTTCTCTTCCTGTGGGGGTCGTAAGAGGCGACCGAGGGATAAACCCGACCCAAACAGCCAGGGCCAACCGTATGGTGGCGGTTAATCCACCACAAAAGCATTCCCAAGGAGGGTTGACGTCTGGTAGGCGGCCGGTCATAAAATTCAGCCAAATCCTTTTGCAACACGATTTTGTGCTCTAAGAAACGTGTTGCGCCGACCCCAAGTAATTGGGATGAGGGCAGGAAGATGATGATTCAATAATTGCTACAGATGTTTTACTCTGGTAGCTCATTCGCTTAATACTCCTTTAACCTAGCTTTATATTCCAGCAACAATCGCAACTGTTTTGTTATATTTTCATTTGGTTATTTTTATTTTCACCCCACCCCTGCCACCCTTATTCTACTCAGGGTGTTTCGTAAAAGGAGACGTAGAGTTTTTGATTTTGGCTACAATATCTGCCGACTATGGTCAACCGTAAGGGGTAATACCACCTACGATAGCATTCCCAAAGGGGGTTGACGTCAGGCCGGTCGTAAAATTACAGATGCCAAATCCTATTGCAACATGATTTTGTGTTCAAACAAAACATGTTGCGCCAACCCCAAGTAATTGGGATGAGGGCAGGAAGATGATGATGATGACTGGTTATTTTTTTTTTCAGACTGGTCCCTTCCCTTGGTCCTCCACGCGGTTGGCTGGTGGGACAGTGCGCAGTGGCCCCACTCCAGAGCTCTCGGCGCCGCTTATGCACGTCGAGGGTACAACGTTCTAGTCAGTGATACCTTCGCGTTCCTCATCAACATTTATCCCAAGTAAGTAAACTTTCACCCAATGATACTTTAAACATCTACCCAAAGCGAGCAAACGTACACCAAATGTCACTTTAAGATACTTTAAAATACTTTGTAATACTAGCATATGTCACGGATACCATGCGTCACTTTAGTTCACTATTATGTCACTTTCAGACACCGTATGTCATTTTAGGATGCTATATGTCACTTTGAGATAGGATTTGTCATTTCAAGGTACCACAATGTAAATTTAGGACACCATATGTCACTTTAAGTCACCAAAATGACACTCTAGGACACTATAATACGAACACATTAATGTCATCGCTTAAGGACACTTAGAGCTTTACTAGTGAGTTTGTTACTGGTTTTGTTAGAGACTTTGTTCCCAGTTAGCTTAGTAAGATTGCTCACAGTTTCGTTCAAAAAATTAGTCTTGTGTTGGTGGTTGTGACCTCGTCACCAATGTGGTTAGAATGACTTTTCTCGGTATGGTTAGTGAAATTGCCGCGGTTTGGTTGGTGGGATGTTATACATGCGGTTGGCTGGTGGGACAGTGCGCAGTGGCCTAACTCCAGAGCTCTCGGCGCCGCTTATGCACGTCGAGGGTACAACGTTCTAGTCACCGATACCTTCGCCTTCCTCATCAACATTTATCCCAAGTAAGTAAATACAATGAACACCATTTATGTCACTTAAGGACAACATTATGTCACTTTCGGATACAAAATGTCACTTTAGGACACAAAATGACAATTTAAGACATAATTTTGTCATTTTTTGTACACCATATGTCACTTCAAGATAAGGTATGTCACTTTAAGATACCATTATGTCACTTAAGGACACCATATGTCACTTTCAAACACCATTTTGTCATTTTTAGACAGAAAATGTCTCTACTTTAGTTCACCACCAAAATGACACTTTAGGACAGTATAAAACGAACATAATATTAATATCGTCGCTTAAGGACACTCACAAATGTCACTCTAGAATACTAGAGCCTTGCTAGTGACAAGGTAAGTGAGCTCGTTACTGATTTGGTTGATGAGCCTCTTTGCGGTTTGGTAGTCGAACTTATCACCAGTTTGGTTGTTTTTTTTTTTGATTGTATGGTTAGAGAAGTTAGCCCTGTTTAGTTGGTGGGATGTTATACACGCGGTTGGCTGGTGGGACAGTGCGCAGTGGCCCCACTCCAGAGCTCTCGGCGCCGCTTATGCACGTCGAGGGTACAACGCTCTAGTCACTGATACCTTCGCGTTCCTCATTAACATTTACCCCAAGTAAGTAAACACAATGTCTCCTTAGGACACCACTTGCCACTTAAGGACATCTTTATGTCACTTTAGAATGCCATATGTCACTTCACCATCGAGTCACTCTAGGTAGAATGCAATACGTTACTTTAGGATGGACATATATATATAGAGACAAAATTTCACTTTAGGAGACCATTATATCACTTTAGAACACAAAATATCACTTTCGAACACCATTATGTCACTTTAGGAATTTAGGATACAAAACGTCACTTTTCAATAGCATGTCACATTATTGCACAAAATGTGACTTTCGATGGATGCGTCTGCCAAACTGTTTGACATAAACCTTGTATGAGGATAAGGTCCTATCCTAATGCACGTATTACGCAGCGCAAAAATTACACAACAATGCTAACGTGCATTTCTTACCTGGTCTACCTTTTTAACAGCGCGATCAGTTAAGGGCTAGGTGGTCTAATTACTCAAATTCTATGATAATCTTGAGTATTGACTAAATGTAAACAGATACATCATCAGTTAATTAATTTATTGTTGACACTAGCCTGATTTGCTTACCGTTGCAAGATCACCACAATAGTAGGGGAGCCTAGGCGGGTTTTCTGGTTGTTGATCTAGCGTGACAGATTGACACAGCCATAAATGAGAACAACATTGCATTCTACCGTTTACCTCTACTATATAGAAGTATTCAAAGACAAAGGTGATTTGGGAGCCCCCAGGTCACCAGTAGATTATTGTGACTTTTATATTATAGTAAGGTCTACTGGGCCTATGAGTAGCTTTTTATTAAAGTGTGTTAAAAATTATCAAAGTTGCCGGAGAAGTTCCTACAGCGCTCGAATAATTTTACATTTAACTTTTAGCGCTCCCCTTCTATTATCTGTACAAATTTGCCTACTCAAACGCTGATTAATATCAATGGTTGCTAACATATTAAACACAATATACAACCGCACCTCTAATTATTATAGAGTATGCTGGGAGTGTGATCAAAGGATACAATTTTGTATTCAATGAATTTTGAAATGTTGCTCCAAATATATTACTCAGTTGGGGTAGAATAGATTATTTAAGGAAATACGTATTTTTACACATATACATAAATATTTCACGTCTTTATCCCTTGCAAGGTAGGTAGAGCGTAAACGGCTGTAAAAACGGTCATTTACATCACGACTGACGAAAGTTTGAGAGCTATTCAGAAGTCTGTGTATCACTAATGACAAGTTGTCAGTTTGTCGCCTAAAATTGCAGTACACATCAACTCTCAAATCCCTTAGTCGTTACTTACGTACAACACCCACGAAAAAGATATTATGTATAAAGATAGATGGCTAAATACCTGTAGAATTATATTCTAGGTAAACATGTTTTTATGATTTATTTATTACATATAACATTTGCCTTGCCTGTTGGTACATTAATTTAGCATTTTTCCTCAACACGTAAATTAACTTTCAGTTACGTCGAACTCGTAGCGAAATGATTGGCTCAAGTTTTGCGATATCTGTAATTTCTTTTTCATGTTCCGATAATGAGTTGCAAAAGTAATTCTAACTTATTTACTGATCGTCAATACGGAACCAAAATATCTACAACTATATAAGCAGATATTTATCACCATAACAGCCACAACAGTCCACTGCTGGACATGGGCCTCCACTTGTAATTCCATCCATTTGTAGATAAATACTAGTTTTTTGGAGTTTTGGACTGAACGTTCCGTGACTTGAATTCCGTTAGTATAGGCAGTAAAATCTGAATAACAGTCGTGCTCAGCAGACATTGTTCTTAAAAATATTAAATTGTAATTTATAATATAAGATAACTTTAGAATAAATAAAATCCTAAGGGTGAGAATCCACCAGAGCTGTGCGAGTAAAATGTGTCGTACGAGGATTTGTAGCTGTGCTGTGAAAATGTGTAGGGGTTTCCACCAGAGCTGTGCGAGTAAAATGTGCCGTACGAGGATGCGTAGCGGAGCTGTCAAAATGCGCATTAATGTGCGGAGCGAGGATGCGTTGCGAAGCTGTGAAATGTGTGAGCGGGGGGAATGCGATGTAGTGGAAACCTCGCAACATATTCCTCGCAGCACATTTCTCGCAACGCATTCCTCGCAACACATTCCTCGCAACGCATCCTTCGCACACATTTCTCGCTTGTTTTGTATGTAGAATGGCCTCGCTTCGCTCAACCCTATTCCACCAGAGCTGAGCTAAGCGAGGCTAGGAAAATGAAGTGATTCTATTGGTGGATTTTTTTCCTCGCACACCGCTTAGCTACCTCGCACAGCTCTGGTGCATTCTCACCCTTAGATAACTTGTAAATCTATTCCTATAAATTGACATACATTATTGCACATTGCTGCTTCAGTTGTAATAACTTTAAAATATTATGTTTCAAAGTCCATTTTTGATTGCTCTGTACAAAGATTACATTTTACGCTCCGTTAAACAGTGTAACAATATTAATAACATAAATACAAACAAAGTATAGTACTCGATACAGATAACATTACTTTTATTTATGTAATTTAAACAAATACCTGATTTACAGAGTTTATGGTGTAGCTTATGTATGTATGCGAGTGATGCTGACATATGATAGCATCATCTCGTTACTTTTCTAAGATGAGGAATTCAAGGATTGTATGTCTATTACAAGGCGATGGACTAACAGCCTGTCTTTACAGCGATACACTGTAGCGTCAAATATTATTAAAGTGGATCGTTTTCCATACAAAAGTTAAATGGAGTTACATCTTTAAATGAGACTTTTCGCCACTTTATGAACATAGATGGAGCTACTGCTGCAATAAAAACTTTTTTTTTGTGGAAAACATACTATTTTTTTACCAGAAGCAGTTTTGCGACAAATTTACGTGTGCCTTTATCATTTCACATAAAGTTTTTTTGATATAATTGTTGTTTAGCTCATGTTTAACTCGGTTGAAGTTCAGGGTTACAGGGATTGTTTATTTCGGCCACTCTGTCTACCGCGCAAGAGATACAGGCTCAACCTCAGTGGAAAATGGAGCTAGTGAGTGCACACAGTACCCTGGTTATCCAAATTGTCCTCTTGTGTGTTTGTGTTGTGGCAGGTTGGGGTTGTTACGCGGACAGCAAACACTTCATTTGACCACTTGTTGACCGAGCGGTCTGGCCGAGCTTACTCGCAATGCCAGTACATCGGGACTAGTGTTGCCGCTCGATAGTGGACTATCGATTGTAAAACGATAGACAATCGTTCACTATCGTTTAACTATCAATTGTTGATAGTTATTAGACTATCTATTGTAAGGATAGTATCGATACGTTTTTGAACTATCGATAGGCCTATCGATACTACCGATAGTAAAACTATCGATAGTTCAGCAACACTAATCGGGACGTAGCTCGGGGTTTAGCTTTGTGTACGCAACTAACTAACTAGTCGTATGAAGAAGAATTGATTATACTTGGCTTGTACACTATTTTAAAGAGGGTAATTGTTTTTTAGTACATCGATGACTTCCGAAACTAACTTAATTATTTTCTAAATAGTTTAGCCTAAGCTAGCTTTATATTTTATCCCTGAGTTACACATAGACTACTATTTACCTCGCAAAGTTTACTTCCTTTCCATGTGTGAAGATGAAATAATGAAATAATTACAATAGATTTATTTTAATTATTTTTATTTAGGGTTATTTTTTATCGTACAGGAAAATTTGCAGGATGATTCTACTCATAGTAAAAGTTGTTCAGAGTCGTAAGTAGAATCACCCTGCAAATTTTTCTGGGTTATAAAAAAATAACCCTGTATAATATCAAACATTTTTTATTAGTTTGATGTTGCAACTAAATATCCCGCTTTTGTTGTAAGTTTGTCATAACATAAACTTAGGTTATTCCATTTCATCACATTTTTAAAAATACGTACCTAAAAATTTTCGTGTTGTCCCTTATTCTCATAGAAATACTGACAAAATTGGGGTTTCCTTAACTAGGTAGGTAGGTCCAGATAACAAGAAATGTTTGACGTGGAGTTACTCTAGTTTTCCATCAAAGTTACGCAAAAACAAATAAGTTGCCGGCGGAGAGTTATCCAGCATAAAAGTTTCCACCTTATTATGAGGTTTCTCTGAACAACTCTACTTGCTCCAAATATTGACGTTAGACGTAGTACGTACGTATTGCGGTTTCGCTGAAGAAGTTTCGTGGCAGTTGCAGACTATCGTTTTGCCGTGTGTTGCCGGCTTAAAATTGCATCATTGCATTTCTACCCGAGGGTGGCGTAAAAGGAGACTAAGGGTCCAGCGATTGGGCAACAGCGTTCCCTGTGAATATTACAATACCTAGCACTGCAATAGATTTTTTGAAAGTAGTTATGTAGAAGTTGCGCTTGCATATTTTAGAACATTTCGTACTGGGCTCCCATACTATAATTTAAAAATAATTATTATTTGAAAACAAGAAAAACATAGACAAACTAGTTACATTAACCTTAGCACAATTCTGCAATCTTATTATTTTAAAAGAACCATTTACATAAACTTGCACACTAAAAATGTTCTGTAAGTAACCGTTTTCTTATTATTGTTTATTGTTTGACAACAACGTTAACTAAATTGTTTATTTTATTCGTTATTATGTGTGCAATAATGTACACACACGGTAAACTCGACAAGAATTTACAATAGATAATTACAGAATACAATATTTTGTGTTCATTATTTGTGAGAAAAACAGGAATACGGGATAGCTGGGAGAGTAATGCAAAACACGTCCGTTCGTTAACACAGGTTTAATCAAGACAAAGAAAAAGAAACTACCCACTATGTTATAATAAAAGTAGATCTTATATCTACCCCATACATCACACCCTCACCCTTAAATAACAATAATAGAATAAGGAATCCTTACACTAGTTTATTTAATTTAACACTTCTTATTTTAATCTATCTCAAAACCATATCTTAGTACTGGTCTAAGAGTTTCCCTAGGTCTCAAAGTGGGACCTGGTGCAGCAACCGTCGGAACGAGGGGAACCTGAGCAGCCTGTGTATCAGAAGTACTTGACGATTGTGACTCCTGTGTAGGTCGCGCTGGAACAGATGGCTCTGACCCATTACCGGCATCACTAGCGCTCTTTACAGGCCAACCAAAAGCAAACCAACTCTTTCTAAGTTGATCTACGTGTCTCTTAATTGGTGAACCGTCCTCTTTATCCACTATATACGTACGAGAACCTACACTGTCTCTAATCCTACCAGGTACCCATTTACTCCCTCCTGCATAACTTCGAGCCATCACCGTGTCACCTACTTTAAATTGCCTATTTGTGCCTCCCGCGTGTACTACCTGTTTATTCTGGGCATTCAATACCCTACTCTCTACTTGACGTTCTTCTCTTAACAAGTCTAACCGTGAGCGCAAGTTCCTCCGTTGTAAAAGTGAAGCTGGTGAAACACCAGTTGTCGCATGCTCGACGTTTCTATATGCCATCAAATAGGATTGCAATGCCACGTCTATATCAACGCCTTCCCTGTCCGCCTTCTTTAAAACGCGTTTAACAAGCTTTACTGCTCCCTCTGCTGCCCCATTTGACGATGGATGATAGATAGGCGTATATGTGACTTTTATACCGTTATTGTTCATAAAATCTACATACTCCTTACTGGAAAATGGAGGCCCATTGTCGGACACTATTTCCTTCGGCAAACCGAATCTGGCAAAGGTTTCCCTTAGCACCTTTATAACTGCCAGCGCTGTCGTTCTAGGCATCAAAAATATCTCTAACCACTTACTCGTCGAGTCTATCAAAACCAAAAAAGTTTTTCCGTGATACGGACCAAGGAAGTCTACATGTAGACGTGACCAGGGTTCGGATACATATAGCCAGGGCTGCGGTGGCGCGCGGTTGGGGGCGCTCGCCTCAGCGGTACATGCACTGCACGATCTGCACGTGCGCTCAATATCTGCGTCGATTCCAGGCCACCACATGATGCTACGTGCAATGCTCTTCATCTTCACTACTCCCATGTGTCCTACATGCAGCTCGGCTAATAGCTTATCGGTCAACTCTTTCGGTATAACTACTCTATAACCCCAAATTATGCAACCTAAATCGATATAAAGTTCCTGCCTTCTTTGAAAATATGGTTTCAATTCTTCTTCCTTGCAATAACTAGGCCATCCTGTCTGTATATACATATAGACACGTCTCAACACCTCATCACCTTTGTATGCTTTACGAACTGTCTCTTTAGTTACTGGCAAAAACTTTTGTATGAAATTTATGTACGTAACTTGCCGCATGTTACCTGTATGTTCCGTGACGTCAACAGGTAGCCGTGATAACGCATCTGCCGCATTTTTTTCACTACGTACATACTCGATATCATAATTATACCCAGCCAATATCACGGCCCAGCGCTGCATTCGACTCGCTGCCATTACCGGAATACCTACTTTGTTCCCGAAAATTGTGACCAGTGGTTTATGATCCATGCGCAAAGTGAATTTTCGCCCATAAAGATATTGGTGAAATTTCCTAACACCATATATGATTGCTAGTGCTTCTCGATCAATTTGTGAATATGACCTTTCTGCGGAGTTCAACACTCGTGAAGCATACGCAATCGGCCGCTCCCCTGTTGGAGTCATATGCGTTATCACTGCCCCCACCCCCTGTGAACTTGCATCTGTGGTTAAAATAAGGGGTAACTCTGGAGAATAATGCGCCAAGACCTGACTCGACACGAGCACATTTTTTATTTTATTAAATGCGTGATCACATTGCTCGCTCCATTCATAAGTGACACCCTTTTTAAGTAAGTTATATAACGGTGACAATGTAGTACTCAAATCGGGTACAAACTTCGCATAATACATTACTAAGCCCAAGAAAGCACGAAGTTCCGAAATATTATTTGGCTGTGGCGCATTTTTAATGGCTTTTATTTTCTCTGGGCATGTATGTACACCCTCTTTCGTAATAACAAAACCGAGATATGTTACCGAGTTCGCTAAAAACGTACATTTCTCTTTTTTAATTTTTAAACCATTTTCTTGCAAGCGCTCAAAAACTCTATGCAATGTATCTACGTGTTCCTTATCATTTTTACCTGTTATGATTACGTCATCGAGGAATACCCCTACGTTCGGTATATCTGCAAAGAGTTGCTCAATTTTCCTCTGAAATATTCCTGGGCTTGAAGCTAACCCGTATATCAAACGGTTGTACATAAACAACCCCCTGTGGGTATTAATAACTGTGTAAGTTTTTGAATCATCTAACTCAAACTGTGCGTACGCTTGCGATAAGTCTAGCTTGGTGAATTTCTCGCCCCCGTGTAATTTAGCTAACAAATCCTCAACTTTTGGTAAAGGAAAACGGTCCACCTCAAGACACTTATTCAAAGTCAATTTAAAATCAGCGCAAACACGAATACTGCCATCTTTTTTCATGACTGGCACGATCGGTGTGGCCCAGTCAGAGCTAGTAACAGGTGAGAGAATGCCGTCTCGTACCATCTGGTCCAGCGCGCGCTCCACAGGCTCGCGCAGCGCATACGCCAGCGGGCGCGCGCGCAGGAACACCGGCCGCGCGTCAGGTCGCAGTCGGAACCCCACCGCTCCGCCGGTGTACCGCCCCAGGCCGTCCGCAAACACTTCAGAGTATCTGGAACTAAATGTACTCAAATTAAACATTTCTTTCGGCTGGATGGAATTACATGATATTGACTCATAATAATCTAGACCAAAAGCTTTAAGCCACATTCTACCTAATAAATTTGTTCTTCCATGCTCCACGACGTATAAGTCTAAATGCTCTTTTATACTACCATAACTCACTAACGGTGTAATTTTACCTACTGGTATGACCCTCTCACCCGTGTAATAACGCAGTGATAAATCAGTATCTTTCAGAACACACGTATTTTTAAAGAAACGATCATAACATTCTTTGCTAATTGTCGAAATAACTGAACCTGTGTCAATCTCCATAACCATTTTACAGCCTTGTATAACAACATTTATGGTGTATGGTGCAAAATTTTTTATGGAATTACTGTCAGTTGAATAATTATTTACCTCGTCACTTGCATCACTACACCATTCAGTCGCTTCTTCACGTGTTATCTCTTCTGCTGACATGTTGAAAACTGGCCCGCTACCTCGTAAATTCGGACACATTCGCTTCAGATGCCCTCGCCTATTGCAGACCCGGCAGACATACTGCTGAAATTTACAGGATCTCATCTCATGCTGTCCTCCACACGCCGCGCAATTTTCTTTCAAACGAGCTTGATTGCTACTTGTATTGTGTTGCATGACTTTATTCCCGCTTTCCGCTCCGCCTCTGCCGCTTGGACCGCCGCCGATTGCTACTGATGATCTTGATCGTGCCGTAAAGTGCGTCCCGCTCGCACCCTTACGCATACCGCTGCTGTTGCCGCCACTCGCTCGCTCGCGCCTTTCTTCCCGCGCTATCATGTGGACCGACGACGATGACGCGTGCGATGTGACGTCACCCCCTCGGGTACGTCCCTCCACCGCTGCTGCATCTGTCTCAGCCGCCTCCATGGACACGGCGGTCTTATAGGCTTTGTCGAACGTGAGCGTGACGTCATCTTCCGTAAACAATCGCTGTCTAATACTCTCGTTAGCCAAACCACACACGAACTGATCACGCAAGTTTTCTGTTAAGTTTGTAGCTGTAAACTTACAATATTTCGTCAATCTTTTTAGTTCGGCTACGTAGTCTGCTATGGATTCGTCAGTCCGTTGAATGCGCTGCCTGAATTTATAACGTTCTGCTAAGAAACTCGGATCTGGACTTAGATGCTTTTGCATAATTTCCACCAATTCTTTGTAGGTTTTCTTGGATGGCTTGGTAGGTGTACACAAATTATCCAATAGTGAGTATGCTTCACCACCTATGACCGTTATCAATATCGGCACTTGTCTTTCGGGTTTCACATCGTTTACCACAAAATATTGCTCTAAACGGTCGATGTACAAACTCCAATTGTCCTTTGTGACGTCAAAGTGTTCAATTTTACCGAGCGACATTTTCAAACACGGTACACAATTCAGAGTTCCGCAAACAGTTTTATTACGATTTTTCACCACACACGAGTCCTTTCCACTAATCGTCGCCACTGAGAAAAACAGGAATACGGGATAGCTGGGAGAGTAATGCAAAACACGTCCGTTCGTTAACACAGGTTTAATCAAGACAAAGAAAAAGAAACTACCCACTATGTTATAATAAAAGTAGATCTTATATCTACCCCATACATCACAATTTGTTTATGAGATGGTCTGACATTGTTTTTGTTATTAAAGTAAGTTAAAAGTTGCACATTGATGATAAATTACATTGTAATTATAAGGCGCCTGCTATTGTCGCTTTTTATACAGAGTGATAGGGACAGCTCTCTGAATACTGATACTATGCATTCAAACCATATAACTAAACAACTTCCCATTAGAACATATTACAAGAAACGAAAGTTTTTTTTTTATTTCCCATAGTAAGTAATAAAATTAGCAGTCAGCTGATCGAGATTTTGTTTGCGGAGTTGAATTATTTTATCGTTTCCATACACAATAGATGGCAAATTATGATCCTAGGAAATATGTTCAGTTTTATGATTTGCATGCACCCTATCGGTATTCGGAGAGCTGTCTTTCTCTTGCACCCCGTATAGTCAGACAAAATCATACAAGTAGAGCGTCAATTTTGTGTTACTTGCACAAAATTAACCTTACCTAACTACTCGTATGCTAAGGCAACGTAATATTACCCGAGAGACTGTAGGTAGTGTTGTCAAACTATCGACAGTATTTGTTGTATCGATGGTTCAAACTATAGCAATACCTACTATCATAAAGGTGCAATACATAAGGTGGTCTACTATCGATTTCATAACAATCGATAGCATCGACACTCTCGATATAATGAACCCTTCTTCACGGCTTAAAAAAATACTGGTACTTAATAGTTAGTAAAATCATTGATGTCTATCAATTACTGAGCCATTGTCGGCAACAAGAGCAGGACAGGCCTGAATCGATACTATCGATAGTTTTTCAACCTTGCTAGCGACAACTCTAACTAGTGGCGTTGCCCTTTGAACTACCAGGTCTAATTTATCCTCTAGTTAAATAAAGAAGTTCATTATGCAAAACGACTGCTTGTTTTTGGATCGTCGTCGCCTCATAATAGAGAGACGCGTCGTGAATGCTTTTTGGAGCTTGGCCTAATATCAGTCCACAGCTGGACGTTGGCCTCCTTCAGGGTACGCGACAAGGTAGGCATCTCTCGATTACGCCATCCAGTCACTAGTTAAGCACATGGCCGTCTCAGAGTGGGACACCAAATCGTCCAACGACCTATAAATGAAACGGTGTCAGAATTTTCAAAAGCCTACTACAACGCCGTATAAGTAACCATAGACAGCAACCGTGACCAACGGCTAAACCATCTAAACTAACTCTCTCTCTTCCCAGAAAACCCTGGTGTCAGAGTTTTATAACCGCCTACTACAAGTAGCAGGCCTCTGATATGGTAATGTTGTACGGCCGCTGTCTAAAAACCATAAACAGCAACCTAAACGACGGCTGAACCTGCCTTCCGAATAGAATCTCGGAACCATCTTTCTTTCGGACAATCAGGTGGTTCGGCCCGCGATGTCCGGGATAACGGGGACTCATCTTCTGCGCCGTAGGTAGTCGCACATCCACTGCGTTACATCGGCCAACAAACTAACTGACTCATCTAACCAACTGCATCTTCTTTTCCCAGATCGGCTCGGCTCTCTCGGACGATAGGCAGAAAGCTTGGCGAGCTCCTCATGCGGCTGGTCCCTCTAGGCCTGACTGCAGGCAATCTGGAGCTGGTCGGCATTTCTCTGGGAGCCCACATCGCCTCGTTTACCGCCCAGTACTTCCACTTGAAGACAGGTAAATCACATCACATTATCCTATAGCAGTCCCTATCCCTAGGGTATGTCATGGAGCATTGTCCCTGTTTCCGCCATCCAAACGTTACCTTAATTTCCATCTAAAGGTTGTTTGTAGTATGTAGCTTTTTTCAATAAGGCGCCCTAACGCATACCAGCTTTTTGCTTACAGGAGTAAAACCGAGGAGGTTGACGGGACTGGACCCGGCAGGACCTTGCTTCAGATCGTTGCCGATTGAGATGAGGTTCAACAAGTTCCATGCTGAGTATGTAAGTTGAAGATCCAGTTTTGTCTCTCATCTGGAAAAGACTGTAGAGTAGTGACTATCGACCTGATGAACCTTGCTGTTAGAAATTATAAACCACCCCCTGTTAATTAGAGGCAGCAACCCTTTAAAGCACGCAACCAATCAGATGACCTGCAATGTCCTTATGATCATAGGAATAATCTCACAACGTGAAAACTTTGGTGTCCTCCTTTACCACCGAGAATCGAACTATAGAACTACCTGACTCTAGACTTATGAGTATAGAAGAAAAACTCTGACACCAGGTTTCATCGGGTCGTTGAATAACTCGGTGTCCCACACGAAGAGAGAGAGAGAGATGAGGCAGTAGCATTGTTTCATGTAGACCCTAGAAAGAATTTTATACGAAAACCAATTTAAATAAAATTAAAAATATGGTATACTTTCATATAATATCAGGGATCTTGATATTTTTACTTCATCTAATAATTTTGTTCTTTCAGACGGACGTAGTCCACACCAACATTGACGGCTTTGGCATGGCTGAACCTCTCGGCGACATCGACTTCTATATGAACGGCGGAGAGTACCAGCCAGGAGATATAGCATACATCCCTTGCCTGGTTGTCTGCTCGCATCTGCGCGCTGTGATCTACTGGTGGCAAGCCATAGAGCACCCGAAGAAGTTTATTGGAATGAGATGTGACTCCGTTCAGGACGCCAGGTAAGCCTAAAAGCATAGTGGTAGTATAGAATGACATAGCACAGCACAGCATAGCAAAGCTTGAGAGTACTAGATCAGTGTTTTTCAAACTTTTTGAATACGCGACCCCTTTCCAGGCAAAAAATCAATGGCGACCTGGGGGTCGCGACCCACAGTTTGAAAAACACTGTACTAGATGGAAGAAATGTAACGTTTAAATACTGGGTGCAGCAATTTCTGCACCAGTAACCCAAGGCCATGGCGCAAGTAACCCAAGGCCGGCTACGCCGGCATATAGTGGGTGCAGCAATCTCGGCGCAAGTAACCCAAGGCCGGCTACGCCGGCATATAGTGGGTGCAGCAATCTCGGCGCAAGTAACCCAAGGCCGGCTACGCCGGCATATAGTGGGTGCAGCAATCTCGGCGCAAGTAACCCAAGGCCGGCTACGCCGGCATATAGTGGGCGCGACAATCTCGGCACAAGTAACCCAAGGCCGGCTACGCCGGCATATAGTGGGTGCAGCAATCTCGGCGTAAGTAACCCAAGGCCGGCTAGTGGGTGCAGCAATCCCGGCGCAAGTAACCCAAGGCCGGCTACGCCGGCATAATATATTGGGTGCAGTAATCTCGGCGCAAGTAACCCAAGGCCGGCTACGGCGGCATATAGTGGGTGCAGCAATCTCGGCGCAAGTAAATCAAGGCCGGCTACGCCGGCTAATAGTGGATGCAGCAATCTCGGCGCAAGTAACCCAAGGCCGGCTACGCCGGCATATATTGGGTGCAGTAATCTCGGCGCAAGTAACCCAAGGCCGGCTACGCCGGCATATATTGGGCGCAGTACTTAATCTCTGCGCAAGTAACCCAAGGCTGTATTGTCTGAATTAACCCTAACACAGCATTTTCTTGTCTTTTCAATAGTAATTTAGTGCCAAATATATCTCTCTCTCATTGCAGATTGGCGGACTGCTACAACAACACAGTGAATAACTACCTAGGTTTAGAAACCCTCTGGGACCGTCCCGGGATCTACTACCTCGCCACAAGCAATGCCTTCCCGTACTACCGGGGGAAGGCTGGGCTGAAGCCCGAGAACGAGATCTACACCTCCGTCACTAGGGATATCAACACTGACAATGATTTGGAAGTTTGACTAGCATCTGGTTGCTATAGAATATTATATAGTATAGATAGGTGTCATTTGTGATTGTGATTTTAGAAATTATTGGAAACTAAGACCCAACCGACCTTACCAACCCGACCGACCGAACCGACCCAATCGACCCAAACGACCCAACCAACCCAACCAACCCAACCAACCCAACCAACCCAACCAACCCAACCAACCCAACCAACCCAACCAACCCAACCAACCCAACCAACCCAACCAACCCAACCAACCCAAACGACCCAACCGACCCGACCGTCCCGACCGACCCAACTAACTGACCCAATCGATTCAACCAATCCAACCGACCCAACAAACGTAACCTACCCATTAGACCCAACCAACCCAACCGACCCAACCGACCCAACCGACCCAACCGACCCAACCGACCCAACCGACCCAACCGACCCAACCGACCCAACCGACCCAACCGACCCAACCGACCCAACCGACCCAACCGACCCATTCGATCTTACCAACCCAACCGACCCGACCCGTCCGACACAACCGACCCATCTGACCCAACCAACCGACCCAAAACCCCAAGTCACCATACCGACCCCACCTACCCAAGCAACTTAAGTAACCCAACCGACCCAACTGACCCAATTAAGGGACGGAGTGATTTTTGGTTATCCACTAGTATGATTTTGACAGCTGTCATATAAGACCGTCCCGGGATCTACTACCTCGCCACGAGCAACGCGTTCCCGTACTACCGGGGGAAGGCTGGGCTGAAGCCGGAGAACGAGATCTACACCTCCGTCACTAGGGACATCAACACTGACAATGATTTGGAAGTTTGATAGATAGATAGATAGGTGTCATTTGTGATTGTGGTTTTAGAATTTAAGTAAGCTGCGATCCAACTGAACTAAACGACCCAACCGACCGAACCGACCCATCCGACCCGACTAACCCAAGCAACCCGATCGACCCAACCGACCTAAGCAACCCGATCGACCCAACCGACCCAACCGACCCAACCGATCCAACCGACCCGACCGACCCGACCGACCCAACCCGACCCAACCGACCCAACCGACCCAACCGACCCAACCGACCCAACCTACCCTAACGACCCAACGAACCTACCCAACCAACTGACCCAACCGACCCAACCTATTCTATTAGTATGATTTAGACAGCTGTCAGATAAGACCGTCCCGGGATCTACTACCTCGCCACGAGCGACGCGTTCCCGTACTACCGGGGGAAGGCTGGGCTGAAGCCGGAGAACGAGATCTACACCTCCGTCACTAGGGACATCAACACTGACAATGATTTGGAAGTTTGACAGGCGCCTGGCTGCTATAGAAAGGTGTATTTTGTGATTGTGATCTTAGAAATTTTGTAAGTTGCGACCAAACAGATCTAACCAACCCAACTGACCTTACCGACCCAACCGGCCCGACCGACCCAGACGACCTAACCGACCCAACCGACCCAACCGACCTAACCGACCCAACCAACCCGACCTAAAGACCCGACCACCCCAAGCAACCCAAGCAATCCAAGCAACCCAAGTAACTCAACAAAACCAACGGACCCAACCGACCCAACCAACCCCAGCAGCCCAACCGACCCAACCAACCCAACTAATCCTAGCAACCCAACCAACCCAAGTAACCCTACCGACCCCATCTACCCAAGCAACCTAAGTAACCCAACCGACTCAACTGACCCAATTAAGGGACGCAGTGTTTTTTTTTGGTATTCCATTAGTATGATTTCGACAGCTGTCAAATAAGATCGTCCCGGGATCTACTACCTCGCCACGAGCAACGCGTTCCCGTACTACCGGGGGAAGGCTGGGCTGAAGCCGGAGAACGAGATCTACACCTCCGTCACTAGGGACATCAACACTGACAATGATTTGGAAGTTTGACGAGCACCTGGTTGCCTTAGGTAGATAGATAGATAGGTAGCATTTGTGATTGTGATTTTAGAGTAAGCTGCCCCAACCGACCCAAGTAACCCAACCGACCCGATTTAACCGACCCAATCGATCCAAATGACCCAAGCGACCCAACCGACCCTACCGACTCAAATGACCCAACCGACCCAACCGACCCAACCGACCCGACCGACCCAACCGACCCAATCAACCCAACCGACCCAACTCATCCAACCTACCCTACCGACCCAACCGACCCAACCGACCCAACCGACCCAACCGACCTAACCTACCCATACGAACCAACCAACCCAAGTGACCCAACTCACCCAACCGACCCAATAGCATATTAGGTATGACGATAAGTCATATTTGACAGCTGTCTATGACAAATTGGAATTGGGGAATTAGATTCCATTCCATTAGTATGATTTTGACAGCTGTCAAATAAGACTTATCTACTACCTCGCCACGAGCAACGCGTTCCCGTACTACCGGGGGAAGGCTGGGCTGAAGCCGGAGAACGAGATCTACACCTCCGTCACTAGGGACATCAACACTGACAATGATTTGGAAGTTTGACAAGCATTTGGTTGCTATAGATAGGTATCATTGTGATAGTCATTTTACAATTTATTAAACTCCGACCCGACCGACTCAACTGACCCATCCGACCCTATTGACCCAACCGACCCAACCGACCCAACCGACCCAACCGACCCATCCGACCCATCCGACCCATCCGACCCATCCGACCCATCCGACCCATCCGACCCTACCGAACCGACCGACCCGACCGACACGACCGACTCAACATACTTAACCGATCCAAGCAACCTAAGTAACCCAACCGACCCAACCAACCCAACCAACCCAAGTAAACCTACCGACTTCACCTACCTAAGCTACCTAAGTAACCCAACCGACCCAACTGACTCAATTAATGACGGAGTGTTTTTTGGTTATCCACAAGTATGATTTTGACAGCTGTCAAATAAGACCGTCCCGGGATGTACTACCTGGCCACGAGCAACGCGTTCCCGTACTACCGGGGGAAGGCTGGGCTGAAGCCGGAGAACGAGATCTACACCTCCGTCACTAGGGATATCAACACTGACAATGATTTGGAAGTTTGACGAGTGTTTAGCTGTAGCTAAGTATATTTTGTGACTGTGATTTTAGAAATTATTGGAAACTAAGTTCCAACCGACCATATCGACCCATTCGACCTTACCAACCCTCAACTCAATGGACCCAACCGACACAATCGACCCTACCGACCGACCAACCGACCCTACTAGTCTAGTAACTAACGTCACAGCTATTCGGATTGACCCATGAAGCTGAAAATCTGCATGTAGATACTTCTTGACCTCCTGATCAAAATTAGACATGGAGCCCAGCGGGCACCACCCCCCTTAACCTTTTACCACACCCCCTCCTTTACAAGGCGTAACTTTTGAAGTTATTGACTTGGAGGGTAGTTTATATTTCATATCGTGCGTGACATCTCACTTGAAACTTATTGTGCCCTCAAAATTACCCTTCAGGCCCCCCGGGGGACCCAAAAGCCCGAAAAGTGGGGAGTCCCGTTCTTATATGAGATTTTCTTATTTTCAAGCTATCGACTCTCAAGAAGTATCAAAAGTTGCGTAATTAGACACAAATTGCAAAAACCTAATATATCTTTAAATAATATTTATCTTTAGGACTCTATCGATCGTTAAAGTGTTGTGACTACGAAACCAACATATTATTGTTTTTTAATGTTCGGCAAAGCCCTAAAGATAAATATTATTTAAAGATATATTAGGTTATTTGCAATATGTGTCTAATTACGCAACTTTTGATACCTCTTGGGAGTCGATAGCTTGAAAATAAGAACATCTCTTACAAGAACGGGACACCCCACTTTTGAGGCTTTTGGGTCCCCCGGGGGGCCTGAAGGGTAATTTTGAGGGCACAATAAGTTTCAAGTGAGATGTCACGCAGGATATGAAATAAAAACTACCCTCCAAGTCAATTACTTTAAAAGTTGCTCCTTGTAAAGGAGGGAGGGCGGTAAAAGGTTAAGGGGGGTGGTGCCCGCTGGGCTCCATGTCTAATTTTGAACAGGAGGCCAAGAAGTACCTACATGCCGATTTTCAGCTTCATGGGTCAATCCGAATAGCTATAACCAGCTATTGACGTTAGTTACTAGACTATACAACCCAACTGACCCAACCAACTCAAGCAACTCAAAAACAAGTACCTACCTACCCCAAACATCCTAATGGTATCCTTATTTTCCAAGTGTCGCGGCGTCGCGGCGTCGCAGCGGCGTCGTTGTCGCTGTCAAATGACTGGCTTGTATGGGGGTACCAGAAAGACCGGGCGTCAGCGTCAACGACGCCGCCGCGTCGCCGTCACGTTGACAGCGCGCTGAGAAGCTCAGGGTTTGTATGGGATGCGGTCGGGTTTTTCTACAAGGCCGAAGCGACAACGACGCCGTCGAAATTTGACGGCGTCGTTGTCGCGACGCTTGGTTTATAAGCCTACCATAAAACGGAAACTAACCTAAGTTTAGTATAGGATATCAAAACTGATAATGATATGGAAGTTGGACTGCGTCGATGGAAGCCTCTGTCAAACCGTTTGACATAAACCATATACTTATGTATAATATAAGAGGTACAAATTCGTATACGCAGCGCCAAAAGTAACGCACAATCGGACGTTAGGTGTGTTTTTCGTCTTATATTATTACTGATAGTACCTATGAATTGTATCAGTACATTCGTAAAATTTGTGATATAGCCAGTAAGAAATTACCCACAAAATATAAAATAATTTTTGATGGAAATAAAAAACAATTTTTCTGTCCAAACAAAATCGTTTGTTATTCTAACAAATAGAAAATCCCCTCACGGCTCTCAAGAAAATTACTTCGTGATTATGACTATTGTAAAACCACCCCAATGTATATTTTGCTTTTGTTAAGCATTTTTCTCATTTACGGCATTTTTATTTCGATATAGATGGTGATATTTGGGTATGGAGAAGAAAGCTCCATTCACGAAAAAAACAACATATATCACGCCTTTATCCCATGCGGGGTAGGCAGAGCGTATACGGCTCAATAATATTATATGTAGGTTCTATACGGCTGAAATAAACGGCCATTTAGACTGTGTATCACCGTGGTGACAGGTTATCAAAATCCTTTCGTCGCTTCTTACGACACCCACGGAAAAGACGCTATTCTAAGCCGGCACCACACGGGAAATCATCCATATAAGTATTAAAGAAGTTATATTCTATCAAACCGCCATAGATCACAGCAATAATTTACCCTTGGATCGCGGTTATAATCTCTGCAAAGATACCCATCACATCGCCAACGACCACACAGCATACTAGGCGCTATTATACCAATTTCTCCAACCATGGGGAAGGTTTAAAAGTATGTATAATACATGCCAGGAGAACGTCTTATTCCCATAGATAGGAAAACGATTAACAACGGGTGTACCCGCTGGGCGGGCCGCTAGCTAGGAACATAGCTGACCGAAAAAGTAGGTAAAGAAAGCTGCCACCCCTAGTTCACTCAGGGTGTTTCGTAAAAGGCGACGTACAGTTTTTGACCTCGGTTAAATATCTGTCGACTATGGTCAACTTATAGTGGTGGGTGATACCACCTACAATAGCATTCCCAAACGTCAGACAGGCTGGTCATAAAACATTGCCAAATCCTTTTACATGATTTGGTGTTCTCACAAAACATGTTGCCCCAACCCCAACCCAACTGATACGGGAATTCGGAATGATGATGATGATGATGATGTGTTGCCAAAAAGTACTTGCCCTCAGTGTGCCGCCGCGTCTATCAAAGGCTTTGTCGTCGTTGCCCAGCCAATCTTATTTGTATTCATGGTCTGTAGACTGTTCGTATGTGATGGCTTGCTCCACACTGGATGTGGGATTTACATGATATCTTACAAGTAAGTATTTATGAACGGCGCATCGCGTGAATTCGAACTCCATATTAGGTTCTGTTAGAAACCGCATATTTTTGGACAAAAGCATACTATACAAGAACCGAATACCATTTATGCATACGACCCCGCATCAAATTGCGACTATCGCAGGTTATAATTTGTGTCATGGATGGATGAGTGTCATAAAACCACGCAATACCGGGAGTAACAGAAAGGGTATAACAAGCCGAAAGGAGGTTAAGGTACTCATGAAACTGAACAACTTTCCCTATGGTACATAGGTAGAAATATGAAAAAAATTGGGCCTCCCATACAAAATTGCCGATCAGCTGATTGATTTACTATGGGAGGTCCTATTTTTTTTTATATTTCGACCCTTGTTCAATAGGGAAAGTTGTTCAGTTTCCGTTGCAAGGTTGACCTCCTTTCGGCTTGTTATACCCTTTCTGTTACTCCCGGTATATCATTTTGTCATTGTATGTTTGTGATTCCAGTAAGTAACGAACGAGTGATATTTAAAACAGAAAACAGGATACGAATTTGTGGGTTCTCTTGCATTTTGTGCACATCCTAAAGAAAAAATTAACAATGTCTATGATTGTGGCCTTTTTGGAAACAGCTGGTGCATTTTAATCACCACTGGCTGTGTTGAAAATTGAGCCTTTAAATAATAAATAAATAAATATCCCTGGACGAGACACACAGCGCCATCTAGCCCCAAACTAAGCAAAGCTTGTACTATGGGAACTAGACAACTGATATAATACTTATATACTTTTTTTTTGTAAATAAATACATATTATACATAGAAAACACCCAGACTTAACACAAATATTTGAAAATTGACTTTACAAATATTTGTGTCCAGTGGGAATCGAACCCACGACCCTTGGCGTAGAAGGCAGGTGTACTATCCACTACGCCATCGGGACAGTCATTACAGTACTTCCAAATAATTTCAACCATAACCACTAACTTCAAATTATCACCACTTATTTTGCCTATTTCTATTTTCGGACGCTTTATTACCTTTCCTGTCAGGAAAAATTTGTATCCGTTTAATATTTAAGTCAGGGAATCTATTGATTGGTACGTTGCTGTATTCGCAAATTGAATGTTTCCCATGGGAAATTTAACTTGACGGCAAATCAATAAATCTAAGGGATGTTTTGAGAACGCAGGTGTTGCCATAAGAAAGTAATCTCATATTGCGAAAGAAATTTATTTCCTGTATGCGCTTCTTTGTAATTTGATTATTATCATAAACTTTATAAAACCTACGGTTCTTAAGAAAAGCCTTTGATGTATAGTGCTTCCAATTTTGCCCTATTTCATAGAATTCTGGGTCACTAGTCGTAAAGCCCCCCAAAGTGTTAAAGGTCTAAACTAATAAAGTATACACCGCAGAAAATGTATTTAGCTTTCTTTACCTGTGAGTGTATATGTAATACTGCTGATACACCTATTCTAGAGGTCTAACCTAGATACGGTTTTATTTTCAGTATCGGGAAATAATCACAATAAACAGAGTTTAAACTTGGTTTAAACTATCTATAAACCCAGTTAGAGTTGCTGGCATGCCTATTGTTCGAGTATCGATGTCGATAAAATACAGATACGAATACAATAGTATCGAAAGCCCTGCCTTTCCATTGTAACACATATTTTATTGACCAAGCACCGGAGAACATAGCGTGGGACGGTTTATTTGTGATTTAAGTACTTTAAAATTTACAGATCATGAATAAAGCTTACAGCTATACTGAGGATTAAAACAACCAATAGACGCCATAAAAACGGCTATAACGCAGGCTTTACTATGGTTTTAGGTTAAAGCTACATACACACTTATCATATCCCGCCTTTACGGGGTAGGCAGAAAACGCAGAACGCAGAGTGCCGTTTGAGAAAATCGTGTAATAGTAACAGGGGCCGAAGTCTGTTTAATAAAAATCGTTTCAGTTGTGTGTCGATGGCATGTCAGTTGGGTGGTTTTGGTAGTTTCGTATTCTGCTAACAGATTTTAGTATTGAAAATTACAGTAGCAAATTAATGACAGTTGAGCGACACTGGCATTAGGATGGATAAAAATTAGCAGACTTGTGGCCCTGGTTGCCAATGCCAGCCTGTCGCCCAAAAAGGTAGGTAACACACGGGAATACCTCGAGTCCCATTGTCGCCTCTTACGGAACCCGCGGGAAAGATGTAGGGCGATACTATGCACGGAAATTTATCGATACCAAGTAATTGGACAGCACTAAAATAACTAAGGCTTGAAGATGTCAGCTGTATCGAGAACTAAAACAACGAATAGTCGCCATGAAAACGACTATTACACAGGCTTTACTATGGTTTTAAAGGCCTGAGTAAAGTATTGGAGAAAGTCGATGCAGCTTGCTGTTTGTGGTGCTGGCTTAGAGAAGCATCACCTTATTTTCATGTGTCATTAAAAGCGGTTATAAGCGCTGGAAAGGTTGGCATGGGAATGAGCACTTACCTTTCTGTCCATACTATAGAACTTTTACTTACACTAAAAGCTTGTATACTCTAAGAGGGCACTACTTGTGATGATGATGATGATCATTTTTTTATTTTGCGCCAGACCTCAATTTTGTTTTCACCTCACCAGCTTGAAAAAAACTATTTTGCTGCGAAGTGGGCAAAGGTCGTCTTTATCCATCGTTCGGAATTCAAATCACATTTCTCAAGCTGTTGAGAAAAGTAGTGGAAAAAGTTATTTAAACCTTCGCTACCTCGGATTTCAAAATTAGCACTCGCAGCAAAAATCAACTTTGCTCTCTTGTCGTACAAATAACTAAACTATCTACGTAGTAAGTTTTTGTAGGTTTTTGTTTGAGTGCCCATGTCTAGTTGAAGTAAGATTTGCTTCTTAAATAATGAAGTAGTTGAAGCTCCCTATTCATGCAAAAGATAAGCACGAGAACCGACCAAAATTGTATATTCCGAGTAAATTAGGTTATTTCCACATGGGATTGAGCATTCAGAGTCTCAGCCAATCATCTGATGAACAAACGCACGAAAGCATTGAAAAGAGTCAATAGGGATTTTCCTTCTTTTTAGGGGTCCGTATCGACCCTTCGGGGTTCACTTGATATCGCCGTCCAGCCGTCCACCAATCTGTCCGTTATTATTTATGTATTTGATGATTATGAAATTGCTTCCGGGTTGTAGATAGGCAAGTCAAAAAATGAAAATTAAGAAATTAAGGAGGCAAATCATCTGCGTCCCTCTTACTCTAGGTTTGCGTTGAACGCGCGTGCGGATTTTAGACCAAAAATAAGATCTTTTTTGACAACTATATTAAAATAAAATTAGCACTAAGATGTTAGTAAATCATCGATAGATGGCACTGAACGAGCACATGGCTTATATAAGTCATTTGATATTCAGTTTAGGTATAAATGACAATCAAATTAGTTAGTCAACTTCACGAGTTAAGAAATCTGTTTTGACAGTTGTTGATTGCATTACATAAGAAGCATAGACCACACTTCTGCCAAAACGCTAATTTTGGTTAAAAATCGTGACTTTTTTATTAATCTGTAAAAAAAAACTCATGAAAGTGTGACATTTCGGTCAACGCTCGCTCTCGCGCGCTGTCTTATGACAAGTCCATTGATACTTCTCACGGAACATTTCGTGTGTGAGCTTAACTTGGTCTTAACCGGTTTTATTATCTGTGAGTGAGATGTCTCAATGCTTTGGACTCTCCCTACACAAAAAAGTCATACGGAACCCTTCATATGTGAGCTTAACTCGGTCCTGGCCGGTTTTATTATCTGTGAGTGAGATGTCTCAGTGACGAGAACAGATAGCTCGAGGCAGTGTCTCGAGATCGCGAACAAATAGGCTTTGGACCACTGACTGGTTAACGAGAGAAGACTCTGCTTACCTTAGTTTATGAAGTCCCAAAATCAGTCAGTCAGTCAGTACCTCCACAAATTAGGGAAACGGCGCGCAGGGTGCCTTTACAGATGGCTCACTCAGTACTAGCGACGATTTTGTCGCTTACTGACTGTAACTAAAAATAACTGGAATCTCAGGATAACTCAAGGTAACTAAGAAGATAGTTGTCATGATTTTGCTGTTTTGATATTCTAATTCTCTTATGCATTCAGATTTTTTTATAATAGCAACCTAGCTGTGTAACAAACGTGACGATCGCGATGATACTAAATAGGGTCGAGTGAACCTTCTGTAAACAACTATTTTGTGGTGCAGATGACTAGTGCGTTCATGCTGTCATTTTTCGTAGCTCTTTTAAACTAGTCAGCTGTCAGTTTCATACTTTCGCCGATCAAAAAGTGTACTTTCAGCGACGTCATAGTATAAAAAGCGACGAAAAAGCTACCTACGAAAGATGGTAACAAGACCCTACCCCTGACAGCTGGGGGTCTAAAACGGTAATTCCGTCCTATCTCCGCCAGCATGTTTTGTATGGAAATCCATTCCGCAGGGCTTCCGTTCCAGTTCCGTCCCAAGCCCTGTCGAAATGTCAAGTAGAGTTTGACAAGTAATTTGTATGGAAAACATGTAACGTCATCGGATTTTTTGTTCCTTTCTACGATTATTTTGACACTTTTGTCTATGCGCGGTCGAGCTATGACAACCGTGTGTACGACAACACTACGACAAAGAGCAGTTTCAACCATCGGCGCCTTGTTGATGTCGTAATTGAATTACTTTTGAAAAATATCGAAAAATAAAAACATCTATAACATTTTTGTGGGTTAATATAAATCTTTAGGATATTTAAGACCATGTGGGTACAATAAGTACACTTGAAAAAGTAGTTATGATAGTTTATCAACGCACTAAAATTAGATATAAAAATTACCACTTGCTATCTATACTTGATCATCGATTAGCTATGCAAAGCACTTCCAGGGTCAAGATCAAATTGTAGATGTTTGCGCAAATAATCTTGAATTTGTAAAAAGTAATATGGTAATTTATTTTTATTATATTGTTACTCATTCAGAATGATAATATTATTTGTTTTCGTTGTTTAGGTAAATTGGATAATATAAATTAATATTTAGGTATTAGGTATTTATTACCTATCTTCTAAACTTTTTACTTCTTCAGAATGTCGATAGATGGCGTTGCTAATCAAACTATTGGAACTAATATCACCTATTAAGCGACGGTATATTTTACTTTTGCTTGATATTATGATTGCAAACATCATCAAGGCGAGCCTATTGCCACGTGATATTTCTCTATCAGTAAAAGCTATTACTAAAAAATGATACAATGTACTTGGGTGTAAATTCCCCTTCATCATAACAAAATGTAACTATTTACCACTTTTAGGAGGTAACAATCATCACATCATACCCATCAGTGTAGAATGACTCAAACTTATATAAAAGATCCTATTTGTGCATATTTTTACAGAAATATATAACAGAATATTGTTGTTATAAATAAACACAACTTGTAATCATTACCACTATTTACTTCATATTTTAACATAAGCAGAATACAATTTCAATACAATTCAATTCAAAAAGTTTATTTCAGAAAGATTAGTTCCATAATTACATAATTTGATTTGTATTAAGTACTTGATATCTAACATTTTCTTAACTACTTCATTCACTAACTACTACTTCACTCCTGAGGATTTATTTTAATCTGAAGGTTTCTAGCAATTCTTCTTTGTACTTTGCATAAGTGTTTGCAACAGTTTTTCTTTCATCAATAAAAATACTTTTGATCTTGCGCTGGAATATAAACGATTATATTGAGCAGTACAAAATACAGTTATATCCATGAATGACGCCTTGTTACTTTTATAGGAGTGTGGGGATATAACATAAATTTATGGGATTTTCGATTATTATTTTCTGCCGGATTAGAATAGCGTCGTAAAAGGCAAATAAGGGATGAATCGAAGCCAGTATTGGATTGCTGTATCAGTACAACATCATAGGTATGTGATTTCGCAAAAAACATTGTAGTATAATAAAATTTTAAGCACTTCACATAAACAGGCATGCATAAAATCACGCTTTTTCCCCGGCAGGAAGGTAGGCAGGAACTACATCCTTCTACATGCTACGATCTTGACACACCACTTTCGCTTCCTCCATATTCATCAATCTTTTCATACATTCTCGTCGATTTAGGGTACTTACTCTCTTTAGCACTTGATTTGATCGAGGTTGGTACGTTTGTCGAGATATTCTCCTTCCTACATTCCCATCTACGTTTTCCAAATACTTGTTTTTTCATCAATATTATCTATCATCATCAGGCAGACATATTATTATCATCATCTTCAGCACAGAGTACCTTTTTATCTTCAGGTATGTACGTCAGCATGTAGAAACCAGCTTAGGAACTGAAACACTAGCAGAATATCGATTTAAATGAATTATTTTATATAATTATCAGTCACATATTTGTTTTGTGTTTGAGACTGTTTGAGGACTTGAGAACCTTCAATTTCAGTGTCATTTTCGTGATTATATTATATACTTTTTGGTGATTTTATACGAGCTACGAGTGACATGTGTTCAACATGTGTTGGACACTAAAGCTGAACGCTCACTTGTAAGCACAGCCGCTCCGTACGCGCCGCATTTTGAATTATTTGTATAAAGTTCTACATGGTATAATAAGATACTCCGCCTGGTATTCCATTCCGAAACTCGTGAACCACGTGACTAACACAAGCCTACGTCATCATGCTTGTGGGTTATAGTACGAGTTCTTAATTGGCAGATTGTATGGAGGTATGGTCCCATCCGGCAGAAAGCATGAAACTTGGCATGTGTGTAACTTATATATGGAAGCTTCAGGAAAGAAGGGAAGCAAGTTGGACCCCCCCTGCTTCCCCCCTTAACCCCCCTTTTATGTCCTGAATTTCAGTTATATTAATTGCTCTCGGAAACTATTAGAGATATGAGAAATCTGTCAAGGTAAGAAATATTTCTTATAAAATTGTCTACAAAATTGTTCTTGGGTCGATGTTGATAGGACTTATACTTTTTGAGTTATGCTTCTGGAAAACCCGTAATTTTTTTGAAGGTGACTTCCAGCTCTGAATTAGCCATAACTACCATGTAATAGAAAATTATTTCAAACTTGCTATTGACGTTTGTTAGTTAGGTAGTCTTCAAAGAAAATCCGCAGAGACAACACTTCAATCACGCCTGTGGGGGTGGGGGGAGGGGGGCAAAGTTTATTTTTTCCGAGCTGAACTTGAGGACTTCTGACTCCTTAAGTAAATGTGACAGGAGAAATTGAGTAACATTTTCGAATAAACCAAGGACGGAGTATTCATTTCTGGGACGCTTTTTGGTACCTTTCATACAAAAATATAAATATACTGCCCGTCAGCGGTTTCACCCGCTGCTACCCATCTTTTACCCCTTTAGGGGTTAAAAATCGAAAATCCCTGAAACACGTACTCAAGTTTTTTAGCTGTTTGATCTAATTGCAAGTTTTGAAACAGATCGCATTTAAAAATCATGATTTTCCATACAAACTTTTAAACCCTTTCTTACCCCCTTAAGGGTTAATAATCGAAAATCCCTGAAACACGTGTTTAATTATTTTAGTTCTTTGATCTAATCACAAATTTTGAAACAGATCGCATTTAAAAATAATTATTTTCCATACAAATTTTTAACCCCTTTTTTACCTCTTTGGGGGTTAAAATTTGAGGTAAAGAATATTTAAAAACCTGGCCCCTAATTTACCCTACATACTAAAAAACCGCATCAAAATCCGTTGAGGGGTTTTAAAAATATAAGGAAACATACTTACATACAAACACGGGAAGGACTTTACTTCATACTATGTATTGATTAAGTGAAATAGGAAAAAAATATGTTTCGTTCTTATTCAAACGCTGTTTTCTTCATGACCTTGAGACATAATTATTAGATAATAACACATACTCGAAGACATATTCACCCGGATTATAAAACCATATTTTATTTTCGAAAATATTAGAAAATACCCAGCCTGCAGAAGCCTAAATGTTTTTAAAAAGTTATGTTTGTAGCTGGAAAAATTTCAAGTTCATAGATTTTGTATGCAAGAATAAGATTACCATCCGCAATTATATTTCTCAATTGTCGCTAAACCATTCCAGATAGGGAAATGCCTTCATAGGATATGTTGTTTATACTGAAGGGTAGTTTATGCTGGAATATAAAATTTGAAGATCTGGAGTACTTTATGTGGAACATCAACAGCCTAGCTAAACTATTCTAGATACTGTAATGTCTACCTTAAACATCAAGTACTACAGATCCTCAATTTCTTTATTCCAACAAAAACTATACTTCAGTATAAACAACATTTCCAATGAAGGCATTTCCCTATCTGAAATGGTCTAGCGACAATTGAGAAATATAAGTTTGCGGTTGGTAATCTTATTCTTGCATACAAAATCTATGAACTTGAAATTTTTCCAGCTACAAACATAACTTTGTAAAAATATTTAGGCTCCTGTAGTCTAGGTATTTTCTAATATTTTCGAAAATAAAATATGGTTTTATAATTCGGGTGAATATGTCTTCGAGTATGTGTTATTATCTAATAATTATGTCTCAAGGTCATGAAAAAAACAACGTTTGAATGAGAACGGAACATATTTTTTCCTATTTTACTTCTTCTTCTTTTCGTGTGGGACACCGAGTCGTTCAACGACCCGATGAACCCTGGTGTCAGAGTTTTTCAACCGCCTACTACAAGTAGCAGGCCTCTGACATGGCTGTGTAACGACCGCCATCATAGACAGCAACCGGGACCGACGGCTTAACGTGCCCATCCGAAGCACGGAACCATCTTACTTGCGGACAATCAGGTGGTTCAGCCTGCAATGTCCTAACCAGACTGGGAACAAATTCACAGAGTGATAAATATCAACTTTGTGAGTGACCCCACCGGGAATTGAACCCGGAACCTTTGCGTGGCAGGCAGGCATGCTAACCACTGCGCCACATCGGTTGTATTTTACTTAATATATTTATATTTTTGTATGAAAGGTACCAAAAAGCGTCCCAGAAATGAATACTCTGTCCTTGGTTTATTCGAAAATGTTACTTAATTTCTCATGTCACATTTACTCAAGGAGTCATAAGTCCTCAAGTTCAGCTCGGAAAAAATAAACTTTGCCCCCCTCTCCCCATCCCCACAGGCGTGATTGAAGTGTTGTCTCTGCGGATTTCCTTTGAAGACTACCTAACTAACAAACGCCAATAGCAAGTTTGAAATAATATTCTATCACATGGTAGTTATGGCTAATTCAGAGCTGGAAGTCACCTTTAAAAAATTGATGGGTTTCGCAGAAGCATAACTCGAAAAGTATAAGTCCTATCAACATCAACCCAAGAACAATTTTGTAGAAAATTTTAAAAGGAATATTTTTTACCTTGACAGATTTCTCATATCTCTAATAGTTTCCGAGAAAAATAAAAATTACTGAAATTTGGGGGGTAAAGGGGGGAAGCAGGGGGGATCCAACTTGCTTCCCTTCTTTTCCTGAAGCTTCCATATATAAGCTACACACATGCCAAGTTTCATGCTTTCTGCCAGATGGGACCAAACTTCCAGCTAAGGACCCGTACTATTAACAGAATTACCTACTCTGTAAATCATATAAGATACTGTTAACTAATAAATACAATTTAAGTGTTGTTGTAAAGTTCAAATTAATACACACGTAAATCTAAATTATAAAATTATTCAGAAATATTTTAACTCATTTTTCTGAGATTGAATTTATCGTATTTTATTGAAATAAAGTGGCAATACTAGTGACGTAGGCTTGCGTTTCTCTGGGAATGTAAGACCATGTTTTATTAGACTATGAAGTTCTATGGAACCTCGCACATCTGTCAGCACAGCCGCACCGCACAGCCGCGCGTTTAGACGAATTCCCTAGTCGACTCTGATGACGTTTTCAGCACTATGCGGTTAGTGTGACCATATTTAGCAGTATTATTCTTTTTTAATAGAAGAACTTTAGCATATTTTGAAAGCTAAGTTTACAGATTTTGGCAGATTTCAAGGTTTTAAGTTTGAGTTCAAGGATTTTATACAATTATAAGCGCGTTTAGCTTACTAAATAGGTCAAAATAAAATATTAACATATTTTGGTAGATTGCATTGTAGATTGTAACCGAGATAGGTATCATAACAATAAATCAATATGGTCACATGTATGCCTTGATCTCGTCTAGAACTACAAGTTCTTCAAAGAAACTGGTAGTGCAGCATGCACAGTTAACGAGTTGAAAGTTTGACAGCTATCACCTAAAATGTAGATCTAGTCCAGACTTACATACATCATTCGTTATTCTTTCATACATACCTACATACATTCAAACATACATATATACTCGAAAACATATGCCTCCTTCTGAGGCAGTCGGGTGAAAACGGATGGTGAACAGCAAATTTTACTGGGAGGAAAAGTTAATGGGACAGTCTGGCAGCACCGACAAATAAAAAAAAAACTTCTTAAATGGTCACACTCTCCGCGCGCGCTGTTGACGTCATCAGCACTATAGTTTCTGATCAGCTCGCTTAGAAATCTCTATGAGAAATCCGTTCGATTCGGAGCCTGCAGCTCGGCAATATTTTCGAGGCTCCATAGATTTTCACACAAAGAATACGGCTATAAGTACTTTCACCTTATACCTTTTCTATTAAGGCGCTACATACCGGGCGCGTATGCATCACGTGCACGTCATCACGCGCGTAGAGATGACGTTGTATCGTATGGGATCGTATGAGAGGCTTTACACTGCTTACGTTACGTAGACGTGCACGTACGCGTAATGCGTAGGGTTACGCACAGCTCACACCAGGAGACAAAAGGGTTGCGTACTCTACGCAAAACTGCACGCAGTGATGACGTTGTATCCTATGAGATTTCCTATTGAACTTCATACCGAACAAGTTCAACACGCACAGCTCAGTCCTGAGCGTAACTCTACGCACGTGCCTTCGGACATGACAGTTGTAGCGTTGCCAGACCTTCTCAATACAGATCATTTGACAGTGACTTTAACAGTGAATTTGACAGTGATTTTGACAGTGACTTTGACAGTTACCTTGACAGTAAGTGACTTTAACAGTGACTTTGTGACATTGACAGTGACTTTGACAAACACCTTGCCAGTGACATTGACAGTCATTTTGACATTGACTTTGACAGTCACTTTAACAGTGACTTTGTGTCATTGACAGTGACTATGACAGTAAACTTGACAGTAACCTTGACAGTGACTTTGATAGTGACTTTGACAGTAATTTTAACAGTGACTTTGTGACATTGACAGTGAATTTGACGGTTACCTTGACAGTGACTTTGTCAGTGATTAAGACAGTCACTTTGACAGTGACTTTGACAGTAACTTTAACAGTGACTTTAACAGTGACTTTGTGACATTGACAGTGACTTTGACAGATACCTTGACAGTGACTTTGACAGTAAATTTTACAGTGACTGTAACATTGAGAGTGACTTTGACAGTTACCTTGACAGTGACTTTGACAGTGACTTTGACAGTTACTTTGACAGTAACTTTAACAGTAACTTTAACAGTGACTTTGTGACATTGACAGTGACTTTGACAGATACCTTGACAGTGACTTGAAAATTCAGAGAATCGTGAATATCAGAAACGTAAAACAAACACCAGAGCTGTGCATGCAACTACGCAGTCTACGCAACAGACCCCTTGCGTTGCGTTCGCAGTACGCATCCGTAGGGTTACGCGCGTAACCCAGTGTGAAGGGGTCTACGGCCGTGATCACGCCGTAACTACGCCGTAGTGACGTGCACGTGATGCATACGCGCCCGGTGTGTAGCGCCCTTTATACCTTTTCTATTATACTTAATACCGGGAGTAACGGAAAGGGTATAACAAGCCAAAAGAAGGTCAAGGTACTCATGAAACTGAACAACTTTCGTGGAACATGGGTCGAAATATGAAAAAGTTGGACCTACCATAGTAAATCAATCAGCTGATCGGCGATTTTGTATGGGAGGCCAAATTTTTTTATATTTCGACCCATGTTCCATGGGGAAAGTTGTTGAGTTTCATGTGTACCTTGACCTCCTTTCGGCTTGTTATACTCTTTCCATTACTCCCTGTATTAATGCAACCTCAATAAAAAAACTCTTTAGATGCAAAAAAATATCCGTCACTTGTCAAGTATTATGTGGGGAACCACAATGCACGACATACTCAATGCACAGCAGGTTAAGGCACGGCAGCGTATTGTACAGCAGATCATTGTACGGCATGATGGATTGATGGTCTTGAAATACGGGCCCGGACGCGTAAATACATACCCTGATGCAACACAGACACCCATACTCTGTGTTGCATCAGGGTTTGTACAGCGTTCAGACGTACAAACCCTGATGCAACACAGAGCACTCGTACTATTCTCCTTACAATTCTATTAATTTATGAGCATGAAAATGAGGATGAGTATGAAAATGGATACAAATGCTTATGGAAATGAGCATGCGCATGGAAACGAGCATGCGCATGGAAACGAGCATGCGCATGGAAACGAGCATGTGCACTGAAATAGGCATGCGCATGAAAATAAGCATGCGCATCGAAATGAGTATGCGCAGTGCGCACTGAAATAGGCATGCGCATGAAAATAAGCAATATAAGCATGCGCATCGAAATGAGCATGCGCAGTGCGCACTGAAATAGGCATGCGCATGGAAACGAGCATACGCAGTGCAATAATCACGCGCATCGAAATGAACATGCGCACTGAAATAATGCGCATCGAAATGAGCATGCGCACTGAAATAGGCATGCGCATCAAAATGAGCATGCGCACTAAAATAGGCATGCGCATGAAAATAAGCATGCGTATCGAAATGAGCATGCGCAGTGCGCACTGTAATAGGCATGCGCATGAAAATAAGCATGCGCATCGAAAGGAGCATGCGCATTGAAATAGGCATGCACATGAAAATAAGTATGCGCATGGAAATGAACATGCGCACTGAAATTAGCATGTGGGGAAATTAGTATGCGCGTGAAAATTAACATACGCATGGATATTAGCATGTGCATGGAAATTAGTATGCGCACTGAAATTATAAAATGCGAATAGAAATGAGCATGCGCATGGAAATGAGCATACGCACCAAAATAAGCATGCGCAAGGAAATAAGCATGCGCTCTGAAAAATAGGAACCAAATGTTAGGCTGGGATAATAAAGTACGAAAATTTAGTTATTTTTGCTCTACGACGCTTTGTTATCGAGATAATTGGACTTTTAGTTTGCATTAGTTTTTTATATTGGAAATAGTTACTTTATTGAGATATGATGCTACGGAGGCGTCGAACGCTATGGAAGCATTAAACGCTATGGAGGATTGGGGGTATTATCAGACGCTATGGATGGCGAGGGTTGACGTCAGACGGCATAAAGGCGTTGGACGCTGTGTGAGATAGAATAAGTCGTGGGACGATTGTGGGTACACAAATATGGTCCTGATTTTAAAATTAGGATTGTCAATCAAACTTTTTCGAGAAAATATATGAAAAAATACAATTATTTTTGCTCTACGGTCTACGACGCCGTTTTTGAGATAATTGGACGTTTGCATTCGTAGTTCGATTAGAAATCGTTACTTTTATGAGATATGAAGCTACTAATGCATCAGACGCTACGGAACCGTTAGACGTGTCGGACGATATGGAGGCGTCGGACGCTATAGAGGCTTTGAATACTCTGGTGGATCGGGAGTATCATCAGACGCTATGGAGGCGTCGGACGCTATGGAGGCGACAGACGCAAAAGAGGCGTTCATTTAAGATATGTCAATAACGGCCACATAAAATAACTTGACCGAGGGTTGAAAAGAAAACCGCGATCTCTCAGGATATCTCAACAAAGTAACGATTTTTGGTTTAAAAAGCAAATGAAAACTTGATGTCCAATTATCTCGAAGAAGGTGCATCGTAGAAAAAAGTGCAATTACTGGATTTTCGTACTCTTATTGCAGCAATGAAAAATCTTGCCTCAGACCCTGAATAAATCGTCTGTCTGACACAGACGTATGAGGCCAATGATGATATTGAAAAACGTTCGTTTGATAATCTTATAAACCTAAGTTAGCACCCTATTCGGTACACAATGAACCCACGACTTACACTGTCTCACATAGCGTCCAACGCCCTAATAGCGTTCGACGTTAGCCCCTTCGGTAGCGTCTGACGCCTCCATTGCGCCTCTCACCTCCATAGCATCTTGATAATAGCTCGAACCTGCAAAATGCCTTCATAGCGTCCGACGCCCTTGTAGCGAACGTCGCCTTCGTAGCGTCCGACGCCACCGTATCATCCAAGACATCAATATCATCCAACGCCTGCGTATCGTCCAACGCCTGCGTATCGTCCAACGCCTACGTAGCATCATCATACATAAAGTAAAGATTTCCAATATAAAAAACGAATACAAACTAAAAGTCTAATTATCTCGACAACGGCGCGTTGTAGGGCGAAAATAACAGGATTTTCGTACTGTTATTGAAAAATGTTTGTTTCGTAACACATTGCGACTTTGGACATTTTGCGACTTTGGACATTTTGCGACTTTGGACATTTTGCGACTTAGGACATTTTGCGACTTTGGACATTTTGCGACTTGAGACATTTTGCGACTTTGGACATTTTGCGACTTAGGACATTTTGCGACTTTGGACATTTTGCGACTTTAGACATTTTGCGACTTAGGACATTTTGCGACTTTGGACATTTAGCGACTTCGGACTCGGCTAAATATTGATAAGTTGTCTGTGCTGCATCAGGGTTTGTTGCATGTTTTAATGTACATGTCGCAGTACGATGGCAGAATTAGGTTTTTGGCCAAAAACCTAGGTTTTTGGCCAAAAGCCGGCATATGGCAAAATCGTAGACTTCTTTCGGCCATCGTCCTAAGCTGATCCAGGTTTTTGGCCAAAAACCTAGGATTTTGGCCAAAAAACTAGGACTTTGGCCGAAATCCTAGATTTGTTTAGTATTATGGCTTTTTTTGCATTTCAGGGGAACTTCTTCTTCTTCGAGTGGTACACCAAGTCGCCCAACGACCCGATGAACCCTGGTGTTAGAGTTTTTAAACCACCTACTGCAAGGAGCAGGCCTCTGACAAGGTTGTGTAACGACCGCCGTCTAAGTGATCATAAAGAGCAATCGGGACCGACGGCTTAACGTGCCCGTGTAGTTCGGGCATACACCTCGAAAGGCAGGAGGTAACATTGGACGTTTTGGAGGGTGGGAGGTAGCGTCAGACGCTCTGGAGGGCGTGGGTAGCGTCGGACACTCTGGAGGATGTAAGATGACGGGCGTTGGATTTTCTGGGGGTCCGACGCTACATCCTGGTCTCCAGGGCGTCCAACGCTACCACCAATTCTCTAGAGCGTTCAGTGGTACGTCCTGCTCTTATGGTGTCTGAAGCTCCCCCCTGCCCTTCAGGGAATCCGAGGCAATCCTGCTGTTCAGACTGTCTGATGTTACCCCCCGTCCTTCAGGGTGTCCATTTACGGTGTCCAAGTCTACCCTCAAAAGATCAGAGGGAGGTGCATAAAGTACCTCTCCACTTCTCGTTCCCCCGAACCACACGGTACGGTAAGCCGTCGGTCGGTCCCGATTGCTCTCTATGATCACTTAGACGGCGGTCGTTACACAACCATGTTAGAGGCCTGCTACTTGCAGTAGGCGGTTGAAAACTCTGATACCAGGGTCCATCGGCTCGTTAGGTGCTTTGGTGTACCACTCGAAGACGAAGAAGTTCCCCCGATATTCAAAAAAAGCCATAATACTAAACAAATCTAGGATTTCGGCCAAAATCCTAGTTTTTTGGCCAAAATCCTAGGTTTTTGGCCAAAAACCTGGATCAGCTCAGGACGATGACCGAAGGAAGTCTACGATTCTGCCATATGCCGGCTTTTGGCCAAAAACCTAGGTAAAACCTGATTCTGCCATCGTACTGAAAAAACACATTCAACGCAAATCTGACACGGTAGGTTAGGTTAGGTTAGAACAGTGACCCCCTGGAGCGAACGAAGTGAGCGACCAAGCTTACTTAAGAACATATTTCATGTAAAAACAATATCGATTAAGCTATTAATGCATATAATATTATCGATCTAGTCACATCACTATTCTATCACAACACGTGATGTCTCCAACCATCATGTCGTGCAATCCACCCCCGTGCACTTTCGGTACGGGGTGATGGATGGCGACATTGTTTTGATTCCATCCACCATGTCGTGCTTCATCACGTTGTACATTACTCTGACGGCCAGTACAATACTATGTTGTACAATGTAGGGACTCTATTGTTTGACAATGATTTGTTTACTTTAAGCTTTGCAAATTATTTTACCAATATTATACTGCTATTTATAATATTATGTTCAATTTATATTATTGGTTACATATTGCTGATACTTTATATATACCACCAGAAGCCCATCTAAACTATAATATAATAAGAGATACAAACAGACTAGAAGCATGTAAAAATAATAAAGCAAAGATACAGAAATGTATGTACCTACCTAATAGCAAAAGCTATACAATTATAATGAGTCGCTTGAACAAAATGGACTAAAAAGAGGGCACATACATCTGCGGACAAAGTTCGAATTACCACGGGAAAACGGGTACTTATGAAACCTGCTGGGCGGGCCGCTAGTCCATTTCGTATTTACCTCATTTGACTTGTACTATTGTTGAAAATAAATTTTTGTAGTGATTTTATTCATAATCGAGATCCCAGGATTGACCTTTCCACACCTCTTCTAGCCGGTGGGATAGCTTTACTGTCAGGTCAGGGTCCAATTTTCAGCCTCGTTCGTCATGACATGACTGGTGAGATGCACTGATGGAATACTTTGAGACAAGGGTGACTCCAGAACATGACGCAACTACCCAAATCTTGACCGGTGGATTGCATTGTTCTGGTGATTCCAGTCTCTTCCCCAACTAAAAACTTTTGGACAATTTAAAATCTTCGACTTTGGGGATGACCTATCGGTTATTCAGCTTTTCTCTTACTCTCTTAACTCATTTGTAAAGTTTTTAGATTCCTTTGAAGATACCTGTAAAATCATTAATTTGTTCGTTGTTTTATTAGTTTATAAAGCTTAATTCTAGAAGGGGTTCAGACAAACTCGGGCTCTACGGATAGTATACGAATGTTGCGCTTTATAAGTACAAAATCACACGCACAGCCTACGTGGTGACCACGCGCAGCTCACGTAAGCGACCGGCGCGCGGGGGCTGATGTACGCAGGGGCCATCTAGTGCAATTTTGGAAAATTTTGCTCCATGGTAAAGGCAACACCATTAGAAAACGGTAGATAGGATAGGTCAAACAGAAGACTGTGATAGTAGTAGAATTTCCTCTGAAGAAAACACCCTGCACTGCGCTTCGCAATAGTGGTAGGTATGACAACTACATTTCAATCGTGCCTGTGTCCAGCAGTGGACTATTTTAGCTGCTGAAGAACAAGATAAGACATCCAATCATCCAATATTAAAAGTGAACTAGAAACAACATTTTGTTTACTTACATATCAAACGAAATTTTGTTTGCATATCCAATACCTATGGTAGGTACATTTGTTATTTTGCAGCAACTTACCGGCAGATAAAAATCAATTACTTTTATAAGGTTTTTTAAAATTATCGGTAGGTAATGTATGTTTTGTTCTATAATTTACCTACATAGGTAGTTTGACGTTGATCTAAGTCAAAAATTATCAACAATATCAAAATTATATAAAAGTCTGTTTGTTTGTTTATTTATATTTTCTGCTCCTGCACGTCGTCGTACCCGTGCAATTTTATGTTACTTAAGTGCGATTTATTGAGTGTAGTTATTAAAAAACTGTAGAGCGATACCTATATAAGGTGTAAGGAAAATAGGTCGAAGTATAAAAAATTATTTGGACCTTTTTTTTATAAATAATGGGTAAGCATTTGTCCGCAATCTCACCTGATGTTAAGTGACGATGCAGGCGATGATGGAACATGCTCGCCCAGATAATGCCTATTCACTCTCGCCTTGAAAAGGCCCAGGTTATAACGTTCCGGAAACAGATCCGCAGGCAGGGAGTTCCACTTCTTAGCAGTTCGCATTAACCCTTATTAGAACGCGACAAATTTTTGTTTGATTTCTGGAAATATGGCTTGGTTTCGATTATTAAAAGTTATGGCACATCATAAAAATACATAAAAATAATAAACAACCTTTGGAAGTATGTTTTTTTGAGGTGGGAAATTATTTCCCTATGTTCGTTTAGAACACAAATGAAGTGGGAAATTATTTCCCTATGTCCACACGAATTTAATTCGCTGCATGACTAGTTGTGTTTTACGGGTTTACCTCTCGAATTATTATCATTTTTTTAAATTATTTTATATAAAGAAGCAGGTAAATGTTTTAATTTAGGCACCTACTTAGTTATGCCGTGTGATGCCGGCTTAGAATGCCATCACCCCATATATTTTCCGTGCCTTTTTTTATATTAGATATTAAATGAATTGTTCGGAACGGACAGAGGGAAATAATTTCCCACTTAGTCAGTTCCTAAACGAACATAGGGAAACTATTTCCCACTTTGTTTGAAAGGTAAAAAAATTCCAAGATTACCAACCTACGTACGATCTTTTCACATAAATGTAACAATAGATTGTTTTTTTAGTGAAAATTACCATAAAATGTAATTACATAGAATTTTCTTCCGAGTTACAGAATAAAATACACCACAAAACTGCAAATTTTGGCCATTTTAGGCATTCCAACAACTTGAAGTTCGTTTGACATTGACAGGTGACATATTTGACAAAGGTGTTGCCATATATAAATGTAAAAAGTAATGGGCTATAGATGCGTTGAGACTTTTCAAATAAAAACCATAGACAAAAATAAATAACTGTGTGTTTTTGAGCTATGGTATGGTGGGAAATATTCTCCCTATGTTCTAATAAGGGTTAAAAATGTAGAAGCGAAGCGCTTTGTGCGAATTTGCGGGATGTCTACGATATAAGGGTGGAATCCCAACCGGCGTCTCGTGCACCGGAGATGGAATGGTGACGGAGGTATCAGGTCATGGAGAGACTGTGCACACTCCCCGAAATGTATCCTGTAGCATACCGACAAGCAAGCTACTTTGCGACGGTGTTCGAGGCTCTGTAACTTTGCGTCAATAAGTGCCCTATCAGCGATGAGTTTCTTGGCGCGCTTCTCAATCGAGTCCAGGGCTGCCAGCTGGTATTTGGCAGACCCGTCCCACAGGTGTGTGTGTGTGTGTGTGTGTGTGTGTGTGTGTGTGTGTGTGTATGTGTATGTGTATGCGCATTGAATTGAGCTAATGTATGTATGTAATCGAAGTTTATCGATTACATACATACATTCATACATATGTACATACAAAAAAACAAATCTTTCCTCTTCATTATAATAGTGTAGATTTACTCGGTCTTAAATTTAAGAGTTCGGCTATTTGATAAAACTAAAATTTTATTTTAAAATTAAGGTGCAAAACTGAAAAAATACGATTTTCATTAACAATCGATGTTTTTTTAAGTATAAATCGATTTATTTTAAATCGATTTTTTTGCGACTAGGAATAATCGATTATAAAAAAATCGATTTTTCATTACTCAAGTCACCTCCCTATGGCACAGAGATCTACGGCACACTCCTTTAGCCGACCTGGCTCCGCGCTGATTTGTCTTTCCTGAATATCTAGGGGACACAATGTCACTCAGCTCAGATGCGTGGATAACAACACGGGAAGCGGCAGTCACCAGTTTTAAGTCCGAGCAGTTAATAAACAGTAAGGTCCTTCTTGTTTGGTTTCATTACGATGTAGTAAACACCTGATTAATATTGGATAATCGGCACCGTTATCTACTTGTTACTTAGCCTACAAAAAGCAAAAACCAAATTCTCCGACGAAGGTTTTCTATACGTGAAACAAATTAAGGCATGTAACGAACGGACGCATCATAAACGACCAAGATGTCTGGTTTGAGACCTTGGCAGTCAGAAGGTTGAGGCAGCATCAAACTTCTTCCACCGTCAATACCAACCAATATACCTGCAGAATGTGTGGCAGAGACTACCGCTATACCCACAAAATAACCTGTAACCCACCTTGACATGACATTCTTTAAAAAGTCTAATAGACAGATTAAGACTAATGATGACAAAAATGAGTGTAAAGCCGCGGGTAATCGCTAGTCTACATATGCATATACGAAGTTTTAATAAAACCTCAATCAATTGGTAAATCTATAAATAAAAGTAAAAATTGTTTGTGGTTATATATCTTGCCTTCCCTTCTATCTGCCCCGTCGTAAATAATTTAAGCATGTTCGCTTGCATACGACGCCTTAGAGGTGGAAATCTATTTTCGCAACCCTGGTAAATTATTGTCATAAGCATAACTTATGCGCCTACCAAAGTATAAATATACACGGAATTTGAAACTATCATTTTGCTCTTCAAAACGCAAGTGAGTAGGTTCATTGTTTTTTTTCCTAGAGATTGAACCTCCGCCTCACCGCGAAACGTATTGGATTCAGGGGTGTTTCTATAAGGTTGATGCTTAAGGCTGAAGTCTACATTGCCGTGGCCGTGACCAATTTTGATATAAGGCCATGGTCTGTGGTTATGTGCACATTGTGCACTAGTTTCGGCAGCGAAACGTATTGTCACCATACAAATAAACCGGTGAAATTAATGTTAAAAATCGTTGCCAGTTAAACTTTGGGCAGCTTACTCACCTACTCAAAAGCAAAGTCCTCTATTTCATTTGACATAGACGTATGATCAAAGCAGGTATTGCCATTCAATAAGTCATCAATAAGTTGATGATGGGTCCACTGTTATCCCATCATTGATCAGAACACTCCCTCCGGGTTGATATAGAGCTCTATTTAGTTGAAAGTCGGGTTCATTTATTATTCGCTCTGTGGAGGTCTTGCAGATTAAATAACTCCATACTTTTTGTATTTGACATTTTTTTCATGATACTTATTTTATTAGTCTTAGGATAGCCTTTGGTAAGGATTTTCCCGTGGGAATGAGAATTTTCCATGATAAGTATAGCAATTACTTAAAGAGTCCAGTGATGTACACACAGCTACCTCCGATGGATGGATTCGTAACGTAAATTTTTATACTTAACTACAGATATTTTCCTAAAAAATACCACAGAAAGGATCGTAAAAAAATTTAGAGGATTTAAAATAGGCGTTTAAAGTTTCTTTAGAGTTTTACGTTTCATATCATATGATATAACAATTTTACTATTGTAAGCAATATAATATCCTTGCTAGACTTGCCTTACCACAATCATAACAACAATAACATGTTCCGAAGGCCCCAATATTCTTCAGTCTGCGGTTTTGTCCCAAGCTGTTCCCCAATACAGCTCAGACCTGCTTACAAGGCAAGCTGAATATCGTATACAGGGTGTAAGGACAGGAATAGGGCTCCTTTATAATATTAGAATACCTAGGCAAGATGTTTTTTTTCGTTATTCCATGCTATTTGAATCGAGTGACTTAAAAAAGATGGCAATCGGACAGGAATAGGGCTCTTTTATAATATTAGAATAGGCAACGTGATTTTTTCGTTATTCCATGCTATTCAACTTTAAAAAGAAGACACTCACAGATAATTGGGCAAAAGCCTGCAAACCAATCTTCTTCTACTTCGAGTGGGAAGTCGTCCAAAGACCCGATGAATCCTGGTGTCAGAGTTCTTCAACCGCCTACTGCAAGTAGCAGGCCTCTGACATGGTTGTGTAACGACAGCCATCATATCTAGACAGCAACCGGGACCGACGGCTTAACGTGCCCATCCGAAAGTGATAAATATCAACTATGTGAGTGACCGCACCGGAAATTAAACCCGGAACGGAACCTTCTGCTTCACAGGCAGTCGTACTAACCACTGCGGTCGTACTAACATCGGCTGGTGAACCACGGACCCACTCGAACTGTGAAAATCATAAAATGTGGTAAATTGACGAATAATTTGAGGTATCACCAGAAAATGAACCAAGGCCCGTCGAATTTTAAAAAGACCCAACCACAGAATAGAGGAATCCGCAGATATCCGCAGAAGAATGTTTTGTGCTTGCGTGGCTGATATTTACGTGGAAACCAAAGCTACTATATCATTGGTGGAAACCCTGTAGATTTGTATAAAAGTTAGGTGCTTCGCAGACAAATGCTGATGTTATGTTTCAAAAAAATATTGTTGCCGTGGGCATGCGACCACGCGTGGTCTTGTGGTCTTTGGTTTTACGATTCAGAGGTCCTCGCTTCGCATAATCAAACATATACGAAAATCTACAACTCGAAATTTTCGCTTGCGTGTATTTATTAGGTACCTACATCGCTGGCAAATCCACCTACCCATTTATGAGATGAACTTATACTGATTTTCCTTAGTATTTTAATGAGAAATCAGTCATTTTAGGTGGATTTTCTGGCGATAGTAAGTACTAACTTTTTTTTGAAGCACATAATCAATTACGATCAAAACATAAATACAATGAAACATAAAACTATTAAATAACAATCTCATTAAACAATAATTCTCAAGTTTATGAACCATCTCGGAGTTCATGTTTTAACAACTTTTGCAAGTGTTGGCTAAAGTGCTAACTACTACAAACTATTAAAAGGCATTCCTCGCATAATAAATTACTTAAGTTGTAAAACAGTTAAGGCTCTGGCATGTCTAATTAATATTTTATACCTTTAAACGAGCAAGAATTGTATTATATTCGGATACTCGATAATGGCTCCAACGATTTTCACGAAATTTCGTATGCAGGGTATCTCAAGGGCGATAAATCGATCAAACTAGGTTTCATTCCCCAAAAATCGTTTTTTCACCAGTTTTTAGTTTTTAATTTTTTTTTCTAATTAGTGCCTAATTAATAGTAGTGATAAGGTAGTATCAAATTAATAGTAGTGATACACAGTCTTCTGAATGTCTCTAACTCTATTGTCAGACGTGGTGTAAATGACCGTCTTTTACAGCCGTTTACGCTCTGCCTATTTATCGTTGAGAATGTGGCATTTTCCCGCGGAATAATGTAGGAAGTTATCTATTAGACTAAGCTCCCACTGACAAAGTTTTACTTCATAAGGCTACCATTGGATTTTGTCCTTGCGGGGTAGGCAACGCGTTAATGGCCGCCGTAATATAGACTAAAATAAACCCACTTTTAATTTTGAATGCTAGGGCCTTATTACCTCTTAAAACTTTCATAAACGTGACCCTAATCATTAAAATCCAGTAAGAAAGGCAGATATAAGCTTGTTTAATTCAACAGGGTTGAAACAATAAAAATGTTTTACAACAGCACTGCGCGGACTGGGCGAATGAGGCAAACGTCATAAATAGTATAGTCTTTTAGTTATTCGTAATGCAAGGTTACTTATTTTGTGTCACTTTTCCGAAAAATCCAAAAGGCCCAGAATCTACAAAAACTTATACCAAAAAACAACACGACAAAATCACAAATTAGAGAGGGAAGAGGTGTCTTTGACAAAATGATATTTTTCTGTATTTTCAGAGACGTCCTGCACTACGTCTAAATCTATCTCCACTCGGATTTACCAAATCCTGATGAAAAAGTCATAGTAATCTTTATCTCCTTGCGAACACGTAATACCACCAGATGAATTTATTGTTTGCATTGCTGAGTTCCAAAACTCGTAAAGCGGCGCGCGAAAAATTGCGATTCCAGGCTTTAATGAGCGAGTGAAATACGGCCCAAGTGGCTTTATTACCCGTTGGGTGGTAACAAGGCCCACCCACGACTGAGAACGGGGGCGGTTCCTTTGAAATTGATATATGATGGGATGGAGATGAAAAACTGTAATTGCTCTATTATAAGCTGCATATTTTTTTTCAACAAGTTGAGCAAGCACTGAAAAATATTTCAAAAAAAGACAAAGATGAAGCAATAAAAATTTAAAAACAAATGTAAGTTCCTATGCTAGCAAAAGACTATTTAAAATGAGGTTAAGATGTATTCTTTTTCACTCATGAAACGCAGTAACTAAGCCTAAGAAACATATCGATCGGAATGTAATAAAAAAATCCATTTGAATCACTTTTCCCGCTTCTATTGTGTTTGCAGACTGACATGCCATTACGAATCCTTTACTCTGATGTCAGGTTGACATGTCTTTTCCAATCTTCTGTTTATTTAGGTACCTAAAAGGAATGATAGAGGAGTTTTTTGGACAAGAATCGCTACTGCTCGCTAGAACTAAGCACACACGTATTTCTTTGCTCCGTCAAATCAGTGATAAAAAATAGTAAAAACCAACTTTATATAGTCAAATCTAGTATCAAATTATTCCTTGAAAATCTGTCGATAAAGAATTGCAAACAGTTTTCAAATTTGTTCAGTGGTTGCTGTGATATAGCGATTTTAATTGAAACACATTTTCGAAACGGTCAAACATATTCGACTACAAACCCAGTCGACACTTAACGAGGAGCGCCGAACATAACCCGAGTAAGTGGGGTCAGTGACCAGCCTTGACCGCTCCGACGCTACGCACTGCTACGGAGATCGCTACGAAGGAACATAAGACTACTTATTTCGCCGCAATTGCTACAGCCCGATTGGCTCTGTGGTATTACGGGAGCGACTTGTGCGTGCGGACCTGAGTTCGCATCTGTTTACACATACGGGGGAGTGATTGATATCTTTTTGTTTATTTTATTTTATTGCAAATTATCACACTGCTACGACTACACCGCTGTCGCCGTGCCGCCGCCGACGCTGGGCTACTCTACCGATACTCGCCTCTCAGACAAATTGTATACCTACCTACTACATAATGAGGGACTGTTTGGGTTGCCGTAAACATATTTCGGTGGCTGAACATATCAAATGCTCAAGATGCAAAGGGGATTATCATTACTCCTGTGTAGGAATATGTAAGAATGATTATGTAAATAAAATGGACGAATTACAGCGTCAATGGGTATGCCCTGAGTGTATGACAACAATACCTGGACGTGTGAATAGTCCCCAAAAATCCCAAAATACCTTATTAGATGACACGACTATGTCCTCTTATGCGACCCCGAGCACAGACACATCTAGATCAACTGGAGATTCGGTAGCTGCGGATAGTTCATCAAATAACTCAATGCTGTTACAAAATAAAGACCAAGCAACGGAAACTTCGTCAACGATAGCTCACCTCGAAAGCGAACTGCAAATGGCGAACAAATACGTAGACAAGTTAGTCTGCGAGTTAGTGGAAGTAAAAAAGATTAACGCTCGCCAGGACAAAATTATAAAAGAGTTTGAACAAATACGCAATATATCTGATACCTCCACACCTTTGAAGAAGAAAAACCGACGCTCCACTAATATTGAAACGGCTGAAATGAAGGACGTAAAATTTTGCATAAACTATAATAAAACTAACACGAGAAGGTTAAAAAAACAGCGACAGAAGTTACGCAAATTGACGGACAAGATTAAGAAGTTAACGGAAGAAAATAATAAATTAATATCGGAGTTAAATATTTTAGTCACTAAGTTTAAGAGTCTTGACAATGATAACTCATCACCGAAACGGATACCGCAAAAGGACAGGGATGCAGACACATTTACTTGTAGTACTACTTCAACGAAGGACTGTATTGAGATATTGGGCTCACAACAAAGCTTAGGCCTTGCAGCGTCGCTTATCAAATCAAGAGATGGAAACAGATATTGCGACTATACTGTGACATCTACTATAAAACCTTATGCACTGACAGAAGATATACTGAGCCAAAAATCCAGCGAGGGGAGAATCACAGACCAAATTTATTTTATGTGTAGGTGAAAATGATTACAATCCTGTAAAGGTTAAGGCAGAACTCTATAATTTCTTAAAAATATATCAAAATAAAACTATAATAGTATTAAGCGTCTATAAAAATAAATATCTCAATGAATATCTACTTAACCAGGAGCTAAAAATAATTTGCAACAACTTCAAAAACTGTTATTTCATTGACTATGAAAAATCATCATTATATTCGCATAAAAATACATGTGCCAAAATTAATCACATTCTAAATTGTATAGACTACCAACATAAATATTTAGATTTTATGTACAAAGGTCAAAAACTAAATTCACAGCAAAACACACAACAATATAAGAAGGGTACGATTCCATATTATTTCAATATCATCAACCAAAAACAAAAATATAATATTAAAGGTGTTTCATCTCAAAAAACTAATACAAAAAATGGAGATAGAGTCTTAGGGAACCAAATGAATGAAACGTTTTCACCAAAAAATCGCAGTACCTTTTTTCGTGAATAACGAACCTAAGATAAACTTTAAACCATTTGTACTGTTTCATCAAAACATTTCGGGATTTTTATCGAAGAAAGAAATCATTGAATTAACTATCGATGACCTTGACTCTGATAGCAAGCCAGAGGTGTTGTGTCTAACAGAGACATTTATAAAATGTGGTGATGAAAAAAACATTCATTTGATGAATTATGTTCTAGCGGCTACTTACTCCAGAAACAAAGGAAGAGGTGGCGCATGCATCTTAATTAAGAAAGGGTTAGACTACAAAACTATAAATCTCTTCGATGATATTGCAGAAAAAAATAACTTTGAATGTTGTGCTATTGAAGTGCCATTAATTAATGCTATCATTGTGTGTTTATACAGAACCCCTCCAAAATATAAGAAAAATATTAACGTTTTCCTAAATAAATTAGACATCTTATTGCATCGTCACAACAGGAAATACGGTAAAAATAAAAAAATCGTGATCGCAGGTGATATTAATATAGACACTTTAAAAAATAACATTCTCACTTCGCGCTACATAGATTTGATAGAAAACTATAACTTAAAACTACATATTTCTGAGCCAACTAGAGAAAAGGCATGCTTAGACCATATTTTCTCTAATATAAAGGACGTAAAAGGAAAGACACTGTCAGTACAGCTGTCTGACCATAATACTGCACAAATATTGACATTTAATCTTAAGAATAGTATGGCTCCACCTAAAACGATATTCAAATACAAACGGTCTTATTCTTCGGACAATATAAATCTATTTAGAGACTATTTAGCATGTTTAAGCTTCAACGACGTCTTTGAAGAAAAGGACTTGAATGCAGCCTTTGATAAATTTTATGATATTTTTCATACACTATACATGCTGTGTTTTCCTCTAGTTAGAAAGAAAGTAGGCAACAAACAGCATTTTAAATGGATTTCCGAAGGCTTGAAGGTAAGCTGTAGGCGAAAACGAGAACTGAGATACACATATTACAAAAATAAAAGAAATAATAAACATAAAAAACAATACCACAAATATTCAAAAATGTTAAAACAATGTATAAATAAGGCACAAAAAACCACAAACACGAAATATATTATAAATAGCAAAAATAAAGTAAAAGCTACCTGGGACGTGATTAAAAATGAAACAAATAATAACATTACATACCAAAATATACTTAAAATTAATAATAATGGACATTTAACTGACGATCCTAATGAAATTGCTAATATATTTAATACAAATTTTATAAATTTGACAAATATACGAAATGACAATTTAAAAAATACCATGACATTTAATAAATATATAAATAATACAATATATTTAACACCTATAAATGAATTCGATGTTATTAAAATAATAAAAAATTTGAATAATACAAACTCGGAAGGTTACGATGGAATATGCACGAAGGTAATTAAAGAATGTACAGAACAAATATGTAGCGTGTTAACCTATTTAATCAACTTATCATTCGAAACTGGCAGCTTTCCTGAGTTGCTTAAAAAATCAGTCGTGAAACCATTACACAAAAAAGGAGACCGCACTGAAATCAGTAACTACCGACCAATCACACTGATACCAATATTCTCAAAAATTTTTGAAAGGGCCATGCACATGAAACTTACAACATTCCTGAATAAATACAAGATTCTTAGTGAAGAGCAGTTTGGGTTTCAGAAAGGTAAGTCAACTACAGTTGCTGCCTATAATCTTGTATCTGGAATATTACAAAATAAAAACGCAGGAAATATCGTAACATGCCTATTTTACGATATGACCAAGGCTTTTGACTACGTGTCACATGATTTACTTGCACAAAAACTAGAATCTAATGGTATAAGAGGTCCTGCATTAAGCTGGATCCAGTCATATCTTCAGAATAGATACCAGTGTGTTCAAATTACTAAAGTTAATGAAGATGACGAAATCCAAACTTATAATTCCGAATATGTAGCAAACAAATTTGGGGTGCCGCAAGGAAGTGTTTTAGGGCCATTACTTTTCCTGCTATACATCAATGACCTTCCACAAATAACCCGACATAAATGTGTTTTGTTCGCAGATGATATTTCCGTTATTGTATCTGGAAATAACTATGTTAGTCATGAAACTGACGTCAATCAAACTGTATCATCTGTAATTGAATGGCTAACATACAATAATCTAAAAGTTAACTTAAATAAAACTAGTTATATAAATTTTAATAATAATCGAACTAAACAATTTTTTAATATTAATTATAATGGACAAATCATAAATGAGGCTGAAAATGTGACATTTCTCGGAATTAATTTAGATAAAGAATTTAAATGGAAAGTACACTCTAATATAATATGTAAGAAAATTAATAGATTCGTTTATCCTTTATATAAATTGCAAAAAGTTGCTTCCCGACATGCTGCATTGACAGCTTACTACGCATATGTCGAGTCCATTCTCAGGTACGGCGTAGTTATTTGGGGCAATGGAACAAATCTAAAAAAAGTATTTATTGCTCAGAAAAAATGTGTTCGTGCAATCTGCGGAGCAGCACCGACTGATTCTTGCAAACCTTTATTTGAGAAGTTGCGAATTCTGCCTTTCCCTTGTTTATATATTTATGAAATGTCTGTTTTCGTAAAGCAGCATAGTCACCTGTACAAGACTACCATTGATTTATACCCTTGTAGAAGCACTAGGTTTTCTAACAGACTTGAACATGGAGATCGTCCGAAGACTACTGGATATAAGAGAAACTGCAATTATATGGCAGTATGTATCTATAATAAAATTCCGAATAATATAAAAGATTTTCCATTAAACAAATTCAAAGTAACATTGTATAAACTGCTACTAGAGAAGAGGTTTTATAGTGTGAATGAATACTTAAATTTTAAATTTTAATGATGTGCAATTTTATTATTGTGCAATTTTATTACTATGCTTTTTGACATGTATTGATATATTTTTTAGAATCATTTTGATATTGAATTATATTTGAAAAATGAATATTTAAATTTTAATGATTGTTTATTGTGGTGTATTTTTATGACTATGATTTATGACATTGACTGTAATATTTTTAGAATCTTTTAAGCCTAACATCTGCTTTAATTGTAACCATTTTCTTTGCAAATAAAGATCTGAAATCTGAAATCTGAAGAAAAATCAATTATATGACTCGTTTCCATTCTTCATTTGCGATAATAAATAATAGTATTATGCCGTGCGGTATTATGCCTGTTAGGAATAGCATCACGATTTTTCTGAATTTGCCCTCTTTGCCAGACATGACAGCTACCGTCAACCTTTTCTAACGGCAGTTAACGATCTGCCTGCCCCGCAAAGGATAAAGGCGTGATATGTGTAGTATTGTTATAATAACTGAAGATAATCCTTATCAAGTCGTACTAGGTACTGAAAATAATTTCTTCGTATTTACTTTATCTTTAAAGAACAAAGTTCAATATTTTTTGTTATATCTTTAGCTGTTGTTGTGTGTGAATCCATAGTCCGATGACGTTTCGTTTCTCGTATTATTTTTATTGGTCGTTAAGTAAATGCCTTAAATATTAATTGGCTGTGTATATTTGTTTCACAAAAAAATGAAAAAGGCTTCTTAGATATTGTAAAATATTTCTTATCCTTTTTTGACTTTTTTGCCATTGAAATGGAACCTCCTACAAGTAAATTCACTACACTGATATAAATTGTTACTATTTCTACAGAGTGTTAATTCAATTGCGTATAAGTGCGCATCTTGAATTAAAATATTGACTCTACCCTTAATTTATACGGTAGGTCATAAACATCATGAAAAAAATTTCTTCAGCACCAGAGTAATCACTGTCTTGGCCTAAAATTTGCACATCTTGCTATTATAGAGGAACAGTATTTTTTATATGGTTAGTACGGCTATTACTGCGATTGGAGAAGCAATAAAAAATTATAGGGATATTACGCTTTTTTTATAAAAAATATAAATGCCCCCCAAATTGACGCTCTCTGGCGTGTCCGAAAGCTGACTTGCTACATTCATGGGTTTATATTTCGATAACTATTTATGATACGAATTTGTGAAGATGTTCACAGACCTTTTATATGTTCTAGTTTAACTACAATTAATATTTAATCATACTTATAACAGTTTAGCGAGTTACAGAATAAAATGTCTCTGTCCGCGTAAAATCCTGGGATTCTCTGGCGCGAAAAAAACATCGCACACATCACTAGTCTTTGAAGGTACGCTGTCGGCATCTCGGCCGCTAAAAAGAGTCAGTAACGCCGCAGCAGCGGGAGTGTGTGCACTCGTAACTCGCTGTTACATTTTGGATTCATCGAGGTAATCAAGTGTTTTTCTGGCTTTGGTACACCTATACATTTGACTTCTCTGGTAAAGTTAATAATTAATTGATCAGTCATAATGTTGTGATTTTGTTAAAAAAACGTAGCTTTTTGGGTGGTGAGCTGGTTGTGTAATTACGATTATATTCGCTTTTAAGATTTAAGGGTTATTCTAAATAATCACTACTTTTGGCTTTCTCTGGCATTGATTTCTCTGGCGAAAATGCCAGAGAAATCAAAAAATTTGCCCGATAAATCAATCAGGTCTGTGTCGAGCCTGCCACAGCCACGCTAGCCTGCCCGGTGGCAAGGTCTGTGGCCGCTTCTGCTCACAGCGCTGCGAGCAGACAACAGCCACGCTAGCCTGCTAGGTTGCTAGATCTGTGGCCTCTTCTACACGCAGCGCTGCGAGCAGATAGCAGCCAAGCTAGCCTGCACGGTGGCTAGGTCTGTGGCAAGCCTGCGAGCAGAAAACAGCCACGCTAGCTTGCCTGGTGGCTAGGTCTGTGGCCGCTTTTGCTCGCAGCGCTGCGAGCAGATAACAGCCACGCTAGCCTGCCCAGTGGCTAGGTATGTGGCCACTTTTGCTCGCAGCGCTGCGAGCAGACAACAGCCACGCTAGCTTGCCTGGGGGCTGGGTCTTTGGCGAGCCTGCGAGCAGACAACAGCCATGCTAGCTTGCTCGGTGGCTAGGTCTGTGGCCGCTTCTGCTCACAGCACTGCTAGAAGACAACAGCAACGCTAGCCTGCCAGGTGGCTAGGTCTGTGGCGAGCCTGCAAACAGACAACAGCCACGCTAGCTTGCCCGTTGGCTAGGTCTGTGGCCGCTTCTGCTCATAGCGCTGCGAGCAGACAACAGCCACGCTATCCTGCCCAGTGGCTATGTCTGTGTCGAGCCTACGTGTAGATAACAGCCACGCTAGCCTGCCCGGTGGCTAGGTCTGTGGCCGCTTCTGCGCACAGCGCTGCGAGCAGTCAACAGCCACGCTAGCCTGCTAGGTGGCTAGGTCTGTGGCCGCTTCTGCTCACAGCGCTGCGAGCAGACAACAGCCAATGCTAGCCTGCCCGGTGGCTAGGTCTGTTGCCGCTTCTGCTCACAACGCTGCGAGCAGACAACAGCCACGCTAGCTTGCCTGGGGGCTAGGTCTTTGGCGAGCCTGCGAGCAGACAAAAGCCACGCTAGCCTGCTAGGTGGCTAGGTCTGTGGCCGCTTCTGCTCGCAGCGCTGCGAGCAGACAACAGCCAATGCTAGCCTGCCCGATGGCTAGGTCTGTTGCCGCTTATGCTCACAGCACTGCTAAAAGACAACAGCAACGCTAGCCTGCCAGGTGGCTAGGTCTGTGGCGAGCCTGCAAACAGACAACAGCCACGCTAGCTTGCCCGTTGGCTAGGTTTGTGGCCGCTACTGCTCATAGCGCTGCGAGCAGACAACAGCCACGCTATCCTGCCCAGTGGCTATGTCTGTGTCGAGCCTACGAGCAGATAACAGCCACACTAGCCTGCCCGGTGGCTAGGTTTGTGGCCGCTTCTGCTCATAGCGCTGCGAGCAGACAACAGCCACGCTGTCCTGCCCAGTGGCTATGTCTGTGTCGAGCCTACGAGCAGACAACAGCCACGCTAGCCTGCCCGGTGGCTAGGTCTGTGGCCGCTTCTGCTCACAGCGCTGCAAGCAGACAAGAGCCACGCTAGCCTGCTAGGTGGCTAGGTCTGTGGCCGCTTCTGCTCACAGCGCTGCGAGCTGACAACAGTCACGCTAACCTGTTAGTTGGCTAGGTCTGTAGCCGCTTCTACTCGCAGCGCTTCAAGCAGGCAACAGCCACTCTAGCCTGCCCAGTGGCTAGGTCTGTGGCGAGCCTGCGAGCGGACAACTGCCACGCTAGCCTGCCCGGTGGCTAGGTCTGTGGCAAGCCTGCGAGCAGACAACAGCCACGATAAATAATGACTGATATTAGTAAATGATACAAATTAAAGTTACGAGTTTGATTTCTCTGTCCTATTTGATTGATTTCTCTGGCGAGATTTTTTTGAACTTGTTTTTCTCTGGAACTATAAGTGAGAAACGAGGGCCAAAGGTATCATTTTTTATCTTTTGAGATATATTTTCAATATCCATTGGTATTATTTCAATTAACTCAAAATTCAAATTCGCCAGAGAAATCACGTGAATTTGCATGGTCCGGAGAAATACTCATATACAATATATTATATATTTTTAAATTGTTTTATAGTAATAATTCACGTTTGACACTCACAACATTAAACTGGCTTCAACCTTTTGTGGCCTTTACTTCGCTCGAGGCCACGACCGGTTAAATATTTTTATACAATTTTTGGTTAACCTTTAGCGTATATCGGAACGTAATATGTGTCATACATATTTGTTGTGTAGAGTGACAGATAGCGTAGGATCAAAGTTTATATTTTGATAGATATTGTTAATAGAGTGATTATAACCTAAAAAACTTGCACTTTTTGCACTTAAATATGGTTTTATCATGTTGAGTTTAAAGTGTTAATACCTTCTTATCTACGGTAAACAAAGATAATTTGGTTTTTTGTGAAAAAATAGTTTTGTTTCATAGTATTTTGCTTCTTAAAGTGTGTAATTAAATGTTTTGTAGGTATCATTTAGTTTTGTATTAATTTTAGTAATTAGTAAAAATGGGCCTTATTGAAAATGAGTGGTTTATTGAGGCCCCCAGGGGACGAATTTGCAGTAAGTAAATTAATATTTTCTTAATGTATACTTCTACATTAACAAAAATGGAACGATGGAGCCGTGTGGTACCGGCTTAGAATAGCATCACCCCATATATTTCCCATGGGTGTCGTAAGAAGCAACTAAGAGATTTGAGAGTTGATATGTATTGCAACAGTGGCTGTGGCTGACAATCTGTCACTATTGTGATACAGTCTTCTGAATGACTCTCAAATGTTTGTCCAACGGCCGTTTTCTGCAGCTGTTTATTACCCCGCAAGGGATAATATGCATATGCTTGATTACTATGTATGTAACACCTGAAAAAAAAGATTTTATCGGTCTCTTTGTCATGCCAGTTAAGAAAATTATCATTCCAATTTTAACCATAGGCGTCGTATAAACCTAATACAGGATAAATTCCAGGGAGCGTTCTTTGTGGATGCCATATCTTGCACTGCGCTCGCCTAATAGTCTGCCCAGCATGGTGACTCTGGAACTATCCAGGGAAAAGGCCCATGTCTAGCAATGGACTTACGTTACTGCAATTTCTTACATTTCTTATTTCTTGTTGCAATTTATTTGTCTTGTCGACTTGGCAGAATAATAGTATAATACTTTAATCTATTTTCTAGTCGTAGCATGGGGTGATTGTTTCAACCCACCTGTGTTGGTGTGCCATGGAAAAGGGGACGCCATTACCAGCTTCAGACCTCTCATGGAGCTGCTGCCTACCAACTTCTATTATGTAGGTAAGTTATTTTTCTACTTTGATAGTTAAACGGTAGGCTCTTCCAATTTTTGTGTGGAATGATGATTTTGGTCACGTTGAGAGGATGAATGAAAGAAGATGAACGAAACAAGTTTATATGGCGAGTGTGGATTGGAACGTTGGAAGGGGAAGACCTAGACAAACGTACCTGGATTAAAATGGGGACGTTTTAAAGAAAAGCCAGGTCAAGACTACCCTAAATCGATGAGCGTGCATGAAAAGATTGAGTAACGTTGAAGAAGCGAAAGAGGAGTCAGGATCTTAGCAAGTGGAAGGATGTAGGCTCTGCATAGCCCTCCGGGAAAGAGGCGTGAAGTATTTATGATAATGAGCCATCTGTTAAGGCGTGTTTACCTACATTGAGATTTTTGACAGTAGCACAAATTGAAGAAACGGCGTGCGTTGTGTTGTGACAGTAATTGAATTATTAAGTAATTGAACTTGAATTGAACCCTACAAAATTATTTAATTTGAACTGTTTCCAGGATTCGAGCTCCCTGGTCTAGGAAAGTCTGATCCCTACCCTCCAGGGGTAGCAGTCGAGACTTTGACCTTCGTGCATTGTATTGAAACAGTCAGGAGACACTTCAGATGGGAGCAGTTCAGATATCTGGCACATTCCTTTGGTTGTGCTATAGGTAAGCGTAGGTCTCTCTCTTCGTGTGGGACACCGAGTCGTTCAACGACCCGAGGAACCCTTGTGTCAGAGTTTTTCAATCGCCGACTGCAAGTAACAGTTATAGATGTGTTTTAACAGATATACCTAACAAAGAAAAATTAATAAATATAGCCAAATAGAATACGAAATTTTAAACACTTCCCGTGTTAGGACGTATACCATTCTCCAAAATTTTCCAACGCAGACAGGATTTGAACCTGCGACCTTCGGCAGATGTACTGCCGACGCCACTACCAACTTTGCTACCGCGGTTCTATCCTTGCCTGAGAATTAAACAAGTAGGCCTATCTTGGCTGGGCTCCATCTACCGGGATAGTTTTGCAATAAATTGTAATAATTATAGCTAACTACGTTTTGTAATTATTTCCAGGAAGATTCTACAATGTGACACACCCCGGTAGGTTTATTGCTGCTATAGAGTTGGACCAAATTACAATGCCTCTTGGATTCAAGCTATCAGAACTACCACGTTGGTAAGCCCTCTTATAAAACTCTTATTTAATCTTTTGCAGCCTAGCTTTTGTCATATTTTAAAAGGGTTTGAAGTGCAATAAATAGAGTTTAAAATCGAGTCTCTTTGCGTAGTGGAAACAGAAGAGTTAAATAAAAGAACCTGAAAAAGAGAAAAGTTTTAAAGTGACGCTTTGGTAACGTAACGGGTTTGAAAATCTTATATCATTCATTATAGTGACAGTTTGTAGTGGCGATTGGTCCACCATACATACATGCCGATTCCCATTGGCTTCCCTTTCAATTTACAAATACATACTCTCACATCAATGTTATATAATTAAGTTCTTTTTTTAGACCGGCCTACCTGCGTTATAATATCATCCTTTACTACACTGAGAGTTTGGCAGTCTGCCAACGGAATGAGGAATTGTAATTAACAAAGAATATATTGGGTGAAATTTTACTAGTGACCGATAGCGAAAATTTAGAACCGGCTGACGATAACGAACAACTTTCCCTAAGGAACATAGGACGAAATACGAAAAAAAAATTTTGGTCCTCCCATAGTAACTCAAATCAGCTGATCGGCAATTTTTTATGGGAAGCCCAAATTATTTTTCGTATTTCGACATTTGTTCCTTGGGGAAAGTTGTTCCTTATCCCCACCAGCCGGTTCTGAGTTTTCGGTATCGGTCACTAGTAAAATTTCACCCTATATAGATGGCACTCTCAAAATGCTTAGATCGCTTAGATATTACTACCATATTTTCATTTTTTACGATGTTCAAAAAATTCTGTTTTCACGTAAGGAGTAGGAGAATTTTACTTGTACTTAAAATTTTCTTGTTATGTTTTTAAATAGGTTTTGTTGATTTTTACAGGTATCATCTCACTTACGAAGCTTATTATGCTGAGTATCACCGACAATTCTTGCCGAAAGAAGAAAGACCATCATATACATGGGAACAGGTAGGTATGTAAGTAGGACGTGTGGTAGCGGCTAATAAGGCCTTGTGGTAGCGGCTAATAAGGCCGGGTGGTAGCGGTTAAGAAGGCCGTGAGGTAGCGGCTAAGAGGCCGTGTGGTAGCGGCTAATAAGGCCTTGTGGTAGCGGCTAAGAAGGCCGAGTGGTAACGGCTAAGAATGCCGTGTGGTAGCGGCTAAGAATACTGCCACCCCTAGTCCACTCAGGATGTTTCATAAAAGACGAAGTAAAATTTTGACCTCGGCTGAATATCTGTCGACAATGGTCGTGGCGGCCATACATATTTACTTTCGATAAATGTAACCCTCCTGAGGCAGTCGGGTAAGAAGGAAAATAGTAACTAACATATTCGATAATGCTCTTGTTGTAGATGACAGAAAAAGTAAGGAAGGAACGACCAGAGCTGACACCGGACCATGTGCGAGCGATCATTGAGAGGTGTTCGGAACCTGCTGGGAACGGAAAGATCAGGTATCTACATATTTTGGACCTTTCTTCACCAAACTAACGGGCAGGTCATCCTATGTACGACTATTCTAGATGACGTTATCAAGTGTTTTTGGCACTGATCTTTGCCTTGTGTATGTGACTATTTGTAACAGATGGGATTGTAATGCACTCACAGTGCTATATTATTCTCACAAGTGAAAATAAGAAATAGATAAAATGACATGCATCGACCGGGGATCGAACCCGGGCCGCATGGGTAAACGCCCCACCGCTCTGCCACTGAGCTATGGATGCACGGCCGATGAACGCCAAATTATCTATCTCTTGATGCTCGTCTCCAAGCGACGATCCAGCGACATCTGTAGAAAGTATTTAGAACTTACTACATGGTTAGTCCACATTATGAGTGGAATTCAAACCATATGATGAAGCTTGCTTAATCAATCTATTGGGATTGTAATGCACTCACAGTGCTTTATTATTCTCACAAGTGAAAATAAGAAATAGATAAAATGACATGTAGTAAGTAACCATGTAGTAAGTTCTAAATACTTTCTACAGATGTCGCTGGATCGTCGCTTGGAGACGAGCATCAAGAGATAGATAATTTGGCGTTCATCGGCCGTGCATCGATAGCTCAGTGGCAGAGCGGTGGGCGTTTACCCATGCGGCCCGGGTGCGATCCCCGGTCGATGCATGTCATTTTATCTATTTCTTATTTTCACTTGTGAGAATAATATAGCACTGTGAGTGCATTACAATCCCAATAGATTGATTAAGCAAGCTTCATCATATGGTTTGAATTCCACTCATAATGTGGACTAACCATGTAGTAAGTTCTAAATACTTTCTACAGATGTCGCTGGATCGTCGCTTGGAGACGAGCATCAAGAGATAGATAATTTGGCGTTCATCGGCCGTGCATCGATAGCTCAGTGGCAGAGCGGTGGGGCGTTTACCCATGCGGCCCAGGTTCGATCCCCGGTCGATGCATGTAATTTTATCTATTTCTTATTTTCACTTGTGAGAACTGTACTTAGGCGCTAACTCCACAGGTGAGACGTAAGACATGAGACGGACATACGAGGAAGCCTTTTCCATATACTGGGTTATTTTTTAGTCAGTGCGCAAACTTTGCAGAGTGTTTCTACTCGTGATTCTAAACAACTTTTACTATGGGGCCACCTGCGAATTCGCAAAAAATCAATTGGATGTTCCATAGAAAAATTCATACCTACTCGGCAAAAATGTATGGAACACCCAAAATTTTTTTTGCAAATTCGCAGGTGGCCCCATAGAAAACTCTGTGGCGTCCCATATGGGACTCTGCCACAGACCAGGAAAAAATGGGGGTGGTTTAGCTTTCCTTCTCTAATTATGGCTAGAAAATTTCATATACATTACTTTTATTTTATTCCTACCTAACTAAATTACGTACCTCTTTCTAAAAAACAGTATTTTAGCTAAATTAAATTTTTCTCAGCAAATGAAAAACAATCCCCAGCAACCCTCTACAACCTTTTTGTATGGAGGTTGTATGGGCGGCGGAAGTAGCTCTACGATAAAGGCGTTTTTCTTAAAAAAAGTCTTTTACAGAGTGCTACAAGTGGTGTTTGAATAGTAACGGCATTTGCGGTTAACAAGAATCAATGGCCGCCTTGAATGTACCAAAATAGGACAATCCACAGTTTAGGAAATTCCGCAGCAATTCCGCAGCGTCCTATATAGGACCCTCCACAGACAGGTAAATTGTGACAGCGTCCCATATGGGACTCGCCACAGACGAGGGGCTACACACGTGAGACGCGCGTGGTATCGATGTCGGATGGCTGAATATCACTTGTCTGACAGATGTCATCTTACGTCGTAGTTCAGTCATGAGTATTTTGACTTCGTTTCCGCTTTGTTGTTAGTTTTGTAACACCCAGTATTGTAGATAATAAATCTTCATTTACCATCTTCAAGTAAGGTAGACCCATTGTCTGCCACATTTGTTTTCTTTTTGTCTGGGGGACACCGAGGTATCGAATAACCCTGAGACCTCGTGTGCCCTATGTTTTAAACTACTTGCAACTAGTTGCAACTTAGTAAGGCATCCGCAGTGATACCGAAAGGAGGAAGAATAGTTAAAATTATTAATATAATAACCTTATAATAACTTACTTATATTTTCTTCCCAGATTAACCATAGAAACCCGCAAGCCATACCCGCTACCCCCTGCCATGACCCTGGACCACGTCAGAGAAATGTACAAATCGATCACAACTCCAACCCTGGCGGTGGTCACAGAAAACTCTGTCAAGAAGAACTTGTTCAGAAAAACCCCATTTTTACTCGAAGATCAAGGGAACTACAGGTAAAAACCTCTGATACCAAGGTATATCTTTAACCACGTCAAGGCGCAGAACACGTCTCCAGCGGTGGTCACAGAAAACCCTGTCAAAAAAAACTTGTTCAGAAAAACCCTCGACTTACTTGAAGATCAAGTTACCTACGTACAGGAAATTCTTGCGGTAGAGCGCAAAATAATCAGCTGTTTCTTTCCGGCGCAGCGCAAATGAAAGGGACCAAGTTTTAGGAGAACGGGCACTTAAAAGATCTTGTAAAATCTCAACGCGCCGCAACGGCAGTTTGTACTTATTTTAGATTTTATATTTCTATTTCCACAGAGTGCGGAAAGTGGCAGGAGGTCACGATGTCCACGTGGCTCACCCGGAGAGAGTCGCACCATTCGTCAGCCAGTTCCTTCTGCATGGCCTTCAGGGTCTGGAGATCAGAGCCAAGCTTTGATATCAATACATAATATAAAGTAAAGTCCCTTCCCGTGTCTGTATGTATGTTTCCTTATATCTTTAAAACCTCTCATCGAATTTTGATGCGTTTTTTTTAGTATATAGAGTAAGTTAAGGGGCAGGTTTTAAAATATTCTATACCTCAAATTTTAACAAAAAAGGGTTTAAAAGTTTGTATGGGAAATCATTATTTAAATGTAATCTGTTTCAGTCGGTGCTCCACAAAGCTCTTCTTGTTTGATATCGTTCTAAATACCCCGTCAGCAAAATTTAAACCAAATCTAATGATATTAGGGGTCGCTATGATTTGTCATTTTTTATATGGGATTTATATGGAACGAATTTCTCTTTGATGTTTTATATCAAATTAAATATTTTTTATCGCATGTACATTTAAATCAGATAAGGATAGTTAGTTTGAATCTTAATATCCAAAGCAAATGTTAAAAATGTTGAATTTGGAAGCTACAAGGTATTTTTTCTGTGAAAGTCTATCGTACGGAGGAGAGACTGCTTCTGCTGTTTGTTGTTGGAAATACTAGCCTTCAATTTCATTTTTAATATCAAATTAATATAGTTTCGGGCGCAGTTCACATTCACTTCTGTATTTTGGGGAGATTACCTACTCTTTTTTAAACGTACATCGCAATGTTAGGCCGTTCTGGGGGATTTTCAACCAAAACTTCTGCTATTTTGAAAAACTTACTGAGGCTTCCAAATACAACATTTTCAACTCGGTTTTTGGTTATAAAGCTACAAAGTAATTATCTTTATCTGTTTTTAATGTAAATATCGTAAAAATATAATTAATTTCTGAAAAATTGTCACATAGAAATTGTACCATACAAATTCCATATAAAAAAGCATCAAATCATAGCGACCTCTAACTGTGCTGCTATTGATCTGATTTTTGGTACAGATACGTTTTTTGTGTAATGGAATAAAAACACTCTTGTGGACCAGGCAAAAACAAACAATTTTTTCATACAAATTTGGACCACCCTAATAAAGGGGTTAAAAGTTTAAATAGAAAATCATGATTCTTAAATGCGATCTGTTTCAAAACTTGCAATTAGATCAAACAGCTAAAAAAAATAGTACATGTTTCAGGGGTTTTCAATTTTTAACACCTACAGGGGTAAAAGATGGGTTGCAGCGGGTGAAACCGCTGACGGGTAGCTAGTACCATTATATAATCATGAAAAATGGGATGGCGGGTATCTCATTGGACGCAGGGTAACGCATGCGAGGATAAGGAAAATTTCCACCTCATTCCCATCAAAATAAGATTTCTAACAAACGGTTTGATCGAACGTTTTCCATACAAAAGTTAAATGGAGTTATGTCTTTAAATGAGATAATAGCAATCAGGCGCTGTATGCAGGAGGTTAATAAAAAAATAAAAATAAAGGCACTGCCTCGAGGCTGGCCAGGCTAACTATTACAATATGCGTATGATTGTAGTAACAAAATAAATAAGGCCTGGATTTTTTCTCGGAGTTTAATGATTAAATGTTAATTGGAAAGATGTTTTTTGGGATCGTCTTTTGTCTATGGCTCTGTTTTTTTTTTGTTTGAAACTTGTAATTTATTTATCATCCTTCACCTTACCATTTCAATAAACTTGTTTACAGACCACAAAAACGTTTTATTATTTTACTATTTCATAATATTTTTTATCTACTTACACTCATTTTAGTGATTTTGTGTAGTACCTTCTTTTGTGATTCATATTTCGCAAAGTGGTAGTAAGTATGTACTTAAGGTATTTTTTCTTATTATAAGTATTATTTTTTCGTTAGCGTAGTAAGTAATTAATTACATTCCGTTTTTTTTCGGTCTTTTAAAATGGAAGTTGTACTAATTGTATCGTTAATCCAGTATACTTGACAACCCCAGACAGAAGACCATGGCGCAGAAAAATTTAGAGAGCAGACCCCACCACCTTATGTAAATAAGTCATAAGTAAATCATAGTCTAATAAAACATGGTCTTACATTCCCAGAGAAACACAAGCCTACGTCACTAGTATTGCCACTTTATTTCAATAAAATACGTTATGGGGTAAATTCAATCTCAGAAAAATGAGTTAAAATATTTCTGAATAATTTTATAATTTAGATTTACGTGTGTATTAACTTGAACTTTACAACAACACTTAAATTGTATTTATTAGTACACTACACAGTATCTCATATGATTTACAAAAATAATCATAAGAGTGGGTAATTTTGGTAACCCACAAGCATGATGACGTAGGCTTGTGTTAGTCACGTGAGTCACGAGTCTCGGAATGGAATACCAGGCGGAGTATCTTATTATACCATGAAGTAAATAAGTCATTCTACCTGTAGTGTGAACCGATGGTAGGCTCAAACGTAACGTTCGTTTCATCTGCCGTAGAATGTGCATGCATCTATCACTTAAAAACTTAGCGATGTATTGATGTTTGGAATGGTGGCAGACAAATGTCTTGATAAACATCGATGATAGATAAGTGATGATAACTTTTATCAGCTCTGTCTGGAGGGATCAGTTTATATTTTGATATACATATATTGTTGATAACAGTGATTATAACCTGTTATCAATTGCAATTCACAACACTTGCAATTTTTGCATTTAATTTAGGTTTATCTGTCGAATTAAACATATTAATACCTAAGCATGATAATTTGTTTCTACGTGAAAAATATTGTATTTAATTGTATTTTGCTGTTTAAAGTGTGTGTGATTAAAAGTTTAGTGTCAAATTAGATTAATTACTACAAAAATGGGCCTTATTGAAAATGAGTGGTTCATTGAGGCCCCCTGGGGACGACTTTGCAGTAAGTAGATGAATATTTTTTTTGTAGAATATTTTACATCAACAAAAATGAAACAAAATAACGGTTAAATTTAAAGTTGATTCCACCACAATAAAATCTGAGTACCTATACACAAGTGTGATGCCAGCTTAGAATCTACCGTAATTCCCAGTAAGGAGGCCCATTAATGTGTATTGTCCAGAAACTTTTGTACATACATACATACATATATCACGCTCCTTGCGGGGTAAGCAGAGCGTAAGCGGCTGTTTTACAAAACGGCCATTTACACCACATTTGAAAAAAGTTTGAGAGTCATTCAGAAGACTGTGTATCACCATAAGACAGGTTGTCAGCCTGTCTCCTAATATTGCAATACACATCAACTCTGAAATCCCTTATTTGCTTATTACAACGCGCACGAGAAAGATATGGGGTGATGCTATTCTAAACCGGCATCACACGGCATTGCAAGCCGGTAGCAATGTTTTTTGTGGTAATTAACGTTTTACAGCTAAATAGCTCTTATTTCTTGTTATTTTTATGTATATTTGTTTTTCTAGTTGGATTGGTGCAATAGGACCAAATTTGCTTTTATTTTCTAGTCGTAGCATGGGGCGACTGTCTCAACCCGCCTGTGTTGCTGTGCCATGGGAGAGGAGACACCATAACCAGTTTCAGGCCTCTGATTGAGCTGCTGCCTACCAACTTCTGTTATGTTGGTAAGTTTCATATGGTTGTAGTCTCGTCTTATTTTTGTGTGGTGTGCCAAGTCAAAAGACTTATATTTTTCTTTTCGAGTGGGACACCGAATTGTCCAACGACACGATGAATACTGGTGTCAGAGTTTTTAACCACCTACTACCTACAGGTAGCAGGCCTCAAACATGGTTGGGAAACAACCGCAGTCTAAGTAAAAGAACTTAGGACTATGAAATCTGGTCATTTTGATATATAACCTACTAAATACAAGTCCTTTGTATGAATAAAAAAATGATCCACATGATGATTGAACTGATGATGAAGTAAAGAGTATCTAGGTACCTTTTTTTAACCCTACGACAAAACCTACTCTTGGACCAAACTAAGAACTATTTATTTCTTTTAAACTGTTTCCAGGATTCGAGCTCCCTGGCCAGGGAAAGTCTGATCCCTACCCTACAGGGGTAGCAGTCGAGACTTTGGCCTTCGTGCATTGTATAGAAACAGTCAGAAAACACTTTAGATGGGAGCAGTTCAGATATCTGGCACATTCTTTTGGTTGTGCTATAGGTAAGTACGATCGAAGCAAGTATAGTTTTATAAGAATTTTCAGTTCGTTTCTTTTGCATATATGAGATAACTAGCTGCCCGTCAGCGGTTTCACCCGCTGCAACCTATTATTCCGCGGGATAAAAGCATTATTCGCAAAGAGATGTCGCTGTTAGTTTTCGGCGAAAACGTTTAAAACGCGAATCGGCTCAGTCACGCCACCTATTTCAAAAATATTGGAAAATGCGTGATACCGTGGGAATGAGACATTTTTCCGTGGTAAAAAGTATCCTATGTGTTATTCCAGATGCCCTTTTATATTTCTGCAAAGTTTCATGTCAATCTAATCAGCCGTTTTTGCGTGATGTCGTAACAAACACACACACAAACATCCGCCTTTATAATATTAGTAGGATAGTAGGATTAGTAGGATTAGTAGGATCGCGCGCGAACTCTACGTGAGATTTTTAGTTATTACGTTTGCGATAATAGTTACCGTTATTATTATTATTTATTTATTAATATGGACTTATACCCAACGTTAAAGATCCAATTTTATACTTAAAATATGTGAAAGTATTAAATGTGTTTTAACAGATATATAGAAAAATACTAAATAACGCTTACTTATACGTTTTGATTATGCCATGTGGTAGCGGCTAAGAATACTGCCACCCCTAGTCCACTCAAGGTGTTTCGTAAATGGTGACTAGTTTTTGACCTCAGCTGAAAATCTGTCAACTATGGTCAACCGCATGGTGGCGGTGATTTTACCTACAATAGCATTCTCAAATGGGGTTGACGTCAGGCAGGCGGCTGTTCTTACACTGCCAAATCCTTTTGCTACATGATCTTTGAGAGCACGGAGTCGGGTGATCTAAATGGTCATGTTAAGGAATTTTATTATCATGCTATTGTTGAAAATAAGCACAAGCCTAGGTCGTGAAGTGTTCTTACAAAACTGTAGTGCCGACCCCTACCGATTTGGAATAATGGCAGGAAGATGATGATACGTTTTGACAATGTTTACAGGTAGATTCTACAATGTGACCCACCCTGGTAGGTTTATTGCTGCTATAGAGCTGGACCAAATTACAATTAGGCCTCTTGGATTCGAGATAGCAGAATTACCACGTTGGTAAGCCCTCTTATAAAACTTATATTTTACCTTGCTTTTTTTATATTTTTTAAAGGATTTTTCATTACCAATTTTATTTTAAAATATGTATTGTTTCTTTTTACAGGTATCAGCTCACTTACGAAGCTTATTATGCTGACTATCACCGACAATTCTGGCCGAAAGAAGAAAGACCATCATATACATGGGAACAGGTAGGTATGTAGATAGGCGGTGTGGTAACGGCGAATAAATCCGTGTGGTAGCGGCTAAGAAGGCCGTGTAGTAGCGGCTAAGAAGGCCGTGTGGTAGCGGCTAAGAAGGCCGTGTGGTAACAGCTAATAAGGCCGTGTGGTAGCAGCTAAGAAGGCCGTGTGGTAACGGCTAATAAGGACGTGTGGTAGCGGCTAGAAGGACGTGTGGTAGCGGCTAAGAAGGCCGTGTGGTAGCGGCTAAGAATACTGCCGCCCCTAGTCCACTCAGGGTGTTTCGTAAGAGACGCTGTAGAGTTTTGACCTCGGCTGAATATCTGTCGACTATGGTCAATCGCATGGTGGCGGTCATACATACATACTTTCGATAAGCAGTCGGGTATGAAAGAAAATAGTAACTACTTAACATATTCGACATGTTATTGTTGTAGATGATAGAAAAGGTAAGGAAGGAACGACCAGAGCTGACTCCAGACCTCGTGCGAGCAATCATTGAGAGGTGTTCGGAACCTGCTGGGAACGGAAAGATCAGGTATCTACATGTTTTGGAATCATACCTTTCTTAACCAAACTTAAGGTGCACGTTCGTTACGAGCAGCCAACCGACAGGCGCGTGAAGCCAAAGCGGCTATAGTTTTGAGAGCCTTCCGCGCGCCGTTACTCTAATTTGTGGATGTAGCACAAAATAATAGTGTTGTACTATGAAAGTGTATGGCGCACGGCCGCACGCGTCTGTCTTGTAAAGTCTATTTCTCTTTGATTGATGACATGTCTTCTAGTATCTATGGGTTTGACAGCTGTCAAATATGGAATATTTTAACGGCCGTACTGACTGGCGCCAACCAACACTTATTTTGTGGTACTGTTGTAGGTATAGTAAGGAATCCGCATTAACACTGAAAAGTGAAAAAAAACTTAAAGTATTACTCGAAGTCGTAAAGTATTTACCTACCAAATATATTTTTTCCCGCAGATTAACCATGGAAACCCGAAGGCCATACCCGCTACCTCCAGCTTTGACCCAGGACGACGTCACAGCCATATTCTCCTCCGTAACTACACCAACTTTGGCGGTGGTAACAGAAAACTCTGTCAAAAAGAAGTTGTTCAGAAAAATGCCGTTCTTACTCGAAGATCGAGGGAATTACAGGTAAAATCCTATGATTCTTTGTTAGAGGAATATATATATGATATTTTGTTTTTGTTAGACCTATATATGGCGGCGTCTACTTCAATAAGTAATTTACCTACTGATAGATCGCTGGTTCAAATCTCATCTGCAGTATAAGAATTACTTAATTGACTTATTCAATGTTTTTTTTGTCAATGTTTGTTGCTAAGAAGGCAGAAGGGAGGCCTTTGTCTAGCCCAGATTTATCTAATGGGCTTTTAATGCACTTACAGTGCCATATTAATCTCACAAATGAAAATAAGAAATTGAAAAAATCTCATGCATCGACTGGGGATCGAACCCGGGCCGCATGGGTAAACGCTCTACCGCTTTGCCACTGAACTATCGATGCACTGATTGATTGAAGAAAGACGGCGAGCGTTTACCCTGCGGCCCGGGTTCGATTTTTGGTCGATGCATGTCATTTTTAGGGTTTCGTAGTCTACTAGAAACCCTTATAATTTCCTCAAGTCTGTCTGTCTGTCTGTGTGTCTGTATGCCGCGCCCTCATAACTTCGTCAGTTTTGGAGCTATCGACATCAAATTTGGTGTGAAGATAAACCGTGTTGACCCAAATATAGAAATGTTGAGAAAAAGTATTTTAAATGTTTTTTGGACCTCCTTACCATACATGTGAAAGGGGGGCAAAAAAAAATTCTTCTGTATTATTGAGTAGGGTATCGTTGAATAGGTCTTTCAAAGCTAAGGGGAGGTTTATTTGAAACAAAGTCTCTAAAATGCTTCTGTCTCGAGATATTTGCTTTTAAAAGGGGCGTTTTTGAGCCATAATTTGTTCCAGCTGTAACTTGTAAAGTATGCATGCTAAAAATTTGAAAAAAATATTGAATATAGTTTTTAATATGAAGTTACCATGAAAACTATAACGAATATTGTATCACTTAAAATTAAGGAAATATTAAAGTTTTTCAATTTGCGGTTGGTAAGCATACAGCTGCAAATAAACCAGCAACAAAATGAACTTTGTAACGCTGAAAAACCTAATATTTAAACTTTGACTACGAAACCCTATTTGTAAGCGTGTCTGACACGCTCTTGGCTGCTTTTTTCTTTTTCTTATTTTCATTTGTGAGGCAGATTTATGATAAAAAGCAATGTTCCTATTTCCACAGAGTGCGGAAAGTGGCGGGAGGTCACGATGTCCACGTGGCGCACCCGGAGAGAGTCGCGCCATTCGTCAGCCAGTTCCTTCTGCACGGGCTTCAGGGTCTGGAGATCAGAGCCAAGCTTTGATATTACTTACTGTATATCATCATGGAAAATGGGAAGGCGGATATCACATTAAACGAAGCATACCAACAAATGCGTAGAAAAAAGAGAATTTTTACGTCATTCCAATCAAAAAAAGATTTATACATACGGTTTGATAGACGCAACACGAGACGAATGCGTTGCTCAAAGGACGTAACCATCGACTCAGTGCCTTGGGAAACCTGCCGAATGCCACGGGGTGCGATATTTGACTCTTTTGTTTTAAGTAACAATTATATATGCGTATGATTTTAGTTGGAAAATAAATAAGGGCTGGATTTCATCTCAGAGGCTTTTCTACCTATCTATGACTGTTTGGTTTTGTTTAAAACGTGTTATTTATGTGTATCCTTCACCTTACCATTTCAATAAACTCGTTTCAGACCACAAAAGCGTTTCTTTTTAAATTAACTTTAATTATAATTTTGAAATTAATTTTGTTATAGAAATATCAGGGAATGATAAATGAGAAAGCAGTGAATTTAATAGGTCTTTATATAACTTTATATCGCTCTTTCTTAATGTCAAACCCAGCATACTTATTATTATTTGTCAATTTACAAAGGGAATGGGTGTTTCCTTATTCTTTCTCTGAATTTAGAAATCGGTCTGTAACATATTACCGTTTGCCCTTTTATTTTCCTTTCATTTCAAACTAAAAAAGGGTTGCATAACCCTTGGGTACTTTACGCTAATAGTATTTCTGAAAACCACCTGGGCTTCACGTGGGCTTGTTTTATTTTTGCCTTTTCTTTATTTTGCTACGAAACTTTATTTTAAAATTGAAACGGTTTCAGGCGTCGCGATGACGCACGTCTTACATCTCTGTCTCATGTCTTATACAGACATAGGGCCTTATAATCCTTATTGAAAAAATATGAAAATGTTTGCTCTCATATTTTGTCGAGGCGTTTAATTTTGCAATTATGTCGACACAAAAACCGCATTTCATTCATTTCAATACTGTTGATTGTACTCCCAGGGGGGGTGACAATTCATCACCGTAATCATACCTGATACTATTTAGTGATGTTCCCGTGTGATGCCGTTTTAAATAGCATCGCCCCATTTCCGGGTATGACAATCCATTACCGAAATCATATCTGATACCATTTAGAGACGTTCCCGTGTGATGCCAGGTTTAAGTAGCATCGCCCTATTTCCAGAGATGATAATTCATCATATGAATCGTACCTGATACCATTTAGTGACGTTCCCGTGTGATGCCATTTTTAAATAGCATCGCCCCATTTCCGGGGGTGACAGAAAGACCGATGGCGAAATCATCACAACATATAAAATAATTTGAAATATCAACAAATCAAACAATGTCGTATGGACACTTCCGTACCCGATGATCCGAAAAGAAGGTGAAACAACCAGGATCTTTCGCCATCGGTACTTCGGCACTCATAGCTTAAATGCTGACTAAGTAAACTCCTAATAGAGAATGCGGCTAGAACCTTCTGCGTCGCAGGCATTCGCACTAACCACTACGCCGCCACATCGGCTAGCATTGCTGTTACTACCGGAAATGAAAGCAGCCTGTGTACATCATCATCTTCCTGCTCTTACCCCAATTACTTGGCGCGCAAATGTTTTATTTAAAAATGAGTAACTAATGTAATAATAAATGTATGTTGATGCAAAAGGATTTGGCTTAATTTTACGAGCGGCCGCAGGCTGCCGCCTGCCTGACGTCAACCCTCTGGAAATGCTATCGTAGGTAGGTGATATTACCACATATTATCACCTGCCACCATACCTACGGTTGACCATGGTCGGCAGATATTATAGGCAAGGTCAAAAACTCTACGGCGCCATTTGCGAAACACCCTGAGTAGAATATATAGGGGTGGCAGAATTCTTAGCCGCTACCACTCGGCAAAAACATCACTTTTATTTCTTTCACAGGCACATCACTAGCAGGAATAACATTCGCAATAAATTATTCAAAACAAAACGCGGCTGTGTTCAGAAAATTGAAAAAAGGAAAGAAATAAAATAAAAAACGCAAAATGTAGCAGTGTGGACACGGCCAAGTAATTGCAATTCATTCCGACAAATGAGTAGGGTTCCGCTGGGAAATTGATTTCCAGGTCAGAAAAATAAGAGCATATTTTAGTTTTGTCAAATAATATTGTAATGTATCCTTACAGTATATATAAGCAAGCTAAAGAGTGCGCAAGGCCTTGCGGCGTACTGTCAAAGCGTAAGCAGTTGCTCCCTAATACAGACGTCAAATGTATGAGAAGTCATAGAGGTTCAATAGTGCTGTCACTGGCGTTTTGCTACTGATAAACAGAGAGGTTGTGTTCTAAGAACTGCCAACAGTTCTAACTTTTTAGGCGCACTCTATAGCTTGCTTATATATACTCTAAGGTATTACCACAAAATAGAGAGTTTACAGAAGGTTCACTCGACCATAATTCAGGATTTTTGCGATTGTCACTTGTTACATAGCCAGGGTTGCTACTGGCAAATATGAGCGGAACCGTTATAAAATCGTGACAAATATTAAAAGGGAATGGTTCCCATGACGCCGCAGTTAACACGCTCCGATAATAAAAAAACAGCTAAGTGCGAGTCGGACTCGCGCACGAAGGGTTCCGTACTATTATCTATTTATCAATGGGGAAGAAATCGAATCCCATCGATAACGACTGGCGATCGCTTGTCTGACAGATGTCATGTTGCGCGTCGCGTCACAAGTGTATTCTGTGGAGCTTGCCCCATACTTTGAAGATAGCAAATTTTATTCGAATCTTTTCGTCTTCTGTTCTTCCCAATAAATCTAAATCGTTTTGTTTCGGTTGCCAAAAGTCCGTTTTAAAATAACAAAGCAGCACCCAAAACTTGGCAAGAAGAGACAGCTTGAATTGTTTTAAAGTGTACTTTTATCTTGGAGCTAGTTAACATTTGCAAAGGAAACAACGAGTTGTTAGACTGAAGCCTACATAAGTCGTCGCAATCTTGGCGTGTGTCTAACGACAAATAAATATACATACAAGCATCTTACATTTACAATTCAGATTTTTTTCAGGCGTGATGCGAGTCATGCCTATAACACTTTATTAGAAATTAAAAACTCTTCTTCAGGTATTAGACTCACTAGCACTGAACAACACATTATGCTTTACGATACCGTAGTTTTTGACACACAATGGAAGAGAATAGACATTTATTCACTGTAAACAAACACAATACTGTCGCTAGCATATTCAGCTAACTATTTAAGAGACCAACTTATACTGGTTTGCCATACAAATACTAGGACAAACCATTATAAATTGATCCCTGATATGGTAGTACAGCGATTGGGCGACGTATACCAAGAAATTTTACATCCGACGTTGCATATTAGATCCTTTAATAGTGTTTTTGTGCAAAAACTGACTGAAGTTTAAAAACTGAGTGGGATTTTTATAAGATTTTAGTAGTATTATCCCTCTGAAACACATCGTGCTCTGGTTTTTAGGCTATATAATAGGTATGTATTTTTATTCAACTAGCAAAGATGAATAAGTATAAGTTTTGGAAAAGCACCTTTTTATTATAGTCTAAGCGGGTACGGTCAAATATCACCCGAAAGCTGTTTTGCCGGCACAGTTGATGCCGCTTTGCTCAGTGATACTAGGGACCATTGTGAATGATTCCATCCGAGGAAATAAAAAATCCATCCACTGGATTTCAAGATGGCGGACCTTCGTTTTTTTGTATGGAACTAAAAAAATAATTCTTCTGGAGCCCATTGTGTGGGGTATCAAATGAAAAGGCTAGACGAGACGATTTCAAAAATATATCGATTTAATACATTTCAGTTGCCCTCTTAGAAAGAAACCCTGTTAAATTTTTAAAAGTAGTCAAAACATGCCAAGTTTGAGGTCCAGTAGGTACAAAATGGCTGACATATAGTTTCATTAAAGTATGCCAAATGATCCACCATATCCTTAACTTTAACGTGACGAAAGGAATTTTGAAAATAATAAGATTTAATGTATGTTTTGCAATGGAAAGTAGATCATTGGAAACTGCAGTAGGTTAGTAAGAACTGCTTGTGCGCCTTCATAAATATTTAAGATGTAATTCTTCTCATGATTGCTTTTACACTTAAAGCTAGATTATGATGTGCCGGACCATTTTGAATCTGCGGGCACGGTTGCGTCCCCGCCAAGTTGAGTAAAAAGCCATAGGTTCTATGTTGCTCTACTCATGAATGCTATCTCAGTTTAGTAGGCCTGTAAGAAAAATTCATGTTAGAAATAAGTAGTGCCTGCAGTACCGTTTTCATTTATGTATTTGTCTTGTATTTGTTTTTGTGTAAGTACCTACAATAAATGATTAAATTTAATAAAATTGTTTCTCTCGAAACAGTTCAGGCCAATTTCAACGCCCAAACAACGATATTTTGGATAACATTTGAAACCTGTGTGTTAAGAACCCAAAGAGTCATTAAATAAACATTCAATATTTCAAAAAATCATTCAATTTCCTTAAATCTATTACTCATTCGACGGACCACAAAACTTCTAAAGCACTTTTAACGTGCACAAAAAAGCCTTATGTAAAGATATGAGATACCATCAAAACACAACTAAAAAAAAAACAAGTCTCACCACTCATTAGGTACATCTAACGCAAAAAAATGAGAGTTTTCGTACATAAAATATTGACTTCGAATACGGTCGTTCCAATGGGCCATATTTGACAGCCCTTACTAAAAAAACACATCATCAAAGAAAAATAACCTTATATCTGAAAGTTAACAAATATGGCCTATTTGAGCGTCCGAAATTAAATAATTGCAAAAACAAATAATCATATACTTACTACTTGCAAGATATATTTTGTTAAAGACAGCCAAGTCCGCCACTCCACCAGAAACTTTGTGCAATCCACGACGTCGTCGGTACGAAATAACTTTAGAATCATTGTATTTCATATTTATACACTAAACACTATGATTCTACAATTAAAACTGCAATGAATGCTGTTTCGCTGTAAATTTAAAATGGTAATCCTGCATATTCACATAGAATCACATAGTGAATTTTATTGTTTTTTTTCTATTCTTAAACTTAAGTATTTCACTCTATTTAGAGCTTCTATATCTGCTAAATTAAATATTTCTATTTTTATCCAACATATCGATAAAGGGGTCTCAACTTTGGCCGAAACTGCTTTAAGAGAAATATGGTACGGCAAAGCCACTTTTTACTCGACTTGGCGGGGGCACAGCCGTGTCCGAAGATTAAAAATGATCCGGCACATCATAATCTAGCTTTACGTGTAAAAGCAATCATGATGAGAATTGCATCTTAAACATCTAAGGAGGCGCACAAGCAGTTCTTACTAACCTACTGCAGTTCCCAATGATCTACCTTCCATTGCAAAATATTACATTAAATCTAATTATTTTCAAAATCCCTTTCGTCACGTTAGAGTTAAGGATATGGTGGATCATTTGGCATACTTTTATGAAACTATATGTCAGCCATTTTGTACCTACTGGACCTCAAACTTGGCATGTTTTGACTACTTTAAAAAATGTAAGTTGATTTTTTTCTAAGAGGGCAATGGAAATGTATAAAAACGATATATTTTTGAAATTGTCTCGTCTAGCCCTTTCATTTGATACCCCACACGATGGGCTCCAGAAGAATTCTTTTTTTAGTGCCATACAAAAAAACGAAGGTCCGCCATCTTGAAATCCAGTGGATGGATTTTTCATTTCCTCGGATGGAATCATTCACAATGGTCCCTAGTATCACTGAGCAAAGCGGCATCAACTGTGCCGGCAAAACAGTATTTTTTTGCTAAGGACCATGACTATTAGGCTTTGAATCTCGTTTATATTCGACTTACTGAATCTTAGAATTTGTTCATTTTAGGCAGAGAAAAATCTTCTAGCTACGAAACGAAAAGAAGAGGTATTTAGCTCTGCTTGAGTTCAGTCAGAGATTTATTTATAAAATATATTCTAGGACAAGTCGACGAACGACCCGATGAAACTTCTACAGGGTGGATGTGTACGTGTATAACGAAAGTCTCTAATTAATTAACAACAGACATAATTATTTATGACCGAAAGATTTAATGTGCCAATCAAAGCACGGGTACGTCTGGTGATTCAACCTGTAATGGTCAACCTGAAGTTATGAGATAAGTTATGATGAGTTTATGACCACCCCCGAGAATCGAACCTGGAACTTCAAGACTAAGAACGCTTGAATACCAGAGGCTGTGAAAATTAGGATTAGGGCGTGCGCTGCTTGACGCGTGTTGTCCGCACGGATTCGCAATGTGAAGACTCGCGCGAAGTTAACTTACTTTTTAGAAAACTAACACCAAGACGGCGTTTTACGTCGCCATAGACTAAAATGGAATAAGTAAGTATCAAAATTTGACAACTAATCTCTTAAAGTCTAGTAGGCGTACATCGCCATCTTGCGGATAATTTTCTCCAAAAAACGCCCCTTCATCTGCACCGGTTAGAATAAAGTGAACTTTGCACGCGGACCGCTACGCGCATACAACTGCGCGACGCATAGCATGGCCTTAGGTATCTTCTTTTTCTTCTTCGAGTGGGACACCAAGTCGTGCAACAACCCAATGAACCCTGGTGTCAGAGTTTTTCGACCGCCTACTGCAAATAGTAGGCCTCTGACATGGTCAACGTGCCTATTCCAAGCACGAAATTATTGTGCTTTTTGGTTAATCAGGTGGTTCAGCCTGCAATGCCCTAACCAGACTGGGAACAAATTCACAAAGTGATAAATATCAACTTTTTGAGTGACCCCACCGGGAATTGAACCCGGAACATTCTACGTGGCAGGCAGTCGTACCAACGACTACGCAACATCGTCTTAGGTATCTAAAATACCTAATCGTATACCAACCTAGGTTGACCTAGATAGTTCTTTTCTGTACTTTTCGATGATGAGAGAAGTTTGTTTTGAGATTACGGTCCTCAAGTCCCCGGACTCCTTTAATCATTTGTGTTCGAACACCAATTAAAAAAACTTTTTAACAAAAAATATCACCGCCGAAAACTGAAAAGTCAAAAATAAGGTACGTATTGTTAGTATAGGTACTTACCGAAGACATGTTTTTGGAAATATTACCTACAATTTTGGAACTCAGTAATTCTGAGTCGGTGTCGATAAATTTTACAAATTTAGTAATTAACACGCTTCATTGGCATGACACCGACTCAAAATTACTCAGTTCCAATATTGTAGGTAATATTTCCAAGAAAATGTCTTAGGTAAGTACCTATACTAACAATACGTATTATTTTTGGCTTTTCAGTTTTCGGCGGTGATATTTTTTGTTAAAAAGTTTTTATTTCATAATTTTTAGTGGCTACTTTTCAAGTTAATTTACTTTCAAAATAGCAAATTGACTGTTTCTAAAGAGTTTCAGCGGACAAAGAAAGTACATGAAATACTTACAGATTCATTACCTATAAAAGTAACCTCCTTTTTTGGTGGACATTTTTGACAGATGTTTGGCAGAGAGTTAACGGGCCGACGTCAATCGTGTAGGTAAACAAGTACATTATGCTTCAAATCATCCATAGTCTAATAAAACATGGTCTTTCCTTCCCAGAGGAACACAAGACAACGTCACTTAGTATTGCCACTTTATTTCAATAAAATAAGTTATGGGGTAAATTCAATCTCAGAACAATGAGTTAGAGTCTGGCTAGCGAGTCTTTGGACGTCAAATAATTTAAATATTTCAAATGGCAACATGTTAACACTGAAAAACTACATTAAAACAATTTTGATACTTACTATTTTTTTGTTTTCTGCCCTTTAGTTTGTGTTTACCTTGCCTACCGGTATGTATGTATGATGTATCTACCGGGAGTAACAGAAAGGGTATAACAAGCCGAAAGGAGGTCAAGGTACTCATGAAACTGAACAACTTTCCCCATGGAACATGGGACGAAATACGAAAAAAAATTTGGACCTCTCAGAGTAAATCAATCATCTGATCTGCGATTTTGTATGGGAGGTCCAAATATTTTTTCATATATCGATCGACCCATGTTTAATGGGGAAAGTTGTTCAGTTTCATGAGTACCTTGACCTCCTTTCGGCTTGTTACTCCCGGTAGATACATCATACATACATACCGGTAGGCAAGGTAAACACAAACTGAAGAGCAGAAAACAAAAAAATAGTAAGTATCAAAATTGTTTTATTGTAGTTTTTCAGTGTTAACATGTGAAAGATTTTTAAAATTGGCGCCATTTCCGTGTCCAAAGACTCGCTGGCCAGACTCTAAAATATTTCTTAATAATTTTTTATTTTAGATTTACGTGTGTATTAACTTGAACTTTACAATAACACTTCAATTGTATTTATTAGTTAACAGTATCATAAATGATTTACAAAAAACATCATAAGAGTGGGTAATTCTGGTAACCCACAAGCATGATGACGTAGTCTTGTGTTGGTCACGTGGTTCACGAGTCTCGGAAAGAAATACCAGGCGGAGTATCTTATTATACCATGAAATCATCATCATCTTCCTGTCCTTATCCCAATTACTTGGGGTCGGCGCAACACGTTTCGTTGAACACAAAATCGTGTTGCAAAAGGATTTGGCTGAATTTTATGACCGGCCGCCTACCAGACGTCAACCCTCCTTGGGAATGCTGTTGTGGTGGATTAACCGCCACCATACGGTTGGCCCTGTCTATTTGGGTCGGGTTTATCCCTCGGCCGTCTGTTACGGGACGGGAAGAGAGGGGGTGGTACTATTCTTCTCTGCCGGCACCACACAGCCATTATGCTTCAAATGTGTCGCATAATATGAAGAGTTTATTGAATTGTCGTGGATTCTTTTATCAGATCCTGACCTTATGACTATGGGACCACCTGGACAGTGCACCCTTTCAAACAAAAAAAGATTTTTTCAAATCGGTCCAAGCGTCTCTGAGTAATCGGTGAACATACATAAAAAAAAAAAGTTCGGGCTGAATTGAGAACCTCCTCCGTTTTTTTTTCGTCGGTTAATAAATGGAATAAGTATCTATGTATGCCGGGTGGTGCCAGCTTAGGATAACATCACCCCTTATCTTTCCCGTGGGTGTCGTAAGAAGTGACTAAAGGATGTGAGAGTGGTGTGTATTGCAGCTAACAACCTGTCACTATGGCGATACACAGTCTTCGGAATGACTCTCAAACTTTTATCAGACGTGGGGCACTTTGTACAGCCTTTTACGTTCTGTCTACCCCGCAAAGAATATTGGCGTGATATATGTATGTATGAATAAGTATATAAATATAAATAAAATAAATAAATAAATATCTCAGGACGAGACACACAGCGCCATCTAGCCCCAAACTAAGCAAAGCTTGTACTATGGGAACTAGACAACTGATATAATACTTATATCCTTTTTTTTTTTTGTAAATAAATACATATTATACATAGAAACACCCAGACTAAACACAAATATTTGAAAATCGACTTTACAAATATTTGTGTCTGGTGGGAATCGAACCCACGACCCTCGGCGTAGAAGGCAGGGGTACTATCCACTACGCCATCGGGACAGTCAATGATATATGACGGTATTATCTATGATGTTGACCACCATCTTTTGGAGGACTTCTTATACTGTCAGTCCCGTCTGTCTTTGATTACCTAAACAGGTTGTTAGATTCTGACACGAGGGTTCATCGGGTCGTAAGATGACTCGGTGTCCCATAGGCAGAAAGAGAGACCTACATACTTCCAAAAGTTAGACACATTCATCCGACTTGTTCTGAAGCGGGGTTAATACTATCCGAGTTATCTGCACCATCCGTTTGAGTTTGAGCAGTCTCGATAGTGATGTGCATAATCGGTAGATTATCGATAAATAATTTTCTAGATGTAATATTTTCTGGATTGATACCGCTACCTGTACTGAACGCAATGCTCAGCGTAGATTAAGCTCATCAAAAAACCAGCAGGAAATTTGTTAGTATTATAAGGAGTCTTCTTCTTCTTCTTCTTTTCAAGCAGGACACCGAGTCCGCCAAGAACCCGATGAAATGAAAATTGGTGTCAGTTTTTCAACCGCCTATTACAAGTAGCAGGCCCCTGACATAGTTAAAAGTAATAATTCCTGTTAAATGTAGTAATAGAGTAATCTTATCTTATCTTATTTAGCTGTTGAAATCCCTTATTTAGCTACCAGAATCTGTCGTTCCATGTCTGCATTATATCTTTGCGACTTAGAAAAAGTTCACTGACATAGACTCTGTTTAAACCACAAACACTTCAAAACCTTGGGCATTGTGACATCTTTCCGTCAACAGAAATTATAGGACATTAAAAGACAAGACGCAACACTATTTTCGCATGTCGGCACTTTGCGTTGAATTAAGGTTTCAGGAAAACATAGCTCTGTTAGCTCTAGTATTAGAGTTTCTAATGTAAATTTTATCGATACACGTGACACAACACTATTTTTAGGGTTTCGTAGTCTACTAGAAACCCTTATAGTTTCGTCATGTCTGTCTGTCTGTCTGTCTCACATAATAATGACTTTAACGGGTCTTATCGCGATAGTTTTTTAGGTAAATAAGCGATTTACCTGGAAACTGGTGAAACCCAGTCGAAACGTCGAGTTTCCAGGTAAATCGCTTATTTACCTAAAAAACTATCGCGATAAGACCCGTTAAAGTCATTATTATGTGTGAAAGTAATCGCGAGTGCTTTAAAAGTTATGTCTGTCTGTCTGTCTGTCTGTCTGTCTGTCTGTCTGTCTGTATGCCGCGCCCTCATATCTTCGTCAGTTTTAGAGCTATCGACATGAAATTTGGTGAGAAGATAGATCGTATTGACCCAAATATAGAAATGTTAAGAAAAAAATATTTTATATTTTTTTTTGACCCCCTCCCATACAAGTGAAAGGGGGGTAAATTTTTTTTTTCTTCCCTAATAATGAGTAGGGTATCGTTGAATAGGTCTTTTAAAACTAAGGTGAGGTTTCTTTGAAACAAAGTCACTAAAATGTTTCTGTCTCGAGATATTTGCTTTTAAAAAAGGCGTTTTTGACCCGTAATTTGTTCCAACTGTAACTTCTAAAGTATAAACGCTAAAAATTTGAAATAAATATGGAATTTAGCTTACTATCTGAAGTTACAATGAAAACTATAACGGATATTGTACCCTTAAAGGTTTCTTAAAAAATTGAGTTTTTCTATTTGCGGTTGGTCATCATACTGCTGCTAACAAACCAGCAACAAAATTAAGTTTGTAATGCTGAAAAACCTGATAACTAAACGTTGACTACGAAACCCTATTTGTGGGCGTGTCTGACACGCTCTTGGCCGGTTTTTTTATTTTATCTGACATGTCGGCACTTTGCACGATGAGCTGGGATTAGCATATTGCTTTGCAAACCAAAAGACTCGATGAACCCTTGTGTCAGAGATTACAGTGTTAGTTTTATCGATTGCCTTGGCATAACACTATTTCCTCATCCGACAAGTCGGCACTTTGGGTTGAAATAACAGCTCAGGATTAACATATCGCTTTGCGAACCAAACGACTCCACGAGTGTCAGAAATTCCAGTGTTAGTTTTATCGATAGACGGGGCACATCACTATCTACTCATCTGACAAGTTGGCACTTTGCTGCGAAACGAGAGGTTGGTATTAGCAAACCACTTTTCGAACTAATTATAACATTGTCTGCCAGATTTCCTGGTGGTGATTTAGTCAAAAAGTTTGATTATTTAAAGGCATTTACCGGTGCCATGTGGCGCCGGCTTAGAATAGCATCACCCCTTATCATTCTTGTGGGTGTCGTAAGAAACGACTCAGGGCTTTGAGAGCTGATGTGTATTGCAATTTTAGGCGACAAGCTGACAACCTGTCTCTATGGTGATACACGGTCTTCTGCATAACTCTCAAACTTTTGTCAGATGTGGTGTAAATGGCCGATTTTTACAGCTTTTTACGCTCTACCTATCCCGCAAGGGATACAAGCGTGATATATTATGACATAGTTCCTTATGTATTTACCAGTTTTTATGTGAAGTGCAGTGCAAGATATTTCATTCACAGGGAATGCTGTAGCCCGTTCCCTGGATGAATATCGCTTAGCAGGTTTCTAAAACACCCACGTGTCAAATTGGGGTGATGCTATTCTAAGACGGCACCACACGGCAATAGTGCTCATATCACAAAGCAATTCTTACTGCATTTGATATGCAGACTGTATTTCGCATTGGGTTCTAGGAGTCCCTCGTGTGTTGATTGGAGAATGCAGCATATTGTGAGTTTAGTACCTGCATACATACATATAGGGACAAAATACAGGTTGAAGTCAATATTTGAGTACCTCAGTATGGCCACTCGAATACGCCATATTTCAGAGCTGTCAAAACCGTAATAATGCTATGACATAAATGGTCTATTTTCCATTTTTAGAAATAAGCTGTTTGCTATGATTTTTCGTCAGTAGAAAACCTGAAAAGTAATGTAATTTTTCTCAAGACTCCGGCGACGGATATATTGATGTGGTTTGGGCTGGGTTTTCGTTTTAGACTTGCATTATGCACTATGTCCATATGGGGGTCTCTATTTGGTCCAATTTGGGCAATGACTCTTGCAAGTTTTCCAAAAAAGTGATCCAAATATTTTATCTACGAAGAATTTCAGTGCATATAAAATTTACATGTAGGTATGTTCGTTCACGCATAACCCCCGTACGGTTCGTTGGCTGTGCAACAGATGTGTTGACACGAGCCGGTCGCAGGTTCGAATACGGGTTGGACAAATATGAAACTGTTGATTTTTGGGGACCTTTTTATTTATCAAACCATCTTTTCGTTTGATGGTAGGGCAATATTTAATTACTTGGTATGTTGAGTAACGATCTATGATTTTGCATATTAGGTACTTACTTTGCAGATATTTATTTTGCTATCGCCGTGTGGTAACGATTTGAGCCGATATAATTCGTTGTGCCAACCCCCTCAGTGTACTTTCGTGTAGGACACCAAGTCGTTCAACGACCCGATGTCAGAGTTTTTCAACCGCCTACTGCAAGTTGCAGGCCTCTACATGGTTGTGTAATGACCGCCATCATAGACAGCAACCGGGACCGACGGCTTAGTACTTAGTAAAACGGCCTTGTTTGTTGTTTGTTTATCTAAACTCCAACTAATTTACTTCATGGGCAGGGATATGACTTTGTAGATAGGTATTTAAAGTAGTTTTCTGGTAAAAAGCAAGTACTTACCTATTAGTAAGAAAAAACACTTTCAAATGCAGTTACTTAATCTTACTTATAACTATGTCACCGTAAAATTACAAGAGTGCCTGCGCACTGAGTGAGCATTTTAAAAACAATTTTTTAGTTATCTATCATAATTATTTTGTAAAAGTTCAAAAACATTTGTAAAATAAGTCCCTCTATTAAGACAATATTGTTGCCAATTCGGGATCCATCCTTTATCTACTCAAGTTATACATAACAATACTGAAATGTAGCTGAAATGACATACAAGACTTATTATCATTCACCATCAGACAGTCTGAATTTGCTGAAACCTTAGAGTATATAATATAAGCAAGTAGAGTGCGCCTAAAAAGTCATAACGGTTGGCAGTAGTAAGCACACAACCTTCTTGTCTATCAGTAGCAAAACGCCGGTGATAACACTATTGAACCTTTATAACTTCTCATACATTTGACGTCTGTATCTAGACAGCAGCTGTTATGTTATGTATGGTCGATACGCTCACTCTATAGCTTGCTTTTAAATACTCTAAGCACGAATTAAGGAAATGGCGTGCGTGGCGCCTATACGAAGATTTTGACGCTTACTGACTTTAACTGGAAATAACCGGAATCTCAGGGGAAGTCACGGTATCTAAGAAGATGGTTGACACGAACGTCATATTTCTTGGATTTAAAATTGGCTCACAATCAATATGACGTTTTTTATTTATCAGATTTTGCTGTTTTAATATTTTTATACTATGAGATTATGACATTAGCAACCCTGGCTATGTGACAAGTACCATCGCGAAAATTCGAAAAGTGGCCGAGTGAACCTTCTGTAGACTCTCTATTTTGTGTTCTAAGGCTAAAACCCACCCCATGGCACCATTGTTTGTACAATATGACAAGCTGTTATTCATGTCAGCATACGACACTGTTTGCCCGTCTGTCTGTCTGGTTTGTACAGTATAGTGTTACTGACATGCTACGATTGGCATGGTCAATATTTAGTAATACGTGATACAACGTCCAAATATCATGCATGACACATATCCACATTGTGGACTAGTTTCTGTGCGTATAAATATTTACAATGTCTTCTTCTTTGTGGAATACCGAGCCATCCAACGACCCGATGAACCCTGATGTCAGTTTTTCAACCGCCTTCTACAAGATTTCAAAATAAAAGTATAGGCAGAGCGTAAACAATTTGTAAACAGACCATTTACACCACGCCTGACAAAAGTTTGAGAGTCATTCAGAAATATTTGGGTAGTGATAGGTTGTCAGCTTGTCGCCTAAAATTGCAAAACATATCAACTCTCTGATTTTATCTTAGCTTTTTAATGTGTTGCTGCAATTACTCGTTGTGTATGTTTTAAAATTTCTCTTTATGTTCTGGGTTGCCTGGAAGAGTACGCTTAAAGCGATAAGGCCGCCTTTACTCTTATTATATTGTTTTTGTATTTGTATCTATGTTTTAATGTGAGCAATAAAGTGTTTCTGTCTGTCTGTCAACTCTCAAATCCCTATTTCTTACTATACCCATGGGAAAGATAAGGGGTGATGCTATTCTCATTGCTCATGCAATTTTCATTTATTATTAAAAATAACCAATATTAGTCGATCCTTATCTGTTAGTTGATTCGATGTTCTACTGATAGTATGCGCTGTAGACAACAACATTATATAAGTCTTTTTTCCTTACTTCACACACAAGCTGTCCCAAAAAGAATGTTTTTCACTTCTTTCCCAGTTTAAGTTTACCCTACAACCCACTAGGTTTGTAGCTACAACACGGGAACTGGCTGTGGGAACCGTTCAGCATGTCTCCCTGGACAGTGCAAGTTAAAGCGAGTGCGAGAGGGACACAGATATTGTACGACGCAGTAACTGATTTTGCTTTTGCTGTCAAATGTATGGCACCAGGAGCTTTTATTCTGAATTAATGAAAATTATATCGCACACGAGCCAACTGATTCAAAAATTTACGACTAGCCCGGTTAGCATGTGACTATGTGACTCCGATTTTCTCTACACTAAAGTACAGCCGTGCAAATATGTCCTTATTTGACAGCTGCCAATACGATACTAGAAGAATCAACAAATAAAAATATACCGTATGTCATATTGCTAAGCATTAAGATGATTTTGACGTACCGACGCGATCGTACTGAAACATTTCAAAATGCATCACTTCTAATTAAATCCATACACATCTGTAGTTATCTCGTGCACAAAATTTTATGTCTCTATACAGGGTGTCCCTTTAAAGAATTTTGTCCCAAAAACAATGTGTCCTGTACTTTCCCAGTTTAAGTTTACCATACAACCCAGCTAGGTTTGTAGCTACAATATGGGAACTGGCTGTGGGAACCGTTTAGCGTGTCTCCCTGGACAGTGCAAGTTGAAGCGAGTGCGAGAGGGACACAGATATTGTACCACGCAGCAACTGTTTTTAGGGGCTATATTCACAGATGAGACGTGCAAAACGAGGCGTGAGATGACTGATCTGTCGGACAAGTGATCGTCAGCCACCGCCGCCACCAATGCGCCGCGCGTCTCACGTGTGTAGACGGCATATCTTCTGTTTAATGCATATTATATGAAAACTATTTCAAGCGTCGCGATGTCGCACGTCTCACGTCTAAGTCTCTTGTCTTAAGTATCACCTCTGGAATTAGCACCTTAGACGTGGCGAAAGCAACCGAATTTTCACGGCCGTCAACGCTTTCCTACCCTACAAAAGATTAAGGCGTGATATTTGCCTAGTTTGAAACAGAGCCGGAATTTGTTTACCATAATGTTGTATCATCTAAACGGGTCCTTGAGTGAAGGGTACGTCTCGACAATTGTAGCGTTGAACGTCCTTCGGACTGATGACTGAAAGAGAGCTACCTGGTAGAGACTAGATGACTGCAACGAGAGTTCGTACAACATACTTAAGAAAAATAGACCTAATGTTTGATAGCTATCATGGCCTATTCGAACTCTCCTACTGTACTTATGGTATACCCTGAAAGAGGCTTTCATTCAGCAATAGACTGCAATAGTCTTGTTGTTACTCTCTCTCTCTCTCTCTCTCTCTCTTCGTGTGGGACACCGAGGCGTTCAACGACCAGATGAACCCTGGTGTCAGAGTTTTTCAACCGCCTACTGCAAGTAGCAGGCCTCTGACATGGTTGTGTAAGGACCGCCATCATAATTGCAACCGGGACCGACGGCTTAACGTGCCCATCCGAAGCACGGAACCATCTTACTTTTCGGACAATCAGGTGGTTCAGCCTGCAATGTCCTAACCAGACTGGGAACAAATTCACAAAGTGATTGTGAGTGACCCCACCGGGAATTGAACCCGGAACCTTTGCGTGGCAGGCAGTCATACTAACCACTGCGCCACACCGGCTGTCACTTGTTACGCAGTACAAACGTGTTTTTTCTTCGGCTGGTAAGCCGTAAACCTGGACGCTGGACTGAACAGCTGCTAGCGCCTGCGGCCAACTGGACACACCGACCTGCTAATATTCTAGTTTTTACCATGGGAACACAGGGAAATCTGTTTTTTACACTGCCGGCTAGCTACATTGACTTGATAGCATAGTCTTTGCCATGGAAAACACAGGTTTCAACATTAGACTGGGCAGCTGGATACATTAACTAGCTAGTATAGTTTTTACCGTGGGAAAACACAGTACAAACCTGCATTCCCCTCGGCTGGTAAGCCGGAAACCTGGACACTGGACTGGACAGCTGCTAGCGCCTGCGGCTAACTGGACACACTGACCTGCTACCATTTTATTGTATGCATTTTATATTATTAATCTGGTTTATGTTATTTTTACCCACGACGGAATGGAGACGGTATATGCGTTTGGGGTGAGAGAATGTGCGTGTGTGTGTTTGTGTGTGCAAACCTATGCTACCAAATATCTACCAAACCACTAGTCTGATTTTGATGCGGTTTTTACCTACGACGGAACGGAGACGGTTTATGCGTTTGGGGTGAGAGAATGTGCGTTTGTGTGTGCAAACCTATGTTACCAAATATCTCCCAAACCACTACTCTGATTTTGATTCGGTTTTCAGTGATGGATTTGGATTTCTCTAGTGCATGTAGGGATTGCAATCCCGCACCTGATTCAATCCCACGGGATTCATTTGCGGGATTGGTCCAATCCCGCGCGGATTCCGCGGGATCCCGCATCTTTGTAATCATGTTAAAAATCTTAGGTGAAATACAGATTTTTCTTCAAAAATCGACTTTACATCAATAAAAGTTATCGTTCCTGTCATGTCAAAATAACTAAATAAAATTGAGATAAGTGTAATCAAATTAAATTTATTTCGTATTTAGAGCTGTGTTCAATATTACCCTTTTTTCTTTCTACTGCTAATATTTTTTTTTTAACCCTCTCTCATATATGTGACAGGGGGAGAATTGTTTTTATTTGTCTACAATATTTAACAGGGTATCGTTGAATAGGTATTTTAAAACTACGAGAGAAAATGTTACTATCTCAAGATATTGCTTTTAAAAGGGGCGTTTGTGAGTCATAAATTGTTCCAGCTGTAAGTACTGAAGCATATAGCTATAAAATTGAAAAAAATATATATTATAGGTCTTAATCTAAAGTCATCAAGAAAAATATGTACAACGGATAATGTACCAATTAAGCTTTAAGAAAAATATAAAAGGTTTTCTATCTGCGTTTAAAATTAATATTGTAACACTAAAAACTTAATATTTAAACTAGAAAACCCTATTTGTGGGCGGTGGGCGTATCTGACACACCCTTAGCCAGTTTGTTTTAATAATATGAATGAATTCTAATATAATGTATTGACTAAAAATCAGAATTAGGGGGCAAATTTAGATCAAAACTTTAATTATACTTATCAAATAACTTTCCAATTTCCTACCAACAGCTTGGACTACCATACCAACGGTGATAACATAACTTCTTCTTTTCGTGTGGGACACCGAGTCGTTCAACGACACGAAGAACCCTGGTGTCAGAGATTTTAAATCTAGCGTCTAGATAAATGATAAGTTATAGAAGAATGCTCTTAATCAAAGAGTATTATTGGTTTTACGAGTATTACCCAGTCTACGTCTCAAAGAACTACATTTAACAAATACTCTTTCAGCTTATACGCTAATAGTTTAGAATGTTTTGAAAGTTAGCCATTCGGAAGCAAAAGTTGACTTGTTTTTGGTGCGAGTTTTCAATGTGCGGGATCCGCGGATCCGCGTTTTGAAGGTGCGGGATCCCGCAAGGCCAAAAATAGCGCGGGATCCCGCGGGATTGCGGATCCCGCACTGCGGGATTGCAATCCCTAAGTGCATGTTATTAGATAGGTATTACGCGATATATTATATTAGATAGGGGCGCTGCAATAAACATTTTTTTGTGCAAGCCAATGTTAAGAATTATTTCAAAAACCACTGGTCTGATTTTGTTGCGGTTTTCAGTGGCAGATGAAAATCTGTCTGGGGAATGTTCGAAGCTAAATGTTACGCGAACAACTCACCAGGGGACGCTGCAGTAAACTGTCGTGGGTATATACAAAATTTAAATTTGTTTTCACTTGTGTCATATCAGGTGTAGGCTCCCACTCTGCCAATGGCGAAAAAATTAGGTGTATGTTCTGGAATAGGTAGCATCTTTCCCGTGGGTGTCTTAAGGAGCGACTAAGGGATTTGAGAGTGATGTGTATTGCAATTTTAGGCGACAGGCAGACACCAGTCTCTATGGTGGTACACAATCTTCTGAACGACACTCAAACTTTTTTCAGGCGTCGTGTAAATTGCCGTTTTTTAAAAGCTTTTACGCTCTGTCTACCCTGCAAGAGAAATAGGCGTGATGTATGTATGTACTTATCTATTGTGACTGTAATGCACTCACAGTGCTATATTATTCTCACAAGTGAAAATAAGAAACAGAAAAAATGTCCCAATATATTGATTAAGCAAGCTTCATCATATGGTTTGAATTCCATTCATGATGTGGACTAACCATTTAGTAAAATCTAAATACTTTCTACAGATGTCGCTGGATCGTCGCTTGGAGACGAGCATCAAGAGATAGAAAATTTGGCATTTATCAACTGGTGCATCGATAGCCCAGTGGCAGAGCGGTAGGACGTTTACCCATGCGGCTCGGGTTCGATTCCCGGTCGATGTATGACATTTTTTCTATTTCTTATTTTCACTTAATATGTACTTATGTCTGTATGATCCATCCGAAGGTTGTGTTATCTGTGTTCGGCCCGGTTGCGCTCAAGAAAAGTTATTTTCTCGCAACTCGTTCCTGAACTGGAAGTGTGAGCAACTAGGAACTCTGTTAAACGGGTTTTTCATTTTACACTACGTCTTCTTTGGCAAATAGAAGTTGGCGGGTCGAACGAACGGAATTTGATGATCGGACTTCTTCTTTCTTATTTCAGCTAAAAGAGACACGATAAACTTAAACGGGGTCTATTTTTTATATGTGCGTTTTTTGGAGAAACTAAGCCATCCAGCCAGCAAGATGGCATTGTATACGTTAATATGTGATTCGGAGTCATTTTAATCCAAGAAATATGACGTTCGGGGCAACCATCTTCTAAAGCGGCCAGCCGCTAATGCATGCGTCTGCCAAAAGCATTCAATAACTGTCTGATAACTAGCAAAAAACTGATGTGATGACATTGAAAGTAACGCAACGCAAGTTCTTTTGTTGCGCTATTTTAATACAAGTTCCTGCATTACTATTATTTTTGTATTTACCTACCCCGTAGAACTGAAAAATCAGTCATTTTTTTTTTCGGAAGAAAATAACCCCGGGCGGGAAGGTACAAGAAAGAATAACACACATACTCAATCACATATACTTCCGCCGGATCCGGAACTAATAATATCTTACGTCACTATCTGATATCTATTTCAGGAATCTAGTGAAGCAAATAATATCTGTTTCCTGATATAGTCCAGTCGAATAAGAGATATTAGTGTGAAGTACGTTGAAATAATAATATCTTACGTCACTTATTTTGATATCTATTTCAGGAATGAATTGAAGGAAATGATATGCACGTTCCGGATAGTCTACGCAACTAAAAGACAATAATGTGAAGTAAGTAGAATTAAATAAAAAAAATTAGGGTCGGAGTATACGAAATTGTATTGAAATTCAAAATATGAATTTGGACCTCCTATAGTAACTCAGATCAGCTGATCAGCAATTTTGTATGGGATATCCAAATTTATTCTTCATATTTCGACCCATCTTCCATAGGGAAAGTTGTTATGTAACACGTTGTATAGAATTTGCAATTTGTACACAATATTTTGTTTAAATCGGGTCCACGCACAGAATGACTTACTATCATAAGTTGAACTAATATATAGATAGATAAACACTTTATTGCTTACATTACGATAAAAACATTAAACAACAAACATAAATCTTAAAGCTAAAGTAAGCAAAGGCGGCCTTATCGCTTGCAGCGATCTCTTCCAGCAACCTTTACCTTGAAAGAGACAGTGTATACAAATATATATTATTATTCCTATTATATAAGGATTTGCTACGTGGTGTGCGTGGTGGAGTATACTTACAACCTAAATTGACTGGACTAAGCAGCAAACTGAAGCAAAATGCACACGTGCCATCGTTAAACGAGCCGGGAGCATATCACCACATTTCCTACTCACATTATCGACTATCCATTCGACTATCCAATCTATGGTGCAAATTCTGTGCTCCATTTGACGTTAACTTCAAATAATTGACGTCAAAGTTACATACTACTGCAATTTGTTCGAGTAATATGGAAAACCAATGGAAAACTTTCTATGGATTCTCATGTGTCATTTAGTGGGCGCTGAACGAAGTGGTGATTACGTTTCTTTACATGTAAAGACTGTACCACTTTATAAATTAGTTATTACTTATTTTGTGTTTATTCAATTTTTCCGAATCTCGTATTGTTTTTTTGTTTACTTACATAAATGGCACTTAATAAGTATAATAACAAGACGATCTTTATATCGTATCTGACCACAGCTTGGAACGGAACGTGACAAAAGCATAGCACTGGCGCACTGATTTTTTCTGATTGCTTGGTATAATCTCAAATCATAGATGAACACTATGCCCTCTTGTGTGACATCAACGCATTGACTCTTGTTTTCTACAAAATCAGAAAGTCACAGGTCAAAATAACCAAAAAGCACCTTTGTAGACTTTCGAGATTGTAACCCATGTCTCGATAGATCACAAATCAATTACGTCTAGATAAAAATAAGAAACGCCACAAAAGTGCTTTTACTAAGTTCAGAAAAAGAAGGTTAACCTTACAACCTTATCTGCGAAAAAAATTATTGACATGTTGCTTTCTATCTATGAGTAAGGTGTCCACAATCTGAGGAATGATGGTATGTATGTATTGTATGTAGTACATATATGATTGCTGCAAATTGTGTGTGTGTATTTTGTGCATAGATAACACAGAAACTTCTTAACTGACTTTGGTTATTTAATCGGTACAGAAAATGATTATAACGATTATAAGTGGTGGTTTTAAAGATACATAATGTGCAAACATACATACATCCATCACGCCTATATCCCTTGCGGGGTAGGCAGAGCGTAAACGTTGGCTGTAAAAACCAGTCATTTACACTAGCAAAATCAAAAGACTGTGTACCGTAGAGACTGGTTGTCAGCCTATCACCTAAAATTGCAATACTCATCTACTCTCAAACCCATTATGTTGCTTCTTACGACACCCACGCAAAAGATATGGGGTAATAGTTTTCTAAGCCGGCACCACTAAGAAGAAGACGGCATTATGATACGTACCTAACTATGAAATGTTTCTTCGCTACGAAGTCGGTGATATTTTTCTAAATTGCTACTTGTCTAGTATTTGCAGTGGGTGAGATGGGTATTGTAACTCGATTTCATGTCAGGATCACGAGTAGAAAATAATTTGTTTTGGCAATGACCGAACATCTTTTGACAAAGCTTCCTAAAGTAATAAACATTTATATGTGGCTAGAAACATGCGTTACGCAGCGCTAAAATTACACACAAATGGATGTAACGTGTGTAACACATCCTGTAGGTAACAAGAAAAATTCTAAATTACTAATTCTAATTACTTATTATTACTTATATTGTAGTCGAATATATTAAGTGATTTTACTTTGAATATGTCACTAGATGAGTAATATTGAAAGTTTTTAGCTCATCACTATTTATTTTTTCCAAAAAAGCGGCCACCTACCAAACGTCAATGTATTGAATACAATATTAAAAATTCGACTATATGAAGATAGTTGCCAGGAACTTCATATTTCTTGGGTTAAATCTTGGCTCTGATATTGACATTCTTGTATGAGATTTTGTTTTTTGATTTTTGATATTCTTATATCGGCACTTGCGAAAATCCTAAATTGGGTCGAGTGACCTTTCTGTATTTCCTCTATTTTGTGGTCCAGCAATGGCTTGTGTCAGCCGTGTCTTATGGTTATAGTGTCTTTGTTTATCGTGGTATTTCGACGTCTCACGCGGGCTCACGTAGAGGCTAGACAATTTTATTTATTGGCTGTTACATAGAAACATACAAGGTCACAAAAATCTTCGTGTGTCTGTGTGTGTCCTTGAAACAAACCTTCAAATACAGGTATTTCAGTCGCGAATAACGTTATAAATAAAATCGAAAAGACCAAAAATCAAAAACATAAATAAATTAAAGAAAAATATCATGACATCAAAAAAATTCCGCGCAATGTGTCATATCTCATGATAACTATACAAGACTATGGTGCAAGCTCCATAGTCTTGTATAGTTATCATGAGATTTAGAGAGCTAATTTTATGCAGGAGAGTTCCAACCGTAACTTTTCTTGTTAGCAATGTCAAATAGTAAAACCAATCAAAATACGCACACAGCAATCTACTACTTGATTGAGCAACACACCACAAAATAGAGAGTATACAGAAAGTTCACTCAGCCCTATTTCGGATTTTCGCGATGGCCATTTGTTACATAATTTGGCCCAAAATTTGTTTTTATACTTCGGCCCATGTTCTATTGGGAAAATTGTTAAGTTTCATGAGTACTTTGACCTCCTTTCGGCTTTATTTTGTTGTTCGTGTAGAGTGCGTATACGCACTCTATAACGCTCCGCGCCATAATGTCAAACGTAATGCAGTTTATCCCTTGGTTTATCCAGATATGACCCACGTGTTGTCATTGGCGTTTTGCTACTGATGGACAGAGATATTGTGTACTTACTAGTGCCACTCGTTCATAGTGCAAAATAAGTACTTATACTTATTTAGCGAAAATAAAGACGAATTAACCTCATAATGAAAACGAATGGACTCTGCAGATATCTTATTTACTCAGCAAAAAACCTGATGGAAGATCAACGTGAAAATATGAATAAATGACATCAAAATATGAATAAATGATCCTCATTTCCAGCCGTCACAAATTATGAATTGACGTGCCAAGAAAGAAGGTTCACTAGGCCATAAACTTTGGTATTAGCGGAGACATTAAGGCAGATGGACGGCTAGGAAGAAACTTGTCAATGAGCTAACGCACACATCTACACTTAAACCAAACAAATCTCGGACTCGCGAGTAGTGAAGAATTAACAATATATAATAATATAATAATAATAATTCGTTTAGTGGTATGGCAAGCTTAAAATTATGTTAGTAGTACAGTTATAATTAAACAAACAAGTAAAGCATTACAATTACTACAGCATTCGTGGGGTTATATCCCTCAAGGTTCAGCTTTGGGAAATACTTTGTTTCTGGCTTTCATAAACGACTTGGCGCATTCAATAACAGAAGGTCTAACTGTATTGTTTGCCGATGATACAACGGTTGTAGTAAGCGCGCGTACTTATGATCAGCTCAGCACCAAAGTGAATAATACTCACAAACAGTTGATGGAGTGGTTTACATCAAACGGGTTAATATTGAACTCCACAAAATCAAACCTGATGCTCTTCTCGGCAGGCCCTCCAAGATCTCCACCGTCTATAGTCAGTCCTGTGCCACTGTGTGCTGAATGTCGGTTCCTCGGTTTCAATCTGGACTCACACCTCAACTGGAAGTCGCATATTGAAGCACTTTGCTCCAGACTGAGTGGTGCTGCGTATGCACTCCGTAAATTGCGCCCACTGGTGTCAAGCACAGTTATGCGGCAAGTCTATTTCGCTCACTTCCACTCGCTGATGTCATATGGGGTATTGTTGTGGGGGGCATCTAGTGACAGTGAACGGGTTTTTGTGCTTCGAAAGCGTGCTCTGCGAATTCTAGCAGGGATTGATCCGAAAGAATCGTGCAGAACCTTATTCGCAAAACATGGAATCATGACGTTGCACTCACTGTATTTATTCGAAACTATAAAATATATTCGGCAAAATTTGCAAAACTTTAGTCGACGGACAGGTGGTGGTCGTAATCTCCGTAGCGTAGGGAAACTCTGCACAGTCAGGCGGAGAACAGAACTCGCAACCAAAAACCCGCGCGTTATAGGCCCGACATATTACGAGAAACTACCCACAGATATTAAAAACGAGCAAAATGACGAAACATTTTATCGCCGACTGAAAAACTTTTATTGGAAAATGAGTACTATAGTGTAGGTGAATATTTCAAATTTATAAAATAGAATATTATTTATTATTTTTATTATTTATTTTTGGACATAGCACATATTAATTTTATAAGTTTTTTGACTTTGATTGTTTTCCAATACTTTTTGTATTGAAATTATTCTATTATACTTTTTGACATGTTTTGACATTATCTGTTTTTAAAATTTGACATATTCACAATTTGTTTCTGATTATTGCTTTTTTATGTATATAACATTGTTTTGTGACATTTATATTGTAAATTGACATATTGTTTCTGTTCCTTTTATACCTTTTTTATTTTATTTTTTATACTACTATTGTAGAACATTTTGACATTTTTATTATTTTTGACGATCACATTATACTTTGACATTTTTATTTAGTTTAAGTACTGTTTGTAACTATGAATTTGATAATGTGAAATAAAATATCTAATCTAATCTAATCTACCATAGAGTTTCCACTAAAACTGATTTATAAACCAAGTTAAGTCTACAATGATCAAAGCATTTTTTAAATGACATCTCTAAAATGCAAATATAGGTTGGCAGCTCCAGTGTCTTCAGTTGTCTCAAGATGTGTTTATTTAAGTTATCCCGGATTCTTTGAAAAATAGGTAAATCCCAGTTTCTTTCTAATATTGTGCAAGATGCTAAGATATAGTTAAGAACCACTGTATTGTTAAAACCGTGGCAGCTTTAGCAGTTTAGGTATCAATCATTGAAAATGTCGCTAGCTGTCCTTCTGAGAATTTTTATTCTATGTTGTCCCGCCATCGAGGCGATTATGCAAATTAAAAGCTACGGGATCTCATTATTTTTTCGATATAAAGAATTATACCGATAATTCTTCGTTTATCAATTTTATTGTGTTTTGTATTTTGTATATTTTTGTAAAAAGGTGATTCTTCTTTTCCTTTGTGCGACACTGAGGCGCAAGCTTCACAGAGGACGTGAGACGTGAGGCATTGCTAAGCTTGAAACCGTTTCCTTAGAACAAGATGAAACAAAAGAGATGCTGGCTAACGTGAGACGCGCGTCGCATCAATGACGGCTGACGATCACCTGTCTGACAGATGTCATCTTACGTCTCTTATGTCTCAGTTGTGGAGCTTGCACCTAAATAGACGACGCTATACAGACCCTGGTCAGTCACACAACTTCCATTATTAAACTATTGACTTAAATTGCAAATATTTGAAATGGGGAACCAGCTTATAAAACTGAACAACTTTCCCCAAGAAACATCATGTTGAATAACGAAAAAGACACTTATTTTTCATTCAAAACATGGAACTGAAACTGAACTAAAATCATCACAATTATACCGAGAGAGCAAAATCATGTTACGCTTATTCCCCGTGTAAAATATTAGAAACACTAATCTGCTGAAAGGTAGACAGCGGAACAGAGCTAGACATGGTTTATTTAATAAACCGAGCAAAGTTGTGACTTATTTGGCATATTACTCGCTTTTCACGGGTTTTCACCTCTGCGGTGTATGTTAATTTTGGATTATATCACAGGATATTTCACTGAAGTGGTAAACAAAATATTATTTTCCTTCGCGTAGCGCTTTGCTACATCACTCGTAGCGCTTTGCTACATCATTCGTAGCGAAGGTCTCCATAATTTGTGGTAGTGACTACAACAATATTATAACAAAAAGAAGGTACGTATAGGATAGGTATGTACAAGTTAGGAGTTCAAGGCACAAACTGAACAACTTTCCCTTGGTATATGGTCATTTTGAGATACTGTAATTTTTCTCTTGGTGATAACTGTCTACTGTAATGGGTACCTATCTTTAATTGCTTTTGTGTTTCTACGAAGAAAACTGCGAATAAACAGTTCATCAAAACTGCTTGAAAGTTTTATTAGTATGACCTATCTGCTATAAACCGAGTTTTTAAATAGCCTCTGCCTCAAGCGTGCTTTAACTTCCTCAAGTTTATTAACTTTAACCCTTAGAGCAAGCAAGCAAGCTATATACTAGATATAAGGAAGCTATAACTGTGCCTTACTGGGTATGAACGGTTGGCATTAGTATGAACACAAACCCTCTGTCCATAAGTAGGACAACGACAGTGACAACAATATTATACATGTTTATAATTTCTCCTATATTTGACGTACTACCTGATTCATTGAAGAAAGAGACCTGAAATGGCAACATTGATGTTTGCGTCTTTTTCATATTACTTACATGACATTTGAGCAAGATGTCAACAATAATTTTCTATGAATCCGGTAGTAAATATTACTTACGTTTGACAGTACGGCGTGGTGCGATACGCGCACTCTACAAGGTGTTCCAAAGGAAATACATTAAATTAGAGACGTTGTGTAGACCATTGTACTGAACAATTTCCATTATGGCACCAAGTTTGAATTCTTAACAATTAAGAAGTTGAAATTTTCATACAAACTAAATGCCTACATTTACTACAACCATTATGTATTACCCCTTATCCAAGATTGCAACCTTGCATTTTTAACTTGTTGGATTTGAATCTTCGAAAAAGTTTGGAACATAGTTGTCTATGTTTTAAATTTAAACGAAAACTTAAGATAAAAGATCTCTTTCTTGGTGTCAACTTTATTTTATTGCCGCCTCAAACTAAAAACTTCTTTTGACTTAGAGCACCCATAGAGACGCAAAGACAAAGGGCCAATCAGAGAATCCAGTAGAGTCTGTAGTGTCAGTTGTGTCAGTTTTTGACGAACATGACATTTGACCTTAGTCTACGCTACAACTGTTGCCTTGGCAACTAAATTACCGCCAAAACCGTTGCCTTGGCAACAGTTGTAGCGGTAATTTCAAAAGTTTTTCCAAGACGGCAACATGACATAATAAAGGTCATAATAAATAAAGCTCCTTTCATAATGTGGGACTCAATTTAATCTAACAAATTTAAGTTGCTAATTACTTCTAAACGAGAGGTTTTCATAACTTGGCCCCATAATGAAAATTATTCGGTACGATGGCGTACACAACGTCTCCAATTTAATGTATTTACATTGGAACACCTTGTATAGCTTGCTTATACAGGGTTATTTTTTAGTCAGTGCGCAAACTTTGCAGGATGTTTCTACTCGTGATTCTGATCAACTTTTACTATGGGGCCTCCTGCGAAATCTAAAAAAAAATTTTATTGTTCCATACATTTTTGCCGAGTAGGTATGAATTTTTCTATGGAACATCCAAATTTTTTTTTGCGAATTCGCAGTGGGTCCCATTATAAAAGTTGTTCAGAATCACGAGTAGAAACACCCTGCAAAGTTTGCGCACTGACTAAAAAATAACCCAGTATAATACTTACTTACATTAAAGTTTAACCACTCTTCTTCTAACCAGTCAACCGTGCTAAAATAACCATCCTCTCTATGGTAAACTTTTAAAGTTTAACTTGTTTATTTAATGTCAAAAACAGGCTGGAATCATGATGGATGGGGATCTTTGAAAACCGTTTTCAAAGACCTTTTCACGGTACGCTGGTCGCTTTGTTTATAATCGCTTTGTAAATAATATTATTACTTTTATGTTGAAATTTTGTGGTCAGTGAAACCGCGGTGTCATGGCGGCTAGAACTGGGGAAAGTTTTCAGAGAGGTCTATGAGCAAATTAATTGATGATGCTGAAAACTAGTCGCAATTGTACTTTGCGACCAAAAGACATAATATAGTCCGTGTGATGCCGGGCTAGAATAGCATCACCCTAATTCTACTGTTGGTGTCGTAAAAAGCAACTAAGGGATAATTACCTATCCAAGGAATGGGCAGCAGCGTTCCCTGTGAATTAAACATCTTGCACTGCGCTCGCCAATCCACCTGCCAAGCGTGGTGAGTATGGCAATACCCCCCAATACGGGGGAGGCCCATGTCCAGCCGTGGACTGTTGTGGCTGTAAAGGTAAGTAAATCGGCGCACAAAATACTTTATCAGTCGAGTTCATGGTGATTTTTAAATATGTATTATGTACATAGGAATAGGTACATACTCATGTTTTTATGAAAATTTGATTTATGCAATGTTTATAGCAACAGCTAAATATCATTTCGTGTGACTAGTTCACATATTTTCATTCTTGGCATTCAGCATTCTGCTGTTTAGAATGCTCCCAAGTGGTCATATCTTGGAGTTTCAGTGGAATGGTTAGTCATTCGATTTTATGAGAAGTAAATATCTTTGATTACTTTAAATACTCCGCCAAAAGTTTGGGTCATATAAATAATCACAGCGTTTTTTGCAGCATCAAAACCTGGGCGCTAAAAATAAATGTTGTAGATTATGCTTAAATCTATTGTGAAAAAATGCTACAGACTTCATTCATCGTTTTTGAAAATATTAAAAGTTAGAATTATTAAACACAAAAATGAAATAAAAGTTATTGTTTTGACTCCATCCAAAATATTGAATTATTACTATGACGTCAAAATATTTCCATAATTTCAAAATAATCGTTTTCAGTCGTCTTTAAAAGTTGCTCATTTGCCCTGTCAGTCAAGTAGCGGATTTTTGATAATTATCAAGCTCCCTCTGAAAAAATTTGCTCCGAGCATGGCAGTGAGTTGCGAAATGCAGTGAAAGCCGCGGGCTCGGCTAGTATTGTGCACACTAATGCGAGGCTTTTTCGCGCCATTTAGTCCCGAAATTAATGTCCGTCGTTATTCAATATTTTGCTTATAATAAGAGTGTGTGTCCATTGCGCAATCCGATATTTGTGGTCTTCGAATCAGGTTTGTAAGCAAATCAATACTTTCACGATGGCATCATTTCACATCCTGACTTGACCTTTGACCTAACTCCGACTTTCCGAGGTGTATCCGTACCAATTTCCGACCATCTTGAGCTTCTTGGCATGAACCTTTCATCTGACCTGAACTTTGGACAATATATAGGGTGAAATTTTACTAGTGACCGATAGCGAAAACTCAGAACCGGCTCGTGATAAGGAACAACTTTCTCCAAGGAACATAGGACGAAATATGAAAAAAAAATTTGGACCTCCCATAGAACTCAAATCAGCTGATCGGCAATTTTGTATGGGAGGACCAAATTTTTTTTCATATTTCGACCTATGTTCCTTGGGGAAAGTTGTTCCTTATCACCAGCCGGTTCTGAGTTTTCGCTATCGGTCACTAGTAAAAATTCACCCCGTATTAAGTCAGGCGATACTTCGCACCAGTACAGCTTTTACAACTATACCAAGCTCAAGTCCGTTCCTGCATGGAGTATTGCTGTCACCTATGAGACGGATCTGCCAAATACCAGCTGGCAGCCCTGGACTCGATTGAGAAGCGCGCCAAGAACCACTGCAGCTGCCCTTCCAACATTGCTTGGCAGGAGGGTTTGCGAGCGCAGTAATTTTTTTTCCGCGGCTGTTCATTTCTGTCAGATTGGTTATGAAAACGCTCTCTAAGTAGGGTGGGCTGAAATTCTATTTGTCGGTGAACTTTGTGTTATAATAGGTAATATATTGCCCTATTTAGGGTCAAAAGAGTCTCGTCAGAACTTTAATATTATATTTATATTATAATAGCACAAACTTTGAATTATTTATTTCATCCAGCTGCTTTTGTGTGTTAGAATCTCACACAAAAGTTTTGAGGAGGCTGTATTTAATATACAATTCATAAAAGAATCAAAAGCAGGGATTACACGTAACGTGCTTTGCTCTTGCAAAGCTATTTTAGCGCTGCGTAACGCATTTCAACCTTATTCCCATACAAATGCAGGTTTGACAGACGCATTTGTCGATGCAGTATTGTGTGATACGCAGCGCTAGCGAATGCGTTTGTCAAACCTTTTGCCACAAACCGCATTGTATAAAAGTAAGGTGGAAATTCGCATTTTCCTAACAAACGCAAAAATAACGCAGCAACAGACTTCAAGTGTGCAAACTCTACAGGTTATCACTTTATGGCTGTCATAAACCACAATAACATTCGATACGTGTACAATGTATACCTATTACCTTCGTAATTTTTAATCTCGTGCCCTTGTGTGATCATTCTTTACATATATCATTTATCAACAAAAGGTAAGCTAGATAAAAAAAAACTGTATTATTTATCTAACAATATCCCAGAAATCATTCATTACAATCAAACGACTTAAACGGATTCAAGTTGTGTTTATTATGGATATTTAACCTATCCAACGTTTCTGACACATTCCAGTGTCTGTGGTCGCGGATGACTAAGGTGTTAGGCGCAAACTCCACCAAAAAGACGAGGGCATAGTTGGGGCATAGGACGTAAGAATGACAGTTGACAGACAAGTGATCGTCAAATATTCTCCTTAGTTTTTGACGCTAGCTGTCATAGATGCGACGCTTTGGCGACGCTTTGGCGACGCTTTGGCGACGCTTTGGCGACGCTTGTGTGTGCCTTTGTCAATACTTTTTGTATATTTTGTATGGAAACGTCGCGATGTCAAACGTCAAGCGTCATGCCCTACGTCCTATGCCCTTTCCTTGTCCTCTCTGTGGAGTTTGGGGCTTAGACGTCATTAATTGAAATTGAAATTATTGTTTTATTGTAATAAGTAATAGTTGTGCAAACAAAAGAAAATATTATCCTAAACATCGATGAAAGTATTGTAACCGCATCAGCTAATCCGTGCTCTAATCCCGGCTCATTTAGGTCATCGATGCGAGTGAGTGTGGTGGTGGTGCTAAATAAACACATTTGTGTTCACATGGGTATGCCAACCAGACCGGAGCGGTTATTGAATTCTATGACAGCCGATGTGGCGCAGTGGTTAGTATGCCTGCCTACCACGCAAAGTTTCCGGGTTCAATTCCCGGTGGGGTCACTCACAGGGTTGATATTTATCACTTTGTTAATTTGTTCCTAGTCTGGTTAGGACATTGCAGGCTGAACCACCTGATTGTCCGCAAGTAAGATGGTTCCGTGCTTCGGATGGGCACGTTAAGCCGTCGGTCCCGGTTGCTGTCTTGGTTGGTACTTGCAGTAGGCGGTGGTACTTGAGCAAAGTTCAATCAAGGCCTAAAAAAGATTGGTCTCCTAAGTGCTCAGGTAGCAGTTTTTTTTTGTATGGGAGGTCCAATTTATTTTGGACTTCAAACTTTGGTCCTTAGGGAAAGTTGTTCACCTGATAGACTTGTGTTTTCTGGAAAGTGGGTCGTTAGATACCACCCTCTATTGAATTCCACTCATAATGTGGACTAACCATGTAGTAAGTTCTAAATACTTTCTACAGATGTCGCTGGATCGTCGCTTGGAGACGAGCATCAAGAGATAGAAAATTTGGCGTTCATCGGCCGTGCATCGATAGCTCAGTGGCAGAGCGGTGGGGCGTTTACCCATGCGGCCCGGGTTCGCTCCCCGGTCGATGCATGTCATTTATTTTCTATTTCTTATTTTCACTAGTGAGAATAATATAGCACTGTGAGTGCATTACAATCCCAATAGATTGATTAAGCAAGCTTCATCATATGGTTTGAATTCCACTCATAATGTGGACTAACCATGTAGTAAGTTCTAAATACTTTCTACATAATGTCGCTGGATCGTCGCTTGGAGACGAGCATCAAGAGATAGAAAATTTGGCGTTCATCGGCCGTGCATCGATAGCTCAGTGGCAGCGCGGTGGGGCGTTTACCAATGCGTCCCGGGTTCGATCCCCGGTCGATGCATGTCATATTTTCTTTTTCTTATTTCTTATTTTCACCCTCTATTAATCGCATTTGTAATGGAAACGCGCTCTTAGTAGGGTGGGCTGAAATTCTATTTGGCGGTGAACTTTGTGTTATAATAGGTAAAATATTGCCCTATTTAGGGTCAAAAGAGTCTCGTCAGAACTTTAATATTTTCTTTATATTAAAAGAGCACAAACTTAGAATTATTTATTTTATACAGCTGCTTTTTTGTGTTAGAATCTCACGCAAAAGTTTTAGGAGACTGAATTTGATGTACAATTATGATTTTAGAACCTAAGGCACGTTACGTCCTTTGCTCTTGCAACGCTGTTTCAGTTGCTACCTTATTCCCCTTCGAGCAACTCGATCTTCCGTCCCCAAATTATTCCCATACAAATGCAGTTTTGACAGACGCATCTATCGACGCAGAGTTGTGTGATACGCAGCGATAGCGTACTCGTTTATTTGTTAAGTATGAAATTCGCATTTTCCTATAGTACTGTCATTCGAATAGGCCATATTTGACAGCTGTTAAAATAATAAGGTCTATTTTTCTTTATTGACATTATTCTTAGTATGGGTTTGACAGCTGTCAAATATGGCCTATTAGAATGACGGTACTATAGCACATACGCAAAAATAACGCAGCAACGGACTTCAAGTTTGCAAAACTCTAGGTACAGGTTATCACTTTATGGCTGTCACAATCCACAATTACCATTCGATGCGTGTACAATATATTCTAAACATCTTTGTAATTTTTAATCGCGTGCTTTTGTTTGATCATTCTTTACATGAACATTCAACAACAAAATATCAGCTCGATAAAAAAGGTACAATATTAATTTTCTGTATCCGACATATCAATGAAAGTATTGTCACCGCATCAGATAATCCGCGCCCTAATCCCGGCTCGTTTAGGTCATCGATGCGAGTGAGCGTGGTGGTGGTGCTAAATAAACACATTTGTGTTCATTTTGAATGGTAGGCGAAACATATGTAACGTTCGTTTGTGCAAGTTTTCCTGAATGTACTTTGGTAGGTATATACAAAAATGTAACCGAGCGATACTCGCCATCAAACTTTTCAGTTTGGCGAGATTTTGAACTTTGTTTATTCTGTACTTGCCAAATGTATTTTTAATAAAAAAAAAAAATATTTACGCAGCGCCATCGCATGCGTTAAATTTTGCACCTTATTTTCATACCAAAAAGTTCATGTCAAATGATTTGACTGACGCATCCACAGTGACGCATCTAATAGCGCTGCGAATCGCACAACGCTGCATCAAAGGATGAGATTCAAAATATTAAAAAAAAAATACTCTTTGAGTCTGTCAAACCGTTTGATATAAACAGTACCTATTGTGATTTATAATCAAATGAAACTGAAGATGATGGGTTGGTGATGAAAAACAACTCTCCAGGAAACTATTCCTTCTAAACTCTCTATTTTGTGCTAATACTAGAATAAAATAGGTACCGTACCTACCTAGTTATAGCGGGTTTTGGATTCCAATTCGTAGCTAGATCTGGTGTTCGTTGCAACAAGACAAGTACAGATTGATGGCGCCACTTACCCGCCTGGATTGTGGGATAGGGTGACCACACATTCATTAGATTATAGGATATTTTAGACATCTAGATCTAGTGTTCGTTGCAACAAGACAAGTACAGATTGATGGCGCCACTTACCCGCCTGGATTGTGGGATAGGGTGACCACACATTCATTAGATTATAGGATATTTTAGACATCTAGATCTAGTGTTCGTTGCAACAAGACAAGTACAGATTGATGGCGCCACTTACCCGCCTGGATTGTGGGATAGGGTGACCACACATTCATTAGATTATAGGATATTTTAGACATCTAGATCTAGTGTTCGTTGCAACAAGACAAGTACAGATTGATGGCGCCACTTACCCGCCTGGATTGTGGGATAGGGTGACCACACATTCATTAGATTATAGGATATTTTAGACATCTAGATCTAGTGTTCGTTGCAACAAGACAAGTACAGATTGATGGCGCCACTTACCCGCCTGGATTGTGGGATAGGGTGACCACACATTCATTAGATTATAGGATATTTTAGACATCTAGATCTAGTGTTCGTTGCAACAAGACAAGTACAGATTGATGGCGCCACTTACCCGCCTGGATTGTGGGATAGGGTGACCACACATTCATTAGATTATAGGATATTTTAGACATCTAGATCTAGTGTTCGTTGCAACAAGACAAGTACAGATTGATGGCGCCACTTACCCGCCTGGATTGTGGGATAGGGTGACCACACATTCATTAGATTATAGGATATTTTAGACATCTAGATCTAGTGTTCGTTGCAACAAGACATGTACAGATTGATGGCGCCACTTACCTGCCTGGATTGTGGGACAGGATGACCATGCGTTCACTTTATTATAGGATATTATAGAGATCTAGTTCTAGTGTTCGTTGCAACAAGACAAGTACAGATTGATGGCGCCACTTACCCGCCTGGATTGTGGGACAGGGTGACCACGCATTCACTCGATTATAGGATATTATATAGGGTGTATTTTTATTAGTGGCGGATCCGTTAAGGGTGTGTTCTTTCAATGAAACTGAGCAACTTTCCCCAAGGAACATAGGTCGAAATATGAAAAAATAATTTGCCCCTCCCATACAAATTGACCCGGCCGGCCAACACACTTAGTATGGGAAGACCAAAATTTTTTTTCGTATTTGGACTTATGTTCCTTGGGGAAAGTTGTTCAGTTTCATTGACAGAACACACCCTTAACGGATCCGCCACTAATAAAAATACACCCTATAGAGATCTAGATCGAGTGGTACTTAGAACAAGATGAGTACTGATGGTACTACTTACCCGCCTGTATTGTGGGATAGGGTGACCACGCAGTTACTAGATTATAGGATATTATAGAGATCTAGATCTAGTGTTCGTTACAACAAGGCGTATAGAATAATGAAACCACTTACACGCCTAGATTGTGGGACAGGGTGATCACACGTTTATTAGATTAGATTAGATTAGATATAGCAGATAAAATGCAAGAACAAAACTTACTCCGTAGGCTCAGTGATCCAAAATTGAGTTTGAGTTCCTTTCCTCACTCTACTGTTTTCTATTCTCCACTAGCTCTGAGTTCTCCCATCTCCCATCTCTTTCAGTACCTTACGCACCCCAGAAAACACCTAATATACTATCCCACTCGAAGAAGAAGAAGCAGCACATCTAGCCACCTTTTTGAGGAATTGACATATTAAAGAAAAACTAGTTTTAAAAGACAATTAATAAGAAGAACTAGGTTGTTTTTCAGCTGTTTTGACTCCCCGATAGAAGTAGAGGTAGCTGAAAATCAGCTAGAGGACGATTAAATAGGTTTCTGATTATACTTTAGTTTTTTTCTTTTTCGGTCAGGAGATCGCGTAGGAGAGGGGTCAGTGGAGGCCAGGCCTCGTTTTGGAGGCCAAGATCTTCTTTAGGTCGCTGAGTCAGCGGAGTTAGTTTTTCTTTTTCTAGTCAATGGCCATCTCGTCTTATTCTGCGTGCCCAGAGTTCGGCCACATTTATGTGTTTATAAACAACTTGAGTTTACCGTTTGGTCACCCTACTGAATGCGAGCGTTACCATTGCTCTTCCACCTGCGGCAAAGTTTGTTCAAAAACTGTATTTTACTGCACTTTTAGAAGCAAACTGATTCACCTATTATTTACAAACCAATTTCGGTTTAAGAATCTTTTAGTTTGTTGGTGAGATTGATTTGTAAAATACTGCTCGTGTAGTTAAGGTTTAAGTAGTTTTTTTTTCTGTCCTGTGGGACTCTGAGTCTACGAAGATCCTAGTGTCAGAGATTTTGAACTAGGGCAGGGTTTTGATCAAAACCTAGGATACATTTTTATGAAATTGTGTTTCGCTTTTGTCATAAAGGTACCGGTTTTTGATCTAAAGCCTAACCAACAAAAGTTATAAAATAAAACTTCTATTCATACAAAAAACGCTATTATAGCATTCATCTTTTATGGTCAGGCTAGGGTTTGATCAAAAACCAAATTTGTGACTTACAGACGTAGGCAGGTAGAGCGCTTCTGGGGAAATAGGTGAGAAACTAGCATCGACATCTTCATTTCGCTTAAAGAACTCCATCTACAAGCATCACGAGTTAATAAAATTTTAATATATTTAATAGTGTCACTTGCACTGCTGAGACGAATCTAACGACACCTCATATATAATACTACTTAAACGGATTATACCTAGTTGTATATTTAGGATTGTAATTAAATTAGCCCTACGTTTAAGTTGTTTTAATGTAATGTAATGAATGAATGAGTGATAGTTGTACAAACAAAAGAAAATATGACACCTCATACACATGTCAAGATCCGCCGGTTTGGGCTTTAGCCCCTGACAACGAAATTCTTGTCTACATAGGTACATACATGTCTACGCTGCTCGAATAACATAACCCTCCTAAGGCAGTCGGGTAAAAATATTTTTATCTTTTGCTCATCTAATGAAAAAATATTTGTTCCTTCGAAAACATTCTCGCAAAAATAATGAGGGTCACGTATATTAATTTACATAATTAAATGTCCAGAATGAAACGGCGATTTATTTATATTTTCGCTGTTTTTCTTTCATTAATCTCAATCTATTTGGGAATTTTGATGGAATAGGAAATTAACAATACTGGAGCTATGAGAGAAAATATGAGAAATTGTTTTAGTTTTTAATATTTAGACATTTTATAAATGGCTCAATCTTTACTAGCGACGATTTTGACGCTTAATGACTTTAACTGGAAATAACTGTAATCTCAGGGGAGCTCAATGTAACTAAGAAGATGGTTGCCACGGTCGTCATATTTCTTCGATTAAAATTGGCTCTGAATTATAGGTAATAAATAGTAATAATCATAATTAATTTACGTTCTTGTATCAGCTAGCTTTGTGGTTTTGATATTCTCATACTTTGAGGTTTTTGACAGTAGCAATCCTGGCTACTTTACGTAACAAAACAAGTGATCCTAAATAGGGTCGAGTGCACCTTCTGTAATCACTCTATTTTGTGGTACCTCATAAATTAAAAATGAGAAAATTGAAAAATTCACTAGACCGCCGGAACTTGAACCCGGGACTGAGGATCACCGTTCCACCTCTCTACCGACTGAGCTACGGGCGCCTAGCGGACCCTGGTGAATCTTTCAACCTCTTGATGCTCGTCTCGAAGCGACGATCCAGCGACATCTGTAGAAAGTATTTAGAACTTTACTAATGAGAATATTATTGCGCTGTGACTGCATTAAAAATTCTAATACTTTGTGGTAGGTACCTGTATAAATTTTTCTTGTCGCGTTTTTTTTATTACCGTTCCAATTTCCCCGGTTCATTACAACATGTCGGAGACGCGGTGACTGATTATAAATTCTAGACGGCGTCGCAGAGTGAGTGGGGATATTTTATTGGATTCTTCACTTTCTTCGCTTGTCATGTCCAGGGCTGGTAAAAACAATATATTCTTAAGCCTTAGACTGTCTCTCTCTTCGTGTGGGACTCCGAGTCGTTCAACGACCCAATGAACCCTGGTGTCAGAGTTATTCAACCGCCTGCTGCAAGTAGCAGGCCTCTGACATGGTTGTGTAACGACCGCAATCAAATCATAGACAGCAACCGGGACCGACGGCTTAACGTGCCCATCCGAAGCACGCAAGCCTGCAATGTCCTAACCAGACTGGGATCAAATTCAAAAAGTGATAAATATCAACTGAAATGTCTTATAGTGAAAAGCACAAAATATAATAGCACCTTTTGCGATGATTGACCAAGTTTTTTTGTTTATACCTTGTTACTAACCTGATTGCGTCTCTTTGATTGACTGCATTATAAATTCGAGACGGCGGGGCGCTGGGATTTTTTATTGGATATTTGGCTTGTCATATTTTGAGGGCTGGGCTAAACATTTGTTCAGTAAATAAAATGTGAAAAAGTGAAATTAATCTACAGTAGAACCAATCGCGCTTTTTCTTGATTGACTAAGATTTTTGTTCATAAAGCTACCAACCTGAGATTTTCTGACTGATTATAAATTCTAGTCGGCGCCACAGAGTAAGGCGGGATACCTATTTTATTGGATTCTTCGCCTCTCATTTTTAGGTCTGGACATAAGTCCAAGGAACTTAAAAGGATATGTGTGAGCCGGCAGATGTGTTTCGTTTAGTCTCTTTCAAAATTATATAACCGAACCATACTTACTCGAATCCATGCATCCTATACTAACCCATTAAAAATTAAACGTAGGTATTCATGAGAGCAATCTACTATTTGGTTGTGTCAGTTTGGCTATATGTTTTAGCAAAATATTTTAAACTATATTCCAAAAGTACCTACTCTCTAGCTGATCGGAGATTTTTTATGAAGGTTCTTTTTTCATATTTTGACCCATGTTCCATAGAACAATTTGTTCAGTTTCGTGAGAACCTTGACCTCCTTGTATCCTTTCTGTTACTCCCTGTCTATGAAGTAAACTTCAAAATATTTTGAACTTAGTGGAGTTTCGCCCAGCCCTATCTTTTCCCCGCCGTACGCCGCACGCGCCGGCACTAACTTACATTTTTATTAATCCCGCCGAGACCGCGGAAACCGGGAATTCCTACCAGAGGGCGTGTGATGCGTGAATTTAAACACAATCAATAGATACAGAGCTGTGTGATGCCGGCTTAGAATCGCATCACCCCATATCTTTCCCGTGGGTGTCTTAAAGGCAACGGGATTTTAGAGTTGATGTGTATTGCAATTTTAGGCGACAGGTTGACACTATGGTGATATACAGTCTTCTGAAAGACTATCACAATTTTGTCAGACTTGGTGTGAACGACCATTATTTCCAGCCGTTCAGGTTCGTCTACCCCGCAAGGGATATAAACGTGGTATTATGTATGTCAAATAGATAGAGTTGGAAATTTCCTTCGTAGAAATCGTCGAAGAGTCCAAATCTACGGTAGCCCCTTCAAATCCCGTTACCGCATTTTTCGATTTGTAGGTATTTGCAAATGTGCAAATCCCTTAAACCAAGGATATGTCCGCATTTTTCCCATTTTCCCTAGCAAACGACAGCCGACTATGATATTGACATGGCAAAACCCGGTAGATCCATATAACCTCTAGGCGAAATAGGCAATTACAAGTAAGATTACGCGATATAATCCAAAACACTTAACATGCCATGTTATGTCATGTTCCTCGTCATATCATATGAGCTTACGGATCTATTTCCATTATTCCGATCAGACATTTGATTATTACCACTTCCTTCTTCTTCCTCGTTCCCTCAATGCTGAGGCTCGCGACCACATGAGAGCCTCCTCCATTCCGAGCGATTGTAGGTTTTGTGGACTGCTCGATGTATGCTACCGCCCACAGCGTTCTTCACAGCATCCGACAATCTAGTTGGCGCCCTGCTCAGGGCACTCTTCCCCTCCACTCTACCCAAAATAATTTGCCTCTCTAGCTTAGATGATCGCACAATGTGTCCGAAGAAAAACCCAGGGCGCGTTCCTGGCAGATCGTAGAGAGCCGCTTTGTAATTTGAAAAAGAATTTTTACTTCCAATACAAAAAAGTAGAAAAAGTTAATCACACTACAGTTAGTATCTACAGGAGAACCAATTCTCTTTTTTTCATGTTATGAATGAATGCTTCTGATGAAAGTTGTACAACTTTGCAAGTACAACACGACCAAGTATTCGTTTTTAATTAAACGATAAAAACAATCGTCATTATTCAACTTCCTCAATGATCTTACCTACATTATCGTATCGGGTGTGAATATGCATACGTACACCAGCCTTGTGCATACGACAAGGATTTTGCTGCATTTCGCGTTCCATGCCTTTGGCGTAACTGCATGCTCTTAGCATGAAATAGTAACATTAGCGCATTAGGTACATGAATAATACAGCAACAATAATAATAAACACAACTTGCCAGCCAAGTGGTGCCGGCTTAAAATAGCTTCACTACATATTTTTTCCGTGGGTGTCGTGGGTTTGAGAGTTTAAATGGTCACTTACAACACCACGTCTGACAAAAGTTTGAGAGTCACTCAGAAGTCCTGTCCGGAGAGAAGACTGTGTGTGTATCACAAATAGTGACAGCTGACAGATGACATAATTGATTGATTGTTTGATTATTTTGAATGATGTTAAAATATCCGCACGTTTAGTTACTACTTGAATATCATGTTGCACGTGTTGCACCGACTCCGATTTGACAGGAAGAAGATGATGAATATGATGATGATGAAAATGGTGTATTTTTTCAATGCAAGTTAAGGCAAGAAACACACTGTAACGCCAATTTATGCGTCGTTTTTTCGATTTTCTACCTTATATTCATACAAATACGGTTTGACAGACGCATCCGTCGACGCAGCGTTGTGCGATGCCATAAACCGAATTCGTATGAAGGTAGTGTAGAAAAGCGAATGAATGATGCAAAAACGGACGTTGCGTGTGTTTTTCACCTAACAATAACACAAAAAAAAACTTACGCAGGTGAAATCCTATCATTTCCCCTACAATAAAGCTAGACAAATCTGTATTGTCATTCTTTATTTTCCCAGGATTATTGAAATCTCTGAAGCAGGGTCTGACAGTTGAAGAGGGTCGATGCCAATTTTGACGACTTTATCAATCGGTTTTGTGTTGTGCTCAATATTTTTTATTTTTCGTTAAATAATACTTACGAAAATACATTATAAGTAAGGGTAAGTATTGGAATATTTATGCAGGGCGATTTTATCATTATCACTTTGAGTAAGTCTAGTGAGAGATTTTTTAAGCCACTTGTTTACTTATTCATTTCATTTCATTTATTCCATAGTAAACAATTAAAAGCAAATAGCTAGTTTATTTTTCTAATTTGCTGGTGGTTACCCCAAAGTAGAAGCTCATATATTAAACAATAATAATAAATCCATGTGATTATTGAAATTCCTTTGCAATAAAATATAAGCTTACAAATACTTATCAAAGGCCTGCTACTTGCAGTAGGCGGATGAAAAACTCTGACACCAGGGTTCATCGGGTCGTTACACAACTTGGCAACTTGGTGTCCTACGCGAAGAAGGAAAAGTTATTTAAATTTGGTGCTATCACATTGATACGATGAAAAAATTTGGCGACCATACTGGACGAAATTCTGTTGCTGGCAGCAAAATATGCGATATAAAATGATGAGACCATTAAAACTGCATTAGAACAGACGCGGGGTGGGAAAGGGCGCGGAGGGCATGACAGTGCCTCGTTTACAAAACGAGACAGTAAATAGAAGACTATGTGGTGCTAGGTCAAAACAGCATTAATCCAACTGCATTAGAACAGGAGCAGGGTGAGAGCGTGACTGCCTCGTTTATATGATCATAGTTTGAACCTTTTAAATCTATATAAAAGTGCATTCACCCCTTATCGCTTCTCATATAAACTGTCGCTAATCTAATCATGTTGTGCACAAGACGTCAATAAACTTACTTACAGATAAATTTGGCCAACCCCATGGGAAAGGGCGCAAAAGTTGTGACAGTCCTTGGATTTGTCATAGGTCCTCGCCAAATTTGCACCGTAGGTTGGGACCGTGAGTAAAACCCCACCTGGAATGATTATCTTTGCTTGGGCCGACCTGGGTCCGGATACTATTCAAAGACTTCTATGTCGGCCTTGGCAGGTTCTGTCCTGGACTTCAGGTAAACTTCGTAATGTAAACGAGGCATGAAAAATTTAGTCAGCCACTACTGTCCCAATGTGAACGATTCATGAAGAATGCAAATTTCCACGAAGTTATGTGACTATGCACTCGGCGGTATCCTCGCGTAAAAACCGCGAGTGTTATAGCGAGCTGATATTATAGACCGCCATTTTGTTATGGCAGACATAATATTGGTTTTGTTTTGTCTGCCAGACTGATGCATGAAGCATTCACGCTACCTGGTTCAATAAAGAATGGGATCATAAATGGCAGCGGGTATTAATGTGAACGGGAAAGCATGAACGCCGGTATATGAAAGAGTTTTAGTGCAAGTGAGAAAGTATGACCCCGTACCATTATTTATTGCACCAGGTAGTAATGATCTGGGCTTTACACATACACCGAAAAATATAGGAAAAGTTTGGGTAGTGGCCAGTATGCTTCTTTGAAGAGAGCCTGACAACTGAAGTCTGCCAAGCCAACCCGTATTACTAACCTTCACCAATACTTTCACCACAAATTAGGGAAACGGCGCGCGGGGCGCCTATACAGATGGCTCACTCGGAACTAGCGACGATAGTGAACGAGGATGGTTGCCATGCCACGAACGGCATATTTCTTAGATTAAAATTGTCTTAGAATCAAATGAATCAAGTTCTTATATAAATTTTTACTGTTTTCTTACACTTTGCTAATTTTGGCAGCAGCAACCCTGGCTATGTAGGCAAGTGACAGTCGCGAAAATCCTAAATAGAGTCAAATGATCCTTCTGTAAACGCTCTTTTTTTTTGACTGAATTCTGTCAAACCGTATCAATGACAGGTAAACACTGCTAAGTTACCTATTTTCATGAAAAACCACCTCTAAGTTTCATCCATGTCCAACATTGGAATGAATTTGCCCACGAAATGAGACAATCCTGGACGGATGAGGTTTAAATATTCAGCGCGTGTTGATTTGAGTCGCCGACAGACCTTTGTGGTAGAGGTAACATTGAACTGTGCAGACGGGATGATTCAGTCATTTATATCGCGAAGGTCACCAGTTTGACGAATGACCCGATGAACCCAGAATCTGAATATTTGCTCACGAAAAGAGTGCCTCCGCTGCGCGGCTTGTTATGTACGCACGGACTCTCTGCGTGCGAAATTCACTTTACTTCAAGCGGTACAGATGAAGTGAGTGAACATCGCACAAGTGCTCGCATTGCGGGTTCGCGTTACGCATCGGAGGCACAGAGACAACCCTGGATGGGTAATGTTTAAATATTCAGCTCGTGTTGATTTGAGTCGCCGACAGACCTTTGTGGTAGAGGTAACACTGGACTGTGCAAACGAGAAGATTTTGTTGTGTATGTCGTTTGAAACATGAATTGAGTCAAAGAACAATCTAATTTAACTTTGACGAGACTTGATTTTGTAAGCATCGCAATGTATGAAACTAAATCACATACATCTACTTCTGGGCCGGTTCAAAGCCAGAGAGCACCTGTCTTTCGGATTCTTACAAAGAGAATTCGCATTTTTTTTGCGACTGTCTTGTACAGCCGTATTCGCACTGCCTGCTACGTAATAGTCTAGTAACTAAAGTCAATAGCGGGTTATAACTATTCGGGTTGACCCATGAAGCTGAAAATCGGCATGTAGGTACTTCTTGACCTCCTGATCAAAATTAGACATGGAGTCCATCGGGCACCACACCTTAACCTTTTACCGTCCTTTACAAGGCGCAACTTTTGAAGAATTTGACTTGGAGGGTAGTTTTTATTTCATATCTTGCGTGACATCTCACTTGAAGCTTATTGTGCCCTCAAAATTACCGTTTAGGCCCCCCGGGGGGCTCAAAAGCTCCAAAAGTGGGGTGTCCCGTCCTTGTATGAGGTTTTCTTATTTTCAAGCTATCGACCCTCAAGCAGTATCAAAAGTTGCGGAATTAGACACAGATTGCAAAAAACCTAAAATATCCTTAAATAAAATTTATCTTTAGGGCTTTGCCGAACATTAAAAAACAATAATATGTTGGGTTCGTAGTCACAACACTTAAACGATCGATAGAGCCCTAAAGATAAATATTATTTAAAGATATTTTAGGTTTTTTGCAATCTGTGTTTTTGATACCTCTTGGGAGTCGATAGCTTGAAAATAAGAAAATTTCATAATAAAATCTTGACACCCCACTTTTCGGGCTTTTGGTCCTCCCAGGAAGCCTACAGGGTAATTTTGAGAACACAATAAGCTTCAAGTGAGATGTCACGCACGATATGAAATAAAAACTACCCTCCAAGTCAATCGCTTCAAAACTTACGCCTTGTAAAGGAGGGGGGGGTGGTAAAGGGTTAAGGGGGGTGGTGCCCGCTGGGCTCTATGTCTAATTTTGATCAGGAGGTTAAGAAGTACCTACATGCCGATTTTCAGCTTCATGGGTCAATCCGAATAGCTGTGACGTTAGTTTCTAGACTATAAAGGAAGCGTGATATATGTATGTATGTATGTGTGTCTTGTCTGCACGATTCTATCCTATACAGTGATCAACGTAACGGGCTACGTTAAACCACTACTTACCTAAATCTCTGACACCAGGGCTCATCAGGTTGTTGGACGACTTGGTGTCCCACTTGAAGAGAGAGAGAGAGAGACCGAAAACTCTACTTGATTCGATATTCAGAACGTGGTTTAATTTCATGGCTCGTTCTCCTCCGTTTATACCAAGTATTATGGTCTACTCGGCCTGTAAACAACCTCACTTCTGTTTTCGTGATTGTTGTCCATTTGATTTGCATGTGGGATGTCTGTACTGTTTACTCTGACCCTAGAGACAGGTGGAGAAATGTAGACAGATCTTATAAAGTTTGTTCAAGATAGCACTGAAAACAATACATGCTGATTCCGAACGGCTTGCCTTTCAGAAATAATAATGATGGTGATGAGGGAGGACCCTTTTTAGAAGGGTAGCTACATTAAATTGAGCTGTTGATCCCGGTTGCTGTCTATGTCAACAGCGATGGCAGCCATTTTACCTCTACAACCACGTCAGAGGCTTACCACGGTTTGGACTGTTCGTCGACTCAGGATCCCAAACAAAGAAGAGGATAAGTTGCAGGTGTAGGTTGTAGCTCTGACACCAAGGTAAAACGGGTTATTCATTGATTCATTTACATCTGCCACACAATATGAATGAATTGAGGCGTTTATTGACACGAAATCTCACATTTTAAGTTGCTTGTATAGCCCTTAGAACTTTCGAGATCAAGACAGTTTCGTGTCTCTTAATCCTAGGAAATCCTGGGATTAATCCTATGATAACGGTATTATTATTATCTCTTTCTTATTTGCTCCTATCTCCGTTAATCAGGATGATATCTATTTATTAAGTTGCGTACCTATATAAGTAGGTTCTTGCACAGCATATAGAAATACACGTATGTAAAAATACCTACTGTTACTGTGGTTACAAATACTGTTTACTGTGGCACTTCTTCTTTTTTTTATATGGGTCAAGAGCCTGCTATAAACCTTTACCTTTACAGCCACAACAGTCCACTGCTGGACATGGGCCTCCCCCGAACGGAAGTATTGCCATACTCACCAGTTCACCACGCATGGCAGGTTGATTGGCGAGCGCAGTAGACGTTTAATGCACAGTATACGCTGCTGCCAATTCCCTGAAAAATTTACCCTCAGTCGCTTTTTCGAAACCCACGGGCAGAATTGGGGTGATGCTGTACTAAGCCGGCATCACACGGCAAAGACTAGGTATCTGTGTTATGTTATGAATAATGAAACACTACGCACACATAACTTTAATAAAAATATTGCACCAAGGGGACAATCTCGCTCATTTCCCGGAAAAGTCTTTTTTAAAGCAGTAAATGTCCTATAAAAGGAATAAGGGCTGAAAGTAAGAGCGTGCCTGGGGCGACGTCTCAAAACGTTTAATAAAGGCTTTTAAAGTCTAAAAAGAAAGAGTTTATGATTTTTACCGTACTCTTTTGTGACTTCAAATGTTACAGCATAAAATAGTTTTTATTAGCAGTATATCAAGGGAGCTTGTTCGGTTTTACGATAGATGGCGCTGATAGTTTAAAAACAACTCTCAAAAAAGGGGTGAAGCAACAATTTTTGGAAAATGAAACCTATTTAGATCGATTTATATCACGTCAAAATCCCAGCATACGAAATTTCGTGAATGTTGTTGGTGCCGTTTCCAGGATCCCGATTATAAGCCCTGGGCCCCTGGCAGTAACAAAAAGGGTATGAAAAGAATTTGGACCTCCAAAATCAAACAGCTGATAAGCAATTTCGTATGGGAGGAGGTCCAATTTTTTTTTGGTTATTTCGAACCATGTTTCACGGGGATAGTTGTTCAGTTTTATGAGTACCTTCACCTGCTTTCGGCTTGCACCCCTTATGTTACTCCCTGTATACAGTGTGCTAACAGCCTGCGGGTATTTATTACAAAACATGTAATGAAGAACTTTTACAGTGGGGCCAATAGCAAAATCACAAAAAGCAGCTGTTCCATACGGCAAAGTAAGAAGCTCTATTATGATCATTTTTATTTTTTTGTTTGCAGGTTTTCTACTTAATAATTTTATAATTAAGGTAGAAATATGACCTCTAATTCTAATTAAAAATTAAACCACCACCGTCTTTTAAAATCCGGCCTCTTGAAAAAATTAATTTAACCCAGATTAAGAGCAATGAGTTCTGTGATTTATAGCTCTTAGAACAGGGGCGAATCAAGAGTACCTAATGTTGATATTTAAAAAATAACAATTTACTAAGTTGCCGAGTGGTAGTAGAGTTTTTGACCTTGGCTACAACATCTGCCGACCATGGTCAATAGTCAATAGTGGCGGTAATACCGCCTACGATAGCATTCCCAAAGAGGGTTGACGTCAGGCAGACAGCCGGTCGTAAAATTAATCCTTTTGTAACATGATTTTTTGTTCAAACAAAATATGTTGTGCCGACCCCAAGTAATTGGGATAAGGACAGGAAGATGATGAAAAATAATTAACTAAGTACTTAAAAAAATTCTACACCCTATATCTTTCCCGTGGATATCGTAAGGCGCAAACTCCACCAAAAAGACGAGGGCATAGGACGTAAGAATGACAGTTGACAGACAAGTGATCGTCAAATATTCTTCTTAGTTTTTGACGCTAGCTGTCATAGATGCGACGCTTTGGCGACGCTTTGGCAACGCTTGTGTGTGCCTTTGTCAATACTTTTTCGTACATTTTGTATGGAAACGTCGCGATGTCAAACGTCAAGCGTCATGCCCTACGTCCTATGTCCTTTCCTTGTCCTCTCTGTGGAGTTTGGGCCTTAGAAGCGACTACAAGCATTTTAGAGTTGATGTGTATTGCAATTTTACGCGACAAACTGACAACCTGTTACTATGGTGATACACAGTCTTCTGATTGACTCTCAAACTTTCATCAGACGTAGTGTAAATGACCATCTTTTACAATCGTTTATATGGTCTGCCTAACTTGCAAGGGATATACGCCTGTAGGTATGTTTGCTTGACTTCAGCTATAAAGTGGCCTATATGAAAGCTGTACCACAAAGTAAGTATTGGCGGGCGCCCAATTCAGAGAAACGGCTACAAAGAAACGTCGTTACATTCACACACACATTTTCACGCCGTCGTTTACGCGCTGTTTCGAACCGTTTCGAACCGTTTCGAACCGGCTAGTAGTGAGTGTCAACAGCGTTTGCGGGCGGACGGCAAGATGTCAACTTACAAGTGCAAATATTGTGTAAGTTTGTTAAAGTGTAAGTTTGATATATGTTTACCCCAGGTAACGTATATTAAAAACACAAAAAGATAAAGTAGCAACCCTAGATTTTGGGCATAAAACTAAATGATCGGAAAATTGAGCGAGCTATCTTTCTGTAAATTCTTTATTTTGTGGCTGTACCACATTCTGTTTTACGTTTTTATTTCCTCAATCCAACCCTGTGCTACCGTATTGTACAAAGATTTCCTTCCACTTTTAAAATTTTAATTAAAAACATTGTCTTTGTACAGTCAGTGTTTTTTATGTACCCTCCTTTCTTTGTCGGTTATGCGGTTGGCGGGTTTTTACTTAGAATAATTCCATGAATAAAATAAAATTTTTGAATGGAGTTAAAAAGTTTAGGAAATGAATTTATTTGCTTTTAAAAAGTCGAAAAACAGCTGATACCTTTAGTAGGCATCTGACGTAGTTGGTAAGGACTTTCCTTGGAAACAGTCCACTGTTCAGTTGAGGAGTATTGCCATAATGCAGATTGGCGACCGCAGTAGTGCAAGGTGTGGTGCCGGCAGGGTAGAATAGCACCACCTACTCTCTTCCCGTGGCGACCGAGAAATGAACCCTACCCAAACAGCCAGGGCCAACCGTATAGTGGCGGTTAATCCACCACAAAAGCATTCCCAAGGAGGGTTGACGTCTAGTAGGCGGCCGGTCGTGAAATTCAGCCAAATTCTTTTGCCACACGATTTTGTGTTCAACGAAACATGTTGCGCCGACCACAAGTAATTGGGATAAGGACAGGAAGATGATGAGTAGTGCAGGGTCTTGAAGATATTCACAGGGAACGCTGTAAGTACCTAGCGAGTAAGTAAGAGATTTGAGAGTCGATGTGTATTGCAGTTTTAGCGGACAGGCTGACAATCTGTCACTATGGTGATACACATGAGACGTGGGTGTAAGTGGCCGTTTTGTACAGCCATTTACGCTCTGCGTACCCCACAAGGGATATAGGCGTGATATACACAGTTTATTGTAATATTTTATCTTTCTGTGACATGTAATTTTATGATTACCAAATAAATCAATATAAACAATACGGGGTGTTAGGGACGGTGTAACGAAAACTTTGCAGGCGTGATCAGACCATTAAACTGAACAACTTTTACTATGGAGCCAATGGAGGGAAACGAAAAAAAATTACCGACCTCCCATACAAAGTCAGTCAGCTGATCGTGAATTTTGTATAATAATAATAATAATAATAATAATCTTATCGCATTTGCTTTCAGCGACAAAACTAGGATATAAAATGACGTCTGATACATCCATTACGCATTTAATGTACATGGACGACATTAAGCTGTTTGCAAAATCAGAAAAAGAGATGGAAAAGCTTCTTAAAATAACTGCAGATTTTAGTAAAGACATAAACATGAAATTTGGGCTAGACAAATGTAAATCTATAAACATAAAGAAGGGTAAAATATTAGAAGGTGACTACAATATTAATGAAGAAATAAATATATCAGCTATGGAAAATGGAGATCTATATAAATATCTCGGTATACTACAAGGAAAAACAATAAACCATATAGAATTAAAGAAAAAGTTAACTACAGAATATTTTAAAAGAGTAAATATGCTAAGTAAAAAACAACTATACTCACGCAATCTGTTTAAAGCCATAAATACTTTTGCCATACCAATCTTGACCTACTCATTTGGAATTATTAAATGGACCTCTACAGATATCAAAAATTTAGAAATAAAAACCAGGACAACTCTTACAAAATTTAACTACTTACATCCTAAATCAGCTATAGAACGAATGACAATAAGTAGACAAAGAGGCGGCAGAGGATTAATTGATTTGACATTGCTTTGGCAAAGTCAAATTAAAAACTTAAGGGACTTTTTCTTCCAGAAGTCTGAAGCTAGTGAATTACACGCAGCCACTGTAGCAATTGATAACAATTTCACACCGCTGAACCTAAAACTAAAAGAAAGACACTTTAAAACTCAACAAGAGTACGAAAAGGATAAAATAGATATGTGGAAACGGAAGGAATTGCATGGGCGACATTACCAAGATTTAAACCAGCCACATATAGACATAGAAGCTTCCAACAAATGGTTGAAAATAGGATATCTTTTCCCGGAGACGGAAGGTTTTATGATAGGTATACAGGATCAGGTCATTAATACTAGAAATTATAAAAAACATATTTTGAAACAAACTTTAGATACAGATAAATGCCGTAAATGCAATAGACAACCGGAAACTATTCAACACATTACTAGCGCATGCGCATCTCTAGCCCAAAATGATTATACCCACCGCCACAATCAAATCGTTGCATACGTACACCAAAAGTTAGCTGTGAAATATGAATTTATTTCTGAAAAAGACTCAATACCATATTACCAGTACGAGCCAAAGCCTGTGCTGGAGAACACCGGAACTAAAATGTATTGGGATATTATAAATTGCATATCAAATAAATAATCGCCTATCAATACATATTCATCATTTATATTTCTTTTTACATCAAATATCTTACTTCACTACAAATAAACTAAATGTTTAACAAAACATAAACTGCAGATAATTCGAAATTTTACATCAATATGACATAACTTTTTTCCTCATAATGCAATACAGATAAATTTATTTGTGTACAAAAATACTACATACATAGCATGAATACTGACTGCACAGCAAATTTTCCATATTTCATAGCAAAATAACTATCCCAGTCGCATATTAACCAGTAAACATACATAAGTAAACAAAAGTTTATAGGTCCGTTAGGTATAGCCTAACCGAACCTGGCGCGGAAAGCGCCAGGTTAGGTTAGGTTAGGTTAGAACTTTGACCACAACGCACGAGCCGAGCGAGCGGAGCGAGCGTGCCGCGGCAGCGGCCGGCGATGTGCCAGAAACGACACGCTATGCGCGTCATCACTTTAAAATATGATTATCGATGTGTATGATTAACGATGATGGTTCATCTCTTATAAAAACTGCTGTAAATAATATAAAAATAGAAGCTATATTTAAAAGAAAAAGAGTTAACAGGTATATTGTGCATTAAGATTATTAGCTGTGCATTGATGAAAAAGCTTTTGCTTTAGGAAAAATCGCTGTACGCTGCGAAAATAAATTGTAGTGTGTTTAGTGATATTTTGAGTTGAATATTTTGCTGTGCAATCAGTAATTTTGATGGGAATTTGGAACCTTATTGCATAGAAAAAGGATATTTTTTGATTTGCGTTTAAATACTACCCAAATGTATTATGATCGCGCCATTTTAACAGACAAAACTATACCCTACAATAGACCGGATATCACACTTGTAAACAAAATTACTAAAACTGCTTATCTTATTGATGTCACAGTCCCAAACACCCACAACATACAAAAATCCATATCTGAAAAACTCACCAAATACACTGAATTGAAAGAGGAAATCCTCAGAATATGGAACCTGCATAATGTATACATAGTACCAATGGTGCTTTCTAGTACAGGAATTATTCCAAAACACCTTCTACAAAGTCTGAGTCTTCTAGGTCTACCTTCAAAAACATATATCACGATGCAAAAAGCTGCTATCCTCAATACTTGTCGTATTGTATGAAAGTTTTTGAGTTCTGAAAATAGCGATACTGAAATTAATAATACACATATAGACGCAACCCCAATGACTCTTGGCTAAAAAGCCCGCGTCACTGGGTTTAGATCCCTGTAAAAAGGAGTAAAAATAAACACCCGAATAATAAATAATAATAATAATTGTCATTGAAAAAAGACCCCTAACAGGGAGAAAACGCTAACGTACATAATAATATAATCTTTATTTCAGACAACATTAGGTCCATAGGCGGTTAGAAACAAAAAACTTACAACTACATATTAGTAAAAAGCTAAAACTAAATCTAAAAAACTATGACCGCAGTTAGGCACCCGATGGTGGGCCACTCACACGACTGCATGCAGCCGTATCCAGCGGTCCAACATCGGCGAGTCCCAGCGGTCCGCCAGCACTCTCAGGATGCTGTTTTGGCTACCACGCACGCGGCTAAGAATCGATGCACAGCGTTTGCGCATAACAGCCGCAAAACCATCAACTTGAGCCTCCGCGAACATGGCGGAGGCGCTGCACCAGCGTGGCAACTTCATCAGCACCCTGAAAGCGTTGTTGTATTGTACGCGCAGGTCACTGTATGCCCGCTGCGTATAGTTAACCCACAAACTACACGTGTAGAAGGATTGGCAGAACGCTCTAAATAGGGTAATTTTAACCGCCTTACTACATCGAGCAAATCTGCGGGCCAACATGTTGCAGCGAACAGACAGTGCCCTGCGCTCCCTCTCAATATCCAGAGTCTTTCAGGTCCTCCGTGACCCAGTGGCCCAAATACTTGAAACGCTCAACCTGTTTTAATTGAGTACCACAGAGCATAAACTTTGGTACGGTTGTGTATCTCTTATTATCAGGTTTAAATACCATGAATTCGCTTTTCAAGACGTTGTATTTGAGCCCCTGCGCCACCGCATAGGATTCACATATAGCAAGCAGCCTCTTCATTGCACTGATCGATGGGCTTAGCAGCACCATATCGTCCGCGTAACTAATGTTATTTACACAGACACCGTCTATATGGCAGCCGATACCAGTGCTGCTAAGGTCATCGATCAGCTGGTTCATGTAGAGGTTGAAAAGCGAAGGAGAGGTCAACCCTCCTTGCCTCACCCCGCATTCCAACCTGTACTCATCAGATAAAGAACCTGCCCATCTCACATTGTTTTTTTGGTTGTTATACCAGTACTGAAAAAGTTATATAATTTCTTCTGGTAGGTCAGTATCATGTCTCATCTTATTCCACAGCTTCTCATAAGATACTAGATCGAACGCTTTTGATAAGTCTAGATAACAAGCATAGACAGGCGTTTTTCTCGCTGTGTAATTAAATTAAATTAAATTAAATTAAAATACGTTTATTTCAGGCACAAGTCCAATATAAATAGTCACAAAGCAACATGTCATAAGTAGATTAAATTAAATTAGGTACATAACGTCATTAATAAATAAAGTACTACAATACTAGTAGATATTATTACATGACAAACATACGAATCATATTAAAGTCATTTAAGTAACATGTTTTATACAATGCTTCAATAATACAATTTTTCGAATCTGACAATCTTTTATGAAAAGATAATTTCAGTCTATTCAATAGAACAAAAACATCAACCACTCCATTCTCAGCAAACATGCCAGTCGCACTACACCGCCAAGGTAGTCCCAGTATTGCCCTTAGGGCGTTATTGTACTGCACACGAAAAGTATTAAAAACACCCTTCGTGTAGTTGTACCAAAGTTGGCTGGTATAGAACGACTGACAGTAGGCCGTGAATAACGTGATTTTCGCCTGTTTAGAGCAGTGTGCAAACCGCCTAGCTAGCATGTTAGCGCGCATCGCGAGTGCACGTCTTTGTCTTTCCAAGTCTTCATCATCCTTTAATGAGTCGGTAATAATATGACCTAAATATTTAAATTTATTTACTATAGCCAAAGGACTACCGCACAACGATATCACAGGTATACAACTGGGACCTTGCCCTGCTTTAAATATCATTACTTCCGTTTTCGCTACATTGTATGTAAGGCCGTGTGCACACGCATACCTTTCACAAATGTGTAATAGTTGACGAAGTCCGTCTGCTGAAGGAGCCAGCAGCACCATGTCATCCGCATAGCTTAGGTTGTTGGCACAGACACCGCCAACATGGCAGCCGATCCTGGCGCCGCTGAGCTCCTCCAGAAGACCATTTACGTATAAGTTAAACAGGACAGGCGAGCTTAACCCGCCCTGCCTCACCCCGCATTCCAACTTATATGATTCAGAGAGAGACCAATCCCACCTGACTTGGTTCTCTTGGTTTGTGTACCAATACTGTAACACATTAGTGACCTTGTCAGATACTCCTGTATGTCTAAGTTTATGCCAGAGTATATCATAATTAATTGTATCAAAGGCGCGGCTTAGGTCTAAAAAACACGCATAGACAGAGTAATACTGAGCAGTCTGCTTGAGGCACAGGATAGCACTCTCGGTAGAAAGACCTGGCCTGAAACCGAACTGAGCATCGTTAAGCGAGATATGCTTATCCAGATGCCGACCAAGCAGACTGTCCAGCACCTTTGCAATGACCGTCGCCAGAGAGATTGGTCTATAATTGTTAACATCTGATGAGTCACCAGTCTTGTTTTTTATAATAGGTACGACAATAGTACGCATCAATTTTTCGGGTAGGTAAGAATGACCCAGACACAGATTAAAAAACATAGACAATACCCTTGGTAAGTGAACTCCAGCATGCTGCAGATGCTCGATGCTGAGGCTGTCATGTCCTGGGGACTTGCCTTTCACCATGCTTTTAATCACCGCCTCTACCTCCTTTGCGGTGAACTTAACATTGCGCTTAGAGTTGCAGGTCTCAGCATCGGACATCTGCTGCTGTTTTGCTAATGGAGATTCCACCTTAAAATGTTGCAGAAACAGGTTCGCTATGTCACGAGGTTCATGTGCTCCCGCCACGCTAACTGGAACGCTCGGCTTTGGATTCATACTATTAGTCTTTTTCCAAAATTGACCAAATTTCTTTTTCGAGTGGAGTTCAGCTATAATATTCATTTTGATTTGTTGCTGATTATTCTGACACCATTTTAATTTAGATTTAAATTTGCGTCTTGACTCGCACATATCATTATAAATAAGTCCAGAAATAGGTCTCCCGTATAGTGTCCAAAGTTCAAAGCAAAGCCGAGCCCTGCAGTGAGCATCGCGGACATACTTGTTCCACCCTGGTAGGTATTTACCGTTTTTCTTTAGCCTTGACTTACTACTACTAATTGCCGCTTCAGATAAAATACACACAACCTTATCAAATATATTATCTAGCAACATTCTATGGTCTTTGTTACTACACATACCATCACTGCAGTCCGTTAATTCTGAAGGAAAATCAATTTCTCTCAGTCTCAAGTGGCATTCCTCGTGATAGGACAGTATTTGATTTTTATCACGTTCTCCCCAAATTATCTCATTTACGCCTTTATTTGGTAAGATAATCTTTGGCTTTAACACGTTAAAGTTACACTCTATAAGTAACGGATAATGATCAGACCAGTAGATGTTATAAAGTACAGAACTCGAGACGACAGAAGCGCGCGCCGCGCTTGTAACTACACAGTGATCTAACCATCGTAGACTTCCGTGCGCGTCACTCACAAATGTGTAACAGTCCGACGGTAACAGTTCCATATCTACGCACGACCACAATTGTTCCGAGCAGAAGGACAGAAGTTCAGTCGAAAACAGCGTTCCTGGGTGTGCGTTGAAGTCTCCTAGCATATATACTGACTCCACGTTATGACTCTCAATAACAGCAGCCATCTCTCCAAGACATTCCGTAAATTCTACCAAGTTTTGACTACAGTCAGTAGGCATGTATACTGAGAAAATCATAATATAACGATCACTAAGTTCAACCTTAATCGCAGCTAGGCGATTACTCACACACTTCACTACAGAGACCGTGGGAAATTTACTTTTTCTCCATAGTAAGGCTACCCCACCGTAGCTCCTCCCTCTCAACACGCCAGCTGACGTGTCCACCGCAGAGGTTCCAGTAAATGCGAAGGCATCATCAATATTCCCCAGGTAGCCGATGTCATGCGGCAGTAGCCAGGTCTCCTGCAATGCAACCACGTCTGCAGACTGGCATAATCTTCGCACACAGTCCACCGACATCACTACATTTTTGCAGTTAAAGCTTACAAGTTTGGTTGTACTATCCATTAAGATTTTATTTGATTATTCCCAGCTGCCTTAACGGCACTTCCATTATCACGGCATTTGAAGTTGATAAAACGACGATATGCTACTCCTTTCGGCCAAAAATTTTGTATGAGAGGACGGAAATTTTTTTTCGATTCCCACCATTGGCTCCATAGTAAAAGTTGTTCAGTTTGATGGTCTTATCATGCCTGCAAAGTTTTCGATACACCGTCCCTAACACCCTGTATGTATAATTTAAGGATTGAGAGTTCGGTCCTTGATCAGGGTAATACAAACAAACAAACAACTGGTTTGTTTTCAGTTAAACCAACCACTGACCTAGTTAATCGGTTGTCAGAGTTTCGTCTAAACAAATGAAAATTACGCAACAGTTGGCTGTTTGTGGCCTTTGGTGGAGATAAATAATATGGATGTGGTATAAGTAGGTACCTACCCGGCGTTGTCGCCGTGTGCTGTCAGCTTAGAATCCCATCACCCCGTATCTTTTCCGTGGGAAAAGAAGCGACTAAATGATTTGAGAGTTGATGTGTACCTATTGCAATTTTTGGCAATAGGCTGACAGCCTGTCAATATGGCGGTACACAGTTTTCTAAATGGCAGGCAGTTTTAAAATAGAATAGAATAGAAAACATTTATTTCAATGTACAAAACAAGTGACATAAAATACAAGGTAGGCACACAATTAAATCTTAAATACTAGTTGTAAGTACAATGAAAAAGGTAACCACTCAGCAATGTGCTGTAATACATAGTAGGTATTACAGCGCTGGTATTCTGTGATACCCATTTGTGCTTTTGCACTGATCGAGACAAGATTATGTTTGTAAAAGTGGTATGCTGTAGGTAATTAGAAAACACAAACAAACAATTATGGTTGACAGGTAAAGTGAATGGATGTTACATTCAAAGGGAAGATGACTTTGCATTATCGTCACGCATTGTATGTACCTACATGCGTAGAAGCAGCGTAGGTATAACTGAATCCGCAATAAGACAAATCTGCATAATCTACCGCAATAAGACAAATCTGCATAATCTAGGAATTACTTGCAAGACTATCCTGGTAGACCCGTTAGTGGCCAAGATAGTTGCACTATTTTGCAGGATGAAATTGAGCCGCGGTGTCCGCGTAGCCCAGTTAGTAGCCTTTGGCAGTACAGATGAGGAAAGACGTGGTTTTAAATCCCGTTTGCGGATAAACTGTAACACAGCATAATAATATCAAATCTATCTGACATCATGGTTGATGGTTAACCTCTAGATGGCAGCTGTCTGTTTTAATTACATAACTTCTTTGAATAATGCCTCAAAGTATGGTTAAGCATGATTATACTGAAATATTTCAGCAACTTGTCTTACAGATGGTTTTTAATAAAATAGATACAATTATTATTGAGGTGGTGTTCATCTAATAAATAATTTTTATGCCTACAAAATACTATTTGACTTTATAAAATTTCGCCGCAGGAGACGAGCCAATATCGCAAGCAGATCCATCTACCCAGGATCAACATGTTCTGGATTTTCTACTAGTTAGTCCCTTAAATGAGTATATGGATTTACTGGACGTTATAATGACAACTATAGTCATTATTTTTCATACAAACGCTTTCAACGTATCCCTCTGCCAATTCGCAACCGATCAACTCAATTTTTGGCACGGTAACTCTTCTGGACTAGATCTATGCTCCATATTCTTTTACTGGTTGTAATAATGCATTTAATAAAAGATATGGCCGTGGCAAAATGCTCTAAAATTATCACCAAGTTTACGCCTTGGTATCTTCTAAATATGACAATAATTTCAGCAAAGCAAATAATACGGGCATAGAATATTTTATTGGCAGCAAAATAATGCCACTATCAACAAATTTGGTGGCGATTTCGAACGGGGAACCTGGTAAACCCAGAACGCAAATTTTCCGGTAGCGAGCTCTAACTGTCTCTTTTACGGCTGCGGGACGGGTGGGATGCATAAATGAGATAGAAATATTTTTATCAACTGACAGCTCACGATCTTTCAGCTCGGTATAGTAGCCTCTTAAGGGCGCTACACACCGGGCGCGTATTATGCATCACGTGCACGTCATCACGCGCGTAGAGATGACGTTGTATCGTATGGGATTGTATGAGAAGAGGCTTCACATTGTTTGCGTTGCGTAGACGTGCACGTACGCGTAATGCGTAGGGTTACGCGCAGCTCACACCAGGAGACAAACGGGTTGCGTACTCTACGCAGAGCTGCACGCGGTGATGACGTTGTATCCTATGAGATTTCCTATTGAACTTCACACCGAACAAGTCCAACACGCACAGCTCAGTCCTGCGCGTAACTCTACGCACGTGCCTTCGGATATGACAGTTGCAGCGTTGCCAGACCTTTCTCAATACATACGATTTGACAGTGACTTTGTCAGTGATTTTGACAGTGACTTTGACAGTTACCTTGACAGTAAATTTGACAGTGATTTTGACAGTGACTTTGTGACATTGACAGTGACTTTATGTCATTGAGAGTGAATTTGACAGTTACTTTGACAGTGACTTTGACAGTTACCTTGACAGTGACTTTGACAGTAATTTTATCAGTGACCTTGACGGTGACTTTGACAGTGACCTTGACGGAGACTTTGGCAGTGACTTTTACAGTAACTTTAACAGTGACTTTGTGACATTGACAGTGAATTTGACAGTGGCTAATTTGACAGTGACTTTATCAGTGACTTTGTGATATTGACAGTGACTTTGACAGTTACCTTGACAGTGACTTTGACGGTGATTTTGACAGTGATTTTGACAGTGACTTTGACAGTCACTTTCACAGTGACTTTGTGTTATTGACAGTGACTTTGACATTTACCTTGACAGTAACTTTAACAGTGACTTTGTGACATTGACAGTGACTTTGACAGTTACCTTGACAGTGACTTTGACAGTGATTTTGACAGTGACTTTGACAGTGACATTGACAGTGACTTTGACGGTAACTTTGTGACATTGACAGTGACTTGAACAGATACCTTGACAGTGACTTTGACAATGATTTTGACAGTGACTTTGACAGGGGTTTTGACAGTGAATTTGACAGACTTTGACAGTTACCTTGACAGTGACTTTGACGGAGGCTTTGACAGTGAATTTGACAGTGACTTTGACAAAGTTACTGTCAAATTCAAAGAATCGTGAATATCAGAAAAACGTAAAAAAACCAGAGCTGTGGGCAACTACACAGTCTACGCAACGCAACAGACCCCTTGCGTTGCGTTCGCAGTACGCATCCGTAGGGTTACGCGCGTAACCCAGTGTGAAGGGGTCTACGGCCGTGATTACGCCGTAACTACGCCGTAGTGACGTGCACGTGATGCATACGCGCCCTTTATGGTACTATTGTTAGCATTATCCTTTTTTTAATGCTCCTTCAGATTAATAAAAGTTGTAGACATTATAAATATTTCACAGTCTGATTTTACAATAACATCGTCTTTTAGCATGAAATTTGTCTTTTGTGATTTTACTGAAGAAGAAACCTTTAGTCACAAGCTTTGTGGCGCTGATGTTCCAGGAATGAAATTGCTAGCTGTTTTCGAAAGTTTTTTGATTGTTGAAAGAGATGTTTGAAAAATAAATGTTTTCTAGGATTTCGTTTTTTATCCAATCCAAACCACTTTATTGAAGTACATACATACATATTTCATGCCTATGTCCCTTGCGGAGTTATCGGCTGTAAAAAACGACCATTTACACTACGTCTGACATAAAATTGAAAGTCTTTTTTCGAAGTTATTCAAAGTCACTTACGAAGGGTCATTTAGAAGACTGGGTATCATCATTGTGATAGGTGGTTAGCCTGTCGTCTAAAATTGCAATACACATCTACTCTCAAATCCCTAAGTCGTTTACTACTGTAAAAGTATAAGGTGATGCTATTCTAAGGCATCACATGGCAAATAACAAATAATATGTTCCTAATTTGACAACAACTGCTTCGCTTTCCACAACACAAGAAAACGAGGACTCTTTTCACAGAGGCAGTCATGACAACCGAGTACGTAAAATTATATTTCATTCCTCTCGGGGCTGACTACTGGCAAATATTAGTTTTCAAGTGAAAACAGCTTCCACGGGAAATAAAAATAAAATGTCGGTTAGATTTTTGAAGTGAGGGTAGCTTGTTTTGAGGTAAAATAAGAAATTTTGTTCCAACTTCTAGTGAACGATTTTATCTCAATAGCAGATTATTTCAGTTCTAAAACGCAGTTGGTAAGATTAGGACCCAACAACAGAATGGCTAGTACGATGCCTTTTCTTTGGCAGCTATTAAAAAGAACCAAGTACTGTAGAGCGCGCTTACAACAGACGCTCGCAAGGTCTTTTACAAAACTAACGTTTTACTAATAGAATGGTCTTTGGATTTTTTATTTTCCTAACTACTAAAAACATGTATCTTTGCTCGTAAAACTCACTTACTGATTTGATCGTCATGCATGAAATAAATAATCGTTGTCAAAAAAGGCCAGTGCATCTCATTCAGCGCTATCTATCGATGTCTTACTAACTACAAAGTACTCATTTTTACTTTTTAATCGCTGTTAGAAAAAGCCTCGTTGTTGCAAAAAAAGACCTAGCAGTAAGTTAATGTTAGTTAATAGTAATAAACTTGTTACAAAGAATGACGCAGTAGTAAGAGCGTTGGAAACGTATCCCAAAAGTCGTAGGGTTCGAATCCTACTCATGTGAAATCTTGGTTTCACTAGAAAGAAACACGATGAGTTTCAAAACTTACAATTTCATTTTCATTCCACAGTAGAAACTCGGCAAGAAAATTGCAGTTCTAAGTTGGTTCCAACCATATTTACCAGCTGAACCTCATGCGAACAGGCTTATTCTATATCAACTTAACAACCTTACCAAGCAGAAAGTATATTTCAATGTTCATTTTCCCAGGGGACTAAAAGTTCTAGAATTACCCCTCTTTTACAGTTTCTTTAACATACAGGATGTAACAGGGGCTTATTTTATTCAGTAGGTAAGAAATAGAGCGCCATACAACTGACATTGATAGGTTCTTTTTTCTAAGCAAATGATGAGGAAAATTCAAAGCTTATTGCAGCAGGCGCGACTGTGGCAAAACGCACCAATAAGAATTAGGAATAACTGCACTTTGGCATTGACACAATTTCAACCAATCACAGAAAAAGGCAAATAAGTACATGAGTAGCGCCATTAGTTCCTCAATTTTCTCATCATGATCATCATATTCAGTCAGCAACAATCCTCACGGTCTTGTACCACCCTCGTTCAATGAGGTCCTGTAAGCTTGATGATATAAATTATTTAACTGTTTATTGTACACAAGATAAAACACAGGACAATCACATTAAAAAAAACAACACAACAGGCACTAAGTACTTATTTCTAAAAAGAAATCTCTTCCAGCTGTCCTACGGTAGAGAAACTGACCATAGAGTACGTGGTCTGCCTTTTCGCTACTTTTGTTCACTACCACAAAGTAAGTATTGGCTAGCGCAATCGTAAAAACGGCCATTTACACCACGTCTGATAAAAGTTTGTGACTCATTCATAAGACTGTGTATCACTATAATGAAAGGTTTTCAGCCTGTCGTCTAAAATTGCAAAACACATGAACTCTCAAATCCCTTAGTCGGTTCTTACGACACTCGCAGGAAAGATATGTATAGGGTGATGCTATACTAAGCCGGCACTCTATGCCAATGCTTTTACCTATTTTCTTTCTTCATGGTAATGCTGTAAGACCCTGTCTTACACCTCTATTTGATTCCACCGCTGGCTTCGGATATTCTCAGCATGGAAAATGAGGCGGTATCACAAAGGAACAAGGTATAAAATGGCGGATAAGAGCCAGATCATAGCACCAGAACTTCGTCAGTTTAAAATTGGGTTGTGTAAGTTTTGTTCTTGTGAAGTCGATATATTCTGGCTGACGAGTTTGGTGCAAGTCACGATAAATTAGCATTTTATACAAGTATTTTAAACCAAAATACCTGAATATTTTAGCTAAAACAGTTTTTTACTTACAAGGTTTCGTTTGTACCTATCATCAAACCTATCATGCTCTATTTTAAATATTTCTAAATCGATGTAATGAAACTGGCCGATATCCTAAAATCATAAAAAATAAAACTGTCACATTTTCTTTTTAAATATAAATGGCTTTTGCAAAAATTTTCTTGTGCAGTTTCGGCCAGTACCAAACCGATTTGTAGTAAAACCTTTTTGCTGTCTACTTATCGCGTAAGTATTGTGAAGTACAGAAACTGGCTGTTGTCTTAAAAGTTTAAAAGAAAAAACAGACGTCACTTATTTACTTTTCAGCCATTGGACTATTTCAGCCTGTATTTTTTGCTTGACATTTTAAACTGAATCTTTTTGTATACAGTTTTGTTTTTTGCTATTTCAAAAGGTGAGGATACACGAAAACAGAAAGTTGTAGAGTCCAAGACGAATATCATGATGTGAAAAACACAACTCCGAGTATGGCTCTTTCACACCAGCTTGTAATAATTTAAATGACAGTTCTTAGGTACCTACTATGAAACAAGAGTTCGTCGTAAATTAAATAATCCGAAAATTGAAAAATTCTCTAGCGACCGCCGGGACTTGAACCCGGGACTGTGGATCACCATTCCAACAAAGTATTTAGTTGTAAAAACTACTACTAGATGTCGCTTAATGGTCGCTTCGAGACGAGCATCATGAGGTTCAGAGATTCACTAGGGTCCGCTAGCCACCCGTAGCTCAGTCGGTAGAGCGGTGGAATGGTGATCCACAGTCCCGGGTTCAAGTCCCGGCGGTCGCTAGTGAATTTTTCAATTTTTTCATTGTTTAATTTATGAGAATAATATAGCACTGTGAGTGCATTAAAATCCCAAGAGTTCATCGACTCGCTCGCCGTCTCTTATTCGAACCACTCACTATCTGAAGTGTGGCCTAGAAAATGTCTAGGAACGAGTAGCAAAGAGTCTAATGCCATCTGAGTAGGCTTACTACTTCACAGGTCGCCTTAATGCCGCGGCCGTATGCCGATTCGGTCGCCTTAATGCCTAGCCCGTATGAGACTTGAGCTAAGAATGGTAAGTCAAAAAATAAGTGTAGAGGGAGTTTCGTGGCTAATAATTTAGTAAAACTACTGACAAAAAGTTTACAGGAAATATTCGATGCGCAGTCAAACTTAGTTTGGATTTTGAACCATTTTTATCCCGTTCGCATAAGGGAAAGCTGCACAGAATATACGTAAGATGCGACGCGCAACATGACATCTGTTAAAAAAGTGATCGTCACCCGTTATCGATGGGACGCGTGTAGCTTTAATAGTTCTGTTTCATACATTTTATATGGAAACAATTTCAAGCGTCGCGCTGTCGCACGTCTCACGTGTCCGGCGATCATTACTTTTAATCTTTTGTCAGAACTGGTGTAAATGGTTGTTTATACCCCGCAAGGGATATAAGCGTGATAAATGTATGTATTTACCTACTACCATATGTTATATCCCTAGTTCGCTAGACTCCCTCTATGCATTTTTGACACTTGTAACAGTAAAGTAGTATGGGCTCGGTTTAGCACCCATTTAACGGAATAGTGACTTTTGAAATGAAATGCAGCATTTTATAGATGCAGGTGGCAAGCAGTGCAGCTGTCGTAAAATGGTAATAGCTTATTAAAGCCTAGAAACAAAAGTATAGACTTTCTAGCTGTTTGTTGAAACATTAACCTAGAAAGTAAAAGTTAGACAGTCTAGATAAGATTTTATAATCCAGGTTTGTGGTCCATTGCTGCGCATTTTTATCGCATCAGATCGAAATTACGTTGCCGAATTTGGGTCCGAAGTAATTCGGCGTGATTTGTACGTAATTTCGGCGCTTATAGCACAAATCAGGAAAACGATGTGCTAGGCGAGGAACACACGCAACGTCGGTTTGTGCGTCGTTCATTCGATTCTCCACCCTACCTGCAAATGAATACGGTTTGTGTCAAACGGCATCGCACAACGCTGCGTTGTCTGTCAAATCGTTTGACATAAACCATACTCGTATAAAAATAAGGTGGAAAATCGAACAAACGACGCACAAACCGACGTTGCGTGTGTTGTGAGTCGAACCGAAAACGCCGAAATCTGAAACTGACGGAACGGAATTTTGTTGGCGTAATTTTGGTCGTAGTCTGTCGAGTCACATAAGAAAATTGTTAGTTAATTTGTCCAAATTATAAGCTGACATGTCGGGTGATTACCGCTTTGTTCAGAGAAAAATCCTGCAAAAGTCGATTAATAGGGAATACTATCTCCAGCCACTTGCATAAAAAGTTCAAAAGGAACTAAAGTGGTTTGCCCGACGTCGGACGATTGAAACTTAATCAGACTGCAATCTGAAAAATCTATAATTTCAGCTCTGCAAGCTGTGAATAGGCTAGGAAATTGATTTTCTTTCATCACTATCATGACTTTTATTCTACAGTTTTGTGTGATTTTTTTAAAAGAAAGTTTAAATGTAAAGTATTGTTATGGATTAAACTGTACGTTAACATTTGTGTTCTGTAATTGTAGAATCTAAAAACAATAATACCTATACTGGGTAAAAGTTTACTAGTGACCGATAGCAAAAACTCAGAACCAGCTTTTGATAAGCAACAACTTTCCCCAAGGAAAAAACGTCGAGATACCTATGAAGAAAAAATTTCGGACCGATGGTGGGTCCCAAAGAGGTCCAATTTATTTTTCATATATACCTATTCTGGCTTCATCTGAGTTCTGATTCTGACTTATGTTCTTTGCGTTGACGGATGAGTCTGTCAAACCCAAGTCAAACTGTTTGACAGGCGTACCCATTAACGCAGTCGTCGTATTTATATGGGATTTAGGTGGAAATTCGCATTTACTTAACGGAGACGGACGTTATATGTGTAAAGCGCCTAACATAATAGAGACAAACAAAAAATATACCTACCACCAACTACAGGGTTAAGTCGATGCCCGCGATAATTGCCGACAGTAAAAACTTTCCTCAACAACTAACCAACTACCAACAAGTTATAAATCACACTACATCTCGCCAGTCACCGCACGTACAACAATTACAGCGATAATAATAAGCTCCTGTACTAGGAAGTAATATAACACTATACAGGGTATTACCATATACCTAAGTATATCTATGTACCTATCAATTCTAATTTTCCTAGATATATGTTTTAACTGTTATTATTTTAAGTAAGTACCTTTTGTTATTATTTTAAGTACCTAAGTACCTTCTGAAAGTTAAACACTTTTGCTTGCAAGGCCTTTAAAAAAACATAAAATATAAAATGAAACATACTAGTATGTACAAAATTTTTATTTTCTTTCATCATAGAATCCAATAAGTTTTTAAATTAAAAAAAAAGTAAATTAAGACTCTCTTACATTCTATGTATTTCAATGCTACACACATATTATAAAAGATTTACATATGCTGTAACTACACTACAAAAACACCTCAAATGAAACACCCAGTATAGTCCAGGAGCTGACTGTTATTTACGGGCGTGATATTGAGCGCATTACTAAAGGCTAATGCAGGCTAGGCCAGGAGCCGGGTGCAGGGTAAAGCGCCTCGAGTAATTAAATAAGAGGCGCCTCTCGACCCCCGACCTCGATCGTAGGCACCACTGAGACTATGGACATAAAATAGTTTCTGCTCTGACGAAAAAATAAAAATATTGCTTGCTTCTTTACACACAAAACAAAATATTACTAATTCTTATTTTCTATAGAATACAATGTAAGTTGTTCATTGTTATCCATAATAGTCTCTAAATAAAAAAATGGGAAATTAGACTTTCTTATTCTTTTTTTACTTCTTTGCTACACAAATATTTACGGTTACTTCTAATTAAGTACAAATACAGGGTGTTAGGGACGGTGTACCGAAAACTTTGCAGGCGTGCTCAGACCATGAAACTGAACAACTTTACTATGCAGCCAATGGTGGGAAACGAAAAAAAATTTCCGACCTCCCACACAAAATTCACGATTAGCTGATTGATTTTGTATGGGAGGTCGGAATTTTTTTTCGTTTCCCACCATTGACTCCATAGTAAAAGTTGTTCAGTTTCATGGTCTGAGCACGCCTGCAATGTTTTCGTTACACTGTCCCTAACACCCCGTATATTACTACTCATAAAACTGAACAACATTTATTAGAAAGTTTTCTGCCGTATATGAAAAATCAATTTGGACCTCCCATACAAACGTGTTAAAAAAGTTGCTTACTTAGTATAGGAATTATTTATTTAATATTTCTTAGTTTTGTAAGTAGAAAGTACCCTTAGAAGATTATTTTGTACTTAAATAACCTCAAATGAAACACCCAGTATAGTCCAGGAGCCGACCGTTATTTACGGGCGTGATATTGAGCGCATTACTAAAGGCTAATGCAGGCTAGGCCAGGAGCCGGGTGCAGGGTAAAGCGCCTCGAGTAATTAAATAAGAGGCGCCCCTCGACCCCCGACCTCGTTCATAGGCACCACTGACACTAAGAACATAAAATGTACAAAAATAAAAATTGCTGAAATGCAAAAGATATTATGCCATTAGATTCTGACTTAGAATAGCACCAATCCACTTCATTAAACTAAGTTAAGGACTCAAGGATTTCATGGCGATGCCTCACATTGACAACCTGTCACAAAAGTATGAATTAACAATATTTTTTAAAATGTCATGTCACTCAAGATTGTCAGATGTGGTAATAAGGCGGGGATCACACGTGAAGTCCGTAGCTGCAATTGTTTTATCGCATGTGTTAGATAAATGAGAATTCATAAACATCACAAAATATGTATGTTAATCGGTATGACAGACGTAATGTGTAACACTGCATTGACTGATGCGATAAAAAATCACAGTAACTGACATCAAATGCAATACCCGGATAACTTGCCCACCCCGCTAGGAATAAAGGCGTCATGTGAGTATGCACTACGCATTACTAAAGGCTAATGCAGGCTAGGCCAGGAGCCGGGTGCAGGGTAAAGCGCCTCGAGTAATTAAATAAGAGGCGCCTCTCGACCCCCGACCTCGTTCATAGGCACCACTGACACTTTGAACATAAACTTTAATAAATATAAAAAAAAAATATATATAAATGTGCGGTCCTTGTGTGAGGCGACTATAATCTTTACATACATACATACATACATACATATATCACGCCTTTATCCCTTGCGGGGTAGGCAGAGCGTCAACGGCCGTAATAGTACGGTCGTTATCGCCACGTCTGACACATATTTGAGGGCCGTTTTAGCTATTGTCGTGTATCGCTATAGTGACAGGTTGTCAGCCTGTCGCCTAAAATTGCAATACACATGACACCCTCGAGTCCTTTAGTCGCTTCTTACGACACCCACAGGAAAGAAATGGGGTGATGCTATTCTAAGCCGGCATCACACGGCAATAATCTTTCCAACCATTTTTTTGCATTTTCGCAGCAAGATTCTATATAGGAATCTAAGCTGTCGTTAAAAAGAACTAACTATAAAGTAAGGGTAGCAAGGATTTCATGTCAACGCGACCGGTTGACAACCAACTGAGTGCAATTTACCTAGAATTTTCTAAAATGTCATAAAAATACGGGAATAGCAATTGACGTGAGTTGCTGCAATGTTTTTATTGCATGCATTTGGAAAATGCGAATATCTACATTATTCCCATACAAATAGGGCATCTGTGTGAATAAAGGCTAATGCAGGCTAGGCCAGGAGCCGGGTGCAGGGTAAAGCGCCTCGAGTAATTAAATAAGAGGCGCCTCTCGACCCCCGACCTCGTTCATAGGCACCACTGAGACTTTGGACATAAAATATATTAACAAATTTAAAAATATAATACTGCGGGGGGGTTGTGAGAGAGAACTCTGTCCAACAATTTCTATGCATTTTGGCAGCAAGATGCTATATAGGAATCTTAATTGTCGTTAAAAAGAACCAACCATAAAGTAAGGGAAGCAACGAAATGAGTGCAATTTACCTAAAATTTTCAGAAATGTCTCACAAATATTTGTCAGACGTCTCAATAACACGGGAATAGCAATAGACATCTTTTAAATACAATTTTTACTGCATGCGTTTGGAAAATGCAAATTCCTCCTTATTTCTATATAAATAGGGCATCTGTTTGGATAAAGGCTAATGCAGGCTAGGCCAGGAGCCGGGTGCAGGGTAAAGCGCCTCGAGTAATTAAATAAGAGGCGCCTCTCGACCCCCGACCTCGTTCATAGGCACCACTGATAGTAGGAACATAAGATAGTTTCTGCTCTGACGAAAAAATAAAAATATCGCTAGCTTTTTACACACAAAATTTTACTAATTCTTATTTTCTACAGAATCCAATAAAAGTTGTTCATTGTTTTCCATAATAGTTTTTAAATAAAAAAATGAGAAATTAGACTTTCTTATTCTTTTTTTATTTCATTGCTACACAAATATAAACGGTTACTTTTAATTAAGTACAAATATATTAGTACTCATAGAACTGAACAACATTTATTAGAATGTTTTCTTCCAATATGAAAAAAGAATTTGGACCTCCCATACAAACGTGTTAAAAATGTTGCTCATTTACTATAGGAAGTCCAAAATTAATTTCATGTTTCTATGAAATGTTTCTAATAAAAGTTGTTTAGTGTTGTAAGTAGAAAACACCCTTAAAAGATTTGTACTTAAATTACCTCAAATGAAACACCCTATACAGTCCAGGAGCCGACCGTTATTTACGGGCGCGATATTGAGCGCATTACTAAAGGCTAATGCAGGCTAGGCCAGGAGCCGGGTGCAGGGTAAAGCGCCTCGAGTAATTAAATAAGAGGCGCCTCTCGACCCCCGACCTCGTTCATAGCCACCACTGATAGTGTGAACATAAAATTTGCTAAAGTTTAAAAAAATATATTAGTACTCAAGATTTCTTGTCAACGCAACATGTTGATAAGCTGTCAATAGAGTGCGATTTACCAAAAAAATCTGATATATCATTCAAACATTTGTCAGGTATTTCAAAAAACTTATGTCAAATGTCAAATGGTGTGACAGAAGCATTAAATATCGCAGAAACGAACGTCAAATGTAATACCCGCCTGGCATACCTACCCTGGTGCGGGTAAAGGCATGATGTATGCAGGCTAGGCCAGGAGCCGGGTGCAGGGTAAAGCGCCTCGAGTAATTAAATAAGAGGCGCCTCTCGACCCCCGACCTCGTTTATAGGCACTACTGAGACTATGGACATAAAATAGTTTTTGCTGTGACGAAAAAATAAAAATAACGCTTGCTTTTTTACACACAAAATAAAATATTACTAATTCTTATTTTCTATAGAATCCAATTTATGTTGTTCATTGCTATCCATAATAGTCTTTAAATAAAAAAAATGAGAAATTAGACTTTCTTATTCTTTTTAATTTCATTGCTACACAAATATATACGGTTACTTTTAATTAAGTACAAATATATTACTACTCATAAAATTGAACAACATTTATTGGAATGTTTTCTTCCATATTATATGAAAAAAGAATTTGGATCTCCCATACAAATAACGTGTTAAAAAAGTTGCTCACTTATCATAGGAAGTCCAATCTTTATTTCATGTTTCTATGAAATGTTTCTAATAAAAGTTGTTTAGTTTTGTAAGTAGAAAACACTCTTAAAAGAATTGTACTTATATAATCTCAAATGTGACACCCTGTATAGACCAGGAGCCGACCGTTATTTACGGGCGTGATATTGAGCGCATTACTAAAGGCTAATGCAGGCTAGGCCAGGAGCCGGGTGCAGAGTAAAGCGCCTCGCTCGAGTAATTAAATAAGAGGCGCCTCTCGACCCCCAACCACAGAATATATAATAGTACTAGGGTACAGAAAATTCACTCCCTAACAAAAGCCATGGTTAGGTATAAAAAGATACCTACTCTCGGCTTAGCCGACCGCCCGCGAGCGAAATTGAAACTTATTACTGCGCCGAACGGCTCTATGTCCACTGGACGCCGCCGGACAATGACCCGGCCGCGCGCGCTCTCAAAGGGTTGTCACAATAATCGAATAGGTATTTAATTTATCTGTTCAGTACATAGTTATTCTAAGTAACTATAAGATAAGTATTGCAAGTGTTTTTAAATCAAATTTGAAATAAGCTAGCGTAACATTAACAATAGTAAGTAGCTACCTACCTACTTATTTTATGAGACGATAGAAAGTGAAGCTCACACAAACTTGATACCTACCTCGGTAGGTATCAAGCTACCTAATTCTCATCATTAAATTTTGTTCAAAGTCTGTTTAGGTTAGGACTCGAACGACCTGAAGCAAAATGGTTCCGTACTTTGGAAGGCACGTTAAGCTGTCGCTCCCAGTTGTTGTCTATAGTACAATTACCTACCTACCTACTTAGACACACCACACACAACCAAACTAACTCGCAATGCGGGGGCGCGGCGGCGGCGGCGGGCGGCGATGCGCGAGCGCGAGCGCGCTGCTTATTTCCATCGCACTCGCACGTGAGCGCAGCATCAAGGGTTAGAATGAGACACCGCTGTTGTTGGTATGAAATATCTTCGCAACAAATATATGCGTATTTCGGCTGTAATGTATTTACCTTGGTGTAGGCACAGAATAATAAAATAACAGTACTAGAGTAGTGTTTCTTACTTACTGAAGTTTTGTAAACAGTGCCAGGTAGGTACCTACTAAGAATGTAGGTACATCATCATGGCATCTATGTTGTTTGTTTAAATAGAACCCAGAAGAAGGTACCTATACTCTGACCAAATTGTATAAATAGCAACAAGTAGGTGAAAATTACCAAAATACAATTTTAGAAAAAACTTCTCCTTTGGAATAACTAACGAAAAAACTTATTTCCGGGTTATTGTTCTTACACATATCTACATTGCAGTATTTGCTAGGTCCATGGCTAGCCATTTTTTAGTTTTTAATCCAGTTTCGAAACACAAAACAACACTTCCGAAAATTTTGAAATGCCTACCTAATTCGAATACGATCAAACGCGCGGTGAGTCTCGCGCGCGGCAGCCCGCTGAGATTAGCCCCTTCAAGGGGCACCCGGGCGGGTAATACCTAATCCGCGGAGTGAAACCCCCCTGCCCCAACCTCATTCATAGTCATTACATTACATTACTGAGACTATAAACATAAAATGTACAAAAAATTAAGGAAATACTAGACACAAAAATATTTGCTAAAATACAGGTGATATTCCTTGTGATGCCGGCTTAGATAAGCATCAATCCACTTTTTTACAAACCACACAATCACAATTCAAACCTACGACTTTTGGAAAACCGAGCTGAGATGTGCTGCGTCAAAAACTGAGATCTCATAAAATATTGTGAATTCTACTTTTTATGGTTTTCTAGATTTATTTTTTAATGGAAATCAAAATTCCGCTGTGTGAAAGATATTTATTTGTTCTATACTAAGTTCTATATAATATTTCAAATTATACTTTTTTGGTTTCCTAGATTTATTTTTAATAGATTTTCTATGACAGATGTTAAAAATATTGAATGTAACCAATTTGAATCACATTAAAATTACACAAGAGCGCTTTTTTTCATTATTTTAAGTTTAACTAACTCCAACTTTATGCCAACTAAAATTTGCCTAAGTCGCTAGTTCATGTGACTACAATCAGTTGGCAATTACTTCCGGACTTCGGTCTTCGGTCCAACTACTGCCCCACAGCTTCTTACATAAGGAAATAGCACAAAACGTCTGGAAGGTGAAAATACGGTGGAACAATATTATTATTAACTTAGCTACTAACAATTATTATACAGTGTGTTACCGAAAAGCTTACATTTATTCTGATTTTAGTCATATATGCGAACATCTTTTACTATGGGGCAATCGGCAAAATCTAGAAAAAAAGCAACAGTCCCATAGAAAAACCTATCACCTACTCAAGCAAAATGTATGAAACAAAGCTATAATTTTCTTTCGTGATTTCGCTGATGACACCATAGTAAAACATGTTCGCATAGATGCCTAGAATCACCAGTTAGAATAAAAGCTCGCTTTTCGGTAACACCTACCAAAATATCGTAAATTAATAAAGTATCTGGTTATTTTTCCAACAATTTAACATTTTTAACAAATTCTTATCAAAAACTTTTGTATGGATCTGATAGAATGTAGTCGAAACCGGCTTGTTAGAACGGCCTTACTTTAGTACATGAAGAGACGCCGAAATAAGCAAGTGCTACGTTGTGTAGGTAATTGCTACGACGACGTGTAGCGTTAAAAGCGTACTCGCTTTATTTTCGTACAATCTACAACTTCTATCCCCAGGACCAGATAATTTCCTTATTACAAGTAGCGAGCACTAAATACTCAGAAGCAAAAAATATAAATTTAGGGAGACGGCGTGCGGGGCGCCTTTACAGATGGCTCACGCAGTGCTAGCAACGATAATGAAGATTACTGACGATTACCGAATTGAATTGGAATCTCAAAGGATCTTAAGGTAAATAAGAAGATGGTTGCCATGAATGTCATATATTCACAATACATTCTTGTATCAGATTTAGCTGTACTTCTTCTCGTATTGAATTGAGCCATATTACGTTCTTGTATTGAATTGGAGGACTGATAACACGTTTATCTAAAAAACTATGCATACATCTATATTTTGGAACAAGTTGTTGGTATTGACAGCTTATTACAGCTGTTAAACTTCTTGGTATTTTCCTGTATACTATTTTATCATTTTGACATTTTGCTATTCTTTTAGGTACTTTGAGATTTTTCACAGTAGCAACCCTGCCTATGTAACAAGTGACAATCGCGGAAATCTTAAATAGGGTCGAGTGATTCTTCTGTAATGTTCCTATTTTTTGACTAAACCAAGATTGCTTAGCGATGCGCTTCGCTAGATATCTAATAAAGTTTATCTGTTCATTTAGCTAAAGGATTCGCAGTCATAGAGTTGAATAGGTAATTGTTTAAATGGGAAATTTACCCTGACTAACCTCACTGATTTGTACCTGAACGGTCTAACGATATGAGTGTTGGTCTTTGAGCCTAGTACATAAGTTCGATTCCTGTGGGAAATAAATTACTTAGTTATCATTTATATTTTACAAATAGTTCACAGTTTGGTTACCTGCGGTATTTAATACAACATGATCGCAATGAATAATTAAGTTTTTTTTTCAAGTGCGCGATTGATTTTATCGTGACTATGGGACACCGAGTTGACAACTGTCTTTACGTTCTACCCATAGGTGTAAAGGGCACCTAAGGAACAAATCCAAGGACCAAGGAATGGACTACAAGGATCCTTGTAAATACATATTTTGCTGTGCTTGCCAATCCCCGTTGTGAAAATGGAAATATCTCTCGATATGGGAAAATTTGTGTCCAGCAGTGGACTGCTGTCACAAAATAAAAAGTATGCAGAAAGGTCACTCGACCCTAATAAGGATTTTTGCGATCATCACTTGTTACACAGCCACGGTTGCGACTGTCAAAAATCTTAAAATACCAAAACAGTAACATCTTATACAAGGATGTCATATCATAATGATTTTGAGCCAATTTTAATGCAAGAAATATGACGTTCGTGGCAACCATCTTCTTAGTGACCTTGAGTTTCCCTGAGATTCCAGTTATTTCCAATTAAAGTCAGTAAGCGTCAAAATCGTCGCTAGTACTGAGTGAGCCATATGCACAGGTGCCCCGAGCGCCGTTTCCCTAATTTATATGCTTAGTATTCCTATTTATTATTTTGTCATTCTTCTTATTTGAGATTTTTGACAGTAGCAACCCTGGCTTTTAAACAAAATAAATGACTAGCGCATAAATGTATTTATTTTATGAGTGAAGATAGATATTTTAGCTCGTTGATCCAGAGTGGGAATGTTATAAAAGCATACCTTCAGGCTCACTGGTTAATTGGGCATGTCTGAAAGCCAACTCCACTGACCAATCCGATTGGCTTAGTGGAATTTACCGGGTCATTTCGCGACTCAGTGTCCCATGAAATGTGAATTTAATTTAATTTAACACCTTGAGTTAGGACTCTTAAATGGGTATGTTATGGTTGGCAGCCGTGCCGTGTGGTGCCGGCAGAGTATGCCGTGTGGTGCCGACAGAGTATGCCGTGTGGTGCCGGCAGAGTATGCCGTGTGGTGCCGGCAGAGTAGAATAGCACCACCCCCTCTCTTCCCGTGGGGGTCGTAAGAGGCGCCCGAGGGATAAACCCGACCCAAACAGCCAGGGCCAACCGAATGGTGGCGGTTAATCCACCACAAAAGCATTTCAAGGAGGGTTGACGTCTGGTAGGCGGCCGGTCGTAAAATTATACCACAAGGGTATTTAAAATTGTGACCATAGCTTCCTAAGCACCTACTTACGCACCCCTATTCTTTATCTACTACGGCCGCTTGAATAAGTCCTATTTGACAGTTGTCAAAATAATGTCAATGCTATGACTTATGGTCTATTTTTCTTTGTTGACATGTCTTCTAATATGTGGTTGACAACTGTCAAATAGGACTTATTCAAGCAGCCGGACTTTAACTACTACACCACAGAGTTGTTAAATTGTGACCATAGCTTAGTAAGCACCTACTTCCGCACCCCTATTCTCATTTAGACTCGTATAAACAGCTGTTCTGGAGTTATTACTATTGTTATAGTGTTGGTCGGAGTAGTACTGTTTAGTGCTTATGTTAATTTGTACCATATTTTAAAATTTTATTACTGACGTATCAGGATAATGTGTTGGTACTGTCATTTAAATACATGTAGTGTAAAATTTTACTAGTGACCGATAGCGCAAACTCAGAACCAGCTAGTGATAAGGAACAACTTTCCCCAAGGAACATACTTAGGTCGAAATATGAAAAACTTTTTTGACCTCCCATACAAACTTGTCGATCAGCTGATTTCAGTTACTATGGGAGGCCCAAATTTTTTTTCGCATTTTGACCTATATGCCTTGGGGAAAGTTGTTTCTTATCACTAGCCGGTTCTGAGTTTTCGGTATCAGTCACTATAAAAATTTCACCCTATATATACCTAAATATATCACGCATTATATCCCTTGCGGGTTAGGCAGGGCGTAACCAGTCGTGAAACGTCTAAGAGTCATTCAGAAGACTGTCAAATAGGACTTATTCAAGCAGCCGGACTTTAACTACTGAACCGCAGGGTAGTTAAATTGTGACCATAGCTTCCTAAGCACCTACTTCCGTACCCCTATTCTCATTTAGACTCGTATAAACAGCTGTTCTGGAGTTATTACTATTGTTATAGTGTTGGTCGGAGTAGTACTGTTTAGTGCTTATGTTAATTTGTACCATATTTTAAAATTTTATTACTGACGTATCAGGATAATGTGTTGGTACTGTCATTTAAATACATGTAGTGTAAAATTTTACTAGTGACCGATAGCGCAAACTCAGAACCAGCTAGTGATAAGGAACAACTTTCCCCAAGGAACATACTTAGGTCGAAATATGAAAAACTTTTTTGACCTCCCATACAAACTTGTCGATCAGCTGATTTCAGTTACTATGGGAGGCCCAAATTTTTTTTCGCATTTTGACCTATATGCCTTGGGGAAAGTTGTTTCTTATCACTAGCCGGTTCTGAGTTTTCGGTATCAGTCACTATAAAAATTTCACCCTATATATACCTAAATATATCACGCATTATATCCCTTGCGGGTTAGGCAGGGCGTAAACAGTCGTGAAACGTCTAAGAGTCATTCAGAAGACTGTCAAATAGGACTTATTCAAGCAGCCGGACTTTAACTACTGAACCGCAGGGTAGTTAAATTGTGACCATAGCTTCCTAAGCACCTACTTCCGTACCCCTATTCTCATTTAGACTCGTATAAACAGCTGTTCTGGAGTTATTACTATTGTTATAGTGTTGGTCGGAGTAGTACTGTTTAGTGCTTATGTTAGTTGTTGTAATAAGACCTAGATTCCAAAAAGATAGGTATAGTCCAGATGGACTATGAATGTGAATCTGCGAGGCATCGGTCTCACGAGTGTCTCTGGTTTACTCTTTCTTACTTGATGATCCGAAATGAAGGTGAAACAACCAGGACCTTTCGCCATCGGAACTTTGGCACTCATCCCTTCAGCTTAAATGCTGGCTAAGTTTATGACTATGTCTTTAGTGCAACACTAACGAATGCGTCTGTCAGATGCATACAAAATTGATTCAAAATAAGTTTAAATAGGTCTGAAATAAGTTCTTCTAAAATCGAGACTTTCGGAGTACAATACCTACTTCTCTGGTCTTTCACAAATGCCAGTGTTTGCTGGTTTTAAGTAATTGTCTTTTTTTGTCAAAGCAATTGAAGGCGACTACCTCGATAGCGACTAACTACTAAACCACTAGGGTAGTTAAATTGTGACCATAGCTTCCTAAGCACCTACTTCCGTACCCCTATTCTCATTTAGACTCGTATAAACAGCTGTTCTGGAGTTATTACTATTGTTATAGTGTTGGACGGAGTAATAACTGTTTAGTGCTTATGTTAATTGTTGTAATAAGACCTAGATTCCAAACATATATACATACACATATCACGCCTATCCCTTGCGGGGTAGGCAGAGTGAATACGGCTGTAAAAAAAGGCCATTTGCACCACGTGTGACAAAAGTTTGAGAGTAAGTCAGAAGACTGAGTATCTACTTACTCTCAAATTCCTTGGTCACGAATAGAAATAGAGTGATGCTATTCTAACTCGGTACTGCACGGGATCTAAAACTATTATTGTAACGTTTGAAGCACAGGATTATTTCATAAATCCCGAATATTCGAGCGGCCCTCCCACGGACCCTTTACAGAAGATTTACTGCGCTTTCCGATCATAACAGATTCAATCCAACCTGAATTACATGATAAATATGGTGAACGGCCTTGGCCCTATCTTTGAACCACTATAATCAGCGTGATCGTGATAAAATAATAGAAGTCGTAAATTAATTATATCGTGTAGGACACCGAGTCAACGAAAGACTTTAGCTTTAGGTACTATAGTAGACCTCTGGTGGCGTAGATTGTGTAACAAACGCCTTAAAAGTAGGTAATCGTACTAAACGGACCGACAAAACGTTCTTCTTCTTTTTTGCGAATCGCAACGAGAATGTCGAACTCCTTTGCCTTGACTCTTTGGTCCGTAAAGAAAAATATCGCCATTTCATATTTGTGAAATGCCCCTGTCTGTGGGCCTGCCGTCGGGCGGCACCACAGATGTCCAAAATGGCGGAAACAGCTGTCCCACTGATGACCGGATAACGTCCAATATTAATAAAAATAAGCGTTTTACACCTTAATCCAAAATAGACACCCCGATTTGAGATAGATTCTTGAAAATAGCGTGTTCAATAATAAGGCGAAAAACACACGCAACGTCCGTTTGTACGTCATTCATTTGATTCTCCACCCTAGCATACGAATATACCTACTTTATGTCAAACGGCAACCCACAACGCTGCTGCGTCGACGGATGCATTTTGTCAAACCGTTCGACCGTAGTCGAATGAAAATAAGGAGGAAAATCGAACAAAAGACGCACAAACAGACGTTACCGTCTGTTTCTCGTTTTAATAGTGATTCTCCGATAGGTTCCAAACCCCAGGTGTTTTCACCTGAATTATTTCAATACTAAACCCACTGAATCCGTAATATAAGAAAACCTTTCGTAAGCAGTATTTTTCTGGTTTAGTTTTACATTCAGCAATTTTTTCTAACGCAAAAACGCGATATTTCAGTGCGAAAATGCAGAGTATTCATGATATCAAACCTCTTTTAAAATGGTGCTTTTTTTTCCAAAATCGTAAAAAAGACAGTTGGTCCATAGAATATTAAGCCATCATCATTATTTGCCTGCCCTTATCAAAAATCATTTAGGGTCGGCGCAACATATATTATTTTGCTAGAGAAATAAGCACTATTTAAATACTCTACTATGCCTTGAACAGGGTATTGGCATACTCATTACTCACTATATTAAATTAGACAGTGACGTGAAATTGAAAACAATAAGTATGGCATCTGATGCCCTTCGGTGGACCCTTAAGTCCTATTCAAAGAGCTGTATCCGCGCGGTATAATAGGTTAGGTATGTAACTAGATCAAATTGTCATGGGATTTAGTTCGCCGGCGCGCTCAGATTTGGATAGGCCTTATATTATACCCGATAATTTCTCAAAGGGCCGACTTCTAAGGATGTCCGTATGCTATTTCCCTTTACGCTACATTGCGTAAATCTAAGGGTCGCCCTTTTTCGGAGGTAGAGCAAAAACGAGCAGCTTTTTTTAAATCTTCACCTTGTTATTTCTTTATTTAAAAGTATTAATGATAATTATTGATAATACATTTTACCTATGCAAAACCATTTTGTGTGAAATGCGAATAGATTGAAATTTATACCCGTTTTTTAAAGTAGATCGCATTTTTCCCGATTGCGTTTACAGAAGGAACTGAAGGAGGCTGTTATGTTTTTTATGTATGTATGTATGTAAATATACTGCACAAACGGCTGGGAGGATCTTGACATTGAGTTGTTGTTATATTTGTCTCACTCAGCAGCGCGAGTGAAACTGGCTACAAAAGTTCATAAATTCAAAATAGCTGATTTTAAACGCAATACAAAACGTAAAATAGCAGCAGTCGGGTTTTGTTTTATTAATATATGTGATTTTTAAGGTTATTCGTCTCCTTCCAAAATATTTAATCTCATGAATCTGCAAAGTAACCCTTAGATAACTTTCAGTGAACACTCAGACAGCATTTTAAAATCTGATTTTAAATTCAACCCTTTTGTCAGCAAGAAAGTTTGTCGGATTATTAATGTCAAGTCTGCGAAGATAAAATTCATTCCATTTTCCCTAAATTTCTCTTCATGGTGATAGCATAAATTCTAAAAACTAAGTGAAATATACAGTAACAAAAAATTGTATAACTAACTAAAAGGAGGTCAAGGTATTCATAAAACTGAACAACTTGCCTATGAAACATCAAGAGCCGTAAATGAAAAAAAAAAATTGAACCTCCCATAGTACATCAATCAGCTAAAAGGCGACAGATGATTCTTAGTAAAATGCATGTTTTTTTGTATAACAAAACTGTAAATATCCTAATAATTATTATCTCGTACTTCTTTTACAAAATGACCTAGACCTTTAGTATGATCTGAGAAATCATCCTATCAAAATTAACGCCATTAAAATGGAAAACGTTACCCTAATTTAAGAATCCTCCGAAGTTTTTTAATTTACAAAGTTTCGGGTGTCGCGACGATGGACCTTTTCACACTTAATACGTGTTTGAACCAGTTTCAGCCCTTAAACTTATCAAATCGTTAACATTATAGGTATTCAAATTAACATTCATACATTGCTTAAGATATGGGGTGATGTGATGCTATTCTAAACCGGCACTGGTGTTGCTGACACACTGAACAGCTAGTTTAGTAGGTAAAACCACAAGACAGAAATACTACACAAAATGTAATCTCTGACACAAACTTCCTTTTCACTAAATTGGAGTGAGGGTAGTTTGCATTTTCTCAATGAATATAGCCAACTTAATACAACCACATGACTGAAACACTACTTCAATGTAAAGTACGGCTGTCTGAATATACCATATTTGAAAGCTGACAAACCTACACTAGAAAACATGTCAACAAAGAAAAATAGCCCTAATGTACAATATTAATAAGATTTCGACAGATGTCAAATATAGCCTATTCAAAAAGCCGTACTGTAGCTAATATGTGACACAAACTTTGTACAGTGATAGTAATAAGTGGATATAGGCACGCTGAAGTTATGCACTTTTAAAATCGTTTACACGTTGTGTTTACATCTTATACACACACATGCAGAACAATGCGCGCTCCTCGATACTCACTCTTAATACAACCGCTTTAAATTCAAAACCACAGAACAATTGCTACAATAACCGGTGAAGTTAATGCTATATGTCGCAGCGATGTTAATCAAATCAGGTTTTTGACCAAAAACCAAAGACCAGTAGATAACAAAGGTAAAATTCAATTTTATCATAAAAATTAATTTGTTTTAGGATTTTGATCGAAAATCTATAACAATGTAGGTTTCCGATCATGAACCTGAAGTAGTTTAGGATTAAATATGGTAAAGTTATTGCCAAAAAGATTAATATAATGTAGTCTTTGATTAATAACTTGATTTGGTTTAGGATTATGATAAAAAATTTGGCAAAACTTACGTTAAAATTTTGTTACCTCAAGCGCCTAGCTTTTTGGACAAAAACCTAATTTTATCAAAAACTACGAAATAAATGACGCTGAACGCTGCACAATGCTGCCCATTCCCTGGATTCGGCCCTTGGATACCCTCGGGTAGAAATAGAGTGATGCTATTTTAAGCCGCAAAAGTAACATTATTTCAAAATTAAAAATAAAAATACTTAAAATGTTTAAAGAAAGCTTAAAAATCCTCACAGGTCAATCATCATTATCCTACTAATATTATAAAGGCGGATGTTTGTGTGTGTGTTTGTTACGACATCACGCAAAAACGGCTGATTAGATTGACATGAAACTTTGCAGAAATATAAAAGGTCATCTGGAATAACACATAGGATACTTTTTACCACGGAAAAATGTCTCATTCCCACGGGATCACGTATTTTCCAATATTTTTGAAATAGGTGGCGTGACTGAGCCGATTCGCGTTTTAAACGTTTTCGCCGAAAACTAACAGCGACATCTCTCGGCGAATAAAGCTTTTTTCCCGCGGAATAATAGGTTGCAGCGGGTGAAACCGCTGACGGGCAGCTAGTATATAATAAAACTAAGTTGATAAAATGTACGTGCCGATAAAACTTAAAAAGGATTCCCGGTACGATAAAGGGACTTATATTGTGCAATAGCCCTTTATCTCCCCTCGAACAAGAAAGTACCCGTTTTAACTTAAAGGGAGTATTTTTAAAGATATAAGGGCTTTTCCAATCTCTCAACAGTGGCGCCATTCAGAACAACGATTATTTGAGTTGCGTTTCTAAATGCAATGTATTTTCAAATTATCATATTTTTTATAAGACCAAATAGCTAAATACCGCGAGTGAAACTGCGGGCGGAAAGCTAGTTATTTTATATAGTGAAAGGTCAAGGTGGAAAATTTCTCATAACACGTGTCTTTAGTTTAATTACGATAAAAATACTTAAAGAAAAAAAGTTCAAATAAAAAAGAATCGACCCATGAGGATATGAACCATGACATCCCTGATAGGTAGGCCACTGTCTTTACCAATGCGCTATCCGAACATTTAACACGGAGTGCGAAATTTTGTTACCCATTTCACTATTAGTCATTATTGGAACGTGCTTGATTAGTCATCTTATTCTTTTGCTACAATCGGTTTACTACGCGCTTCTTTGTAAGTGTGAGTGGAGTTTGGCTTCAAACGACTTTAGAATTAAAGCTCATGTGCATGTCTCTGTAAATGTCTGTATATGGAATTTTGTAAATGTCTGTATACTCTAAACTGAAGTGAGGGAGCCACTTGCGAGGCATTTTGCATTTCCTCGGTGACTCCTCTCTTGCGGTAAGATTGTTATCACTGTCGTCGAGAGGGGCGTATTTGAATAAATTGCAAATGAATTGTACTGCTTGTAGTAAAAATCACATGGTAGAGGATTGTGCTAATGTTATTTTTTGTACAGCATTCTAGAGGGTATACATTTACATTTTAAATGGGTATCTAGATAAAACTGACGAACTGAACTGAAGCCAATTAAGAACAACAACACGGAAATATTACACCAATCTAACACAAATGTAGTCTGTGACTTTACAAACATCCTGTGTTTTATACGAAACTAGGATGAGGGAACCACTTTGCATTTCCTCAGTTATTCTCTCTTGCGGTAAGATTGTTATCATTGTCGTCGTGAGAGGCGTATTTGAATAAATTGTAAATGAATTGTACTGTTTGTTGTGAAAATCACATGGTAGAGGATTGTGCTCATGTTATTTTTGAACTGGAGTGAGGGAACCACTTGCGAGGCGTTCTGCATTTTCTTCGCGGTATAAGATTGCTATTGTTAATAGGATAATACATAAGTATATTTTTGAGCTGCGTAACGGGTGCGTTAGGAGGGCAATACGAATTTTGACCTTATTCACACACAAATACGGTTTCTGTCAATACGGTATGACAGACGCATCCGCTAGCGCTGCGCATCGCACAACGCTTGGCATAAACCGTAGGCATTTGTTTGAAAAAAAAAAGGTGGAAAATCGCATTTGATAGCGCTGCGCAAAAATAAAATAACGGATAAAACGTGTATTTTAAGCCTCAAAATGAATCCGAAGCCAACCTTCTGAAACCAAAATCCCTCAAAATCCAGACTCAAACCAATCACTACCACCACAGAAGCAATCACTACCAACTAAACTATAACTAACTTACAATACTTCGAAGTGCAAGTAAGTAGGTACGTACCGAATGCTCCCACAAAGTCAAAGAGACAGCTTGAGATGCAAATGTCTCGAGCTTTAAGTCCCGACTCGAGACTCGGGACTTGAGACTTGGTTTCAATAACACTCAGGGGAGGCTAAATGCACACCGGACTTGTAACTTTCGTTTTAACCGAGTTCAAAAGGGGAATTCGTTGGGGAATACTGGATAGATACTAAAGTAAGGTCAACTAAAAAAGATTATAAAAGTAAACAATCTTGACTGAGTGACAGCCAGTGGATCGTTGAGCGACTCGGTGTCCCAAACAAAGAGAGAGAGAGAGATCTAGTAGTAACGACCTCAATGAAAATATTTCACGAGGTGAATCATCCTACGAAATTAAACCATAGGTACAACTTTTCCTGCGGAGCGTAAGTCAACACAGGGATGAAGATTCCTATCAATTTTTTTTTAGAAAATCTGAAGACGTAATGTGTTGTTCTTGTTTTATCAGAAAACATTAAAGGGGTCAACGTATACTTGTCCTCTATAAAATTATTGCAAGTATACAGTTCGAGATCCTTTTGATATTCTGGCAACATTACGAGCAGAGTAATCAGCTGTACCGTTTAAATTTGCCGCCATTTCCCAAACGAGACGCCAAATCGGCCCAGGTGTTTCATATGGCCCCACATTTGCCGTAAGCGAATGGTTTAAATAAAAACATGAAATAAATAGCGTATACTTTACGTTAAATTTATCTGGGAAAGGGTGGGGCCTTTTGATATTTTACCTTTCGTCTATTGAATTTGTTTATGCTACTTTATGATTGTGATACCAAAAAGTTAGAAAACGGCGCACGGGGCCGCCTTTGTGACATTATTCTTAGAAAACCCATAGAGTAACATTCGTAACGTCCGTATGTGCGTTATCTACAGCAACAGCATGCGTTAGGAAAATGTATAGCACAACGCTGCATCGATCGATGCATCTATCAAACCGAGTAAGAACGAAATTAGTAAGTATTGTCATACTCATAACGCATGTCTTACGTACCTAGCGCAAAATTAGCGCCCTCGTAGCGCATAAACGGATGTAAACTAACACGGATCTTCCGTTTCGTTTCGTGCCAGGATAGTAGGTCGTAGGCTTGTCGTTGCTTGAAGAAAAACGTAAATAGTTGAAACTTATAAGGTCTTACCAAAACAAAATAAAAAATGCGTTCAACGCTCGTCTAACTTTTTTGTGGTTAGCCCCATAGAGTCTGCATGACATGCCGAAAATTGCGAATTAAAATCCCGCTTTTGTGCATTTTGATATCTCATTCATCTATTCGAGCCACTTTACACCCTAATTCAAACTCAAGTGTCATCTTAGCTAAATTAAATCCAAGAATTTAATATACATCCGTGTGTTTTCTCTTCTCTACTTCCAAGGTGTGTCACACAAATCCAGGCGTCAGGTGTCTTGCAAGACATTACAGACACTACACCCGACACTTGAGAGACGATTGCACTAAAGTGCGGCCGTTGGAACAGGCCGTATTTAACAGCTGTCAAACTAAAGATATGTCAACGAAGAAAAGACTTTATGTCATTAACAAGATCTTGACAGCTGTCGAATATAGCTTATGTGAACACAGCTGAAAACTCTTTGACACTATTGATCTTGAATGACACCACAGACAAATGAAACCTTTTTCGCGCAGCGCTACTAGACACGCTTTTTGTCAAAATTTCATACAAGACAAGCCTGTCATTTTTGAATGTTTTTGAACGCGTTTGTCATTTGAGGTGATAGCTCATTTAACCGTTCCGTACGTGTCATATTTTGAAATTTTGTATGAAATTCTATGCCACTTACTTAGGGTGCTGTGCGTACGGTTCGGAACAGAGTGCGTTCACCCTAAAGAGTTGCCACAACCGTCTATTCAAAATACACATATCCGTCGCTAAAACCTAAATTCGGAGTGTATGAGATTGAATAAAAAAAGGGAATGAATGGAAATGAATGAAAGGGAATGAATGAAAATGGCCCCTTCATCCCCGTGGTCCACCTCCTGGTCCACCTGGTGGACCACGGGTACGTTATTTTTTCCGTGGTCCAGGACAGGTGTCAGCTGTCATACTAAAAAGTCGTTTAAATCAGAAACTATGCGTGCTAGACTAATAGTTTCTTTGAAAAAGTTGTAGGCCTTAACGAGATCTACATGACAGGTGTCAGCTGTCACACTAATATTAGTGTAAACATTTATTCAAAGTTGCTTTCAGAAATTAGGTGAACCGGGTGAACCATTAGTAAAACCCCTGCCCTTGAGTCCACCTATAGCAGGTGGACTAGGGTGCACCACGGGGAAAAAAGAAATACTCGTGGTTCACGTAGGCATTCTCACCTTTTCTTGTGGACTCGTACTGATAGATGACTGAATGTCAGTGTTCTAGAAACTGACATCCTCTGATATTATAAAAGATTACGTGTCAGCCAGAAAAAACATTCAATGAGTTGAATGAGACAACTTTTGTCTGTCGTGTTTATTTTTTAGAATTAGGTACATAGATAGGTAGATAACAGCTACGTAAAAAAAATGTTCTCATTTTTTGTTTAAGTAGTTTTTTCACCAAATCACAACGAAGATCCAGATAATAAATAGGTATATTGCCGAGTAATGTTGGCGTTGAATAGCATCACCCCATCTATCTACCATTGAGTGTTAAAAACCAATTAAGTCATTCCAGAAAATGGGCAGCAAAATTCTCTGTGAATACATCACCTTGAACTGCGCTTGCCAATCCGCCTGCCAAGCGTAGTGAGTATGGCAAATACCCCCCTAACAAGGGAAGGCCTATGTCTAGCAGTGGACTGTTGCGGCTGTTATAGTTCAGCATGTTTTATTGTATCATAAGTATTAGAGTAAGGGCGATTTACAAACAAAATGGTAAAATTACAAATAACACGTGGGAGTCAAAAAAGGACGTCAAGTTAGAGAAATATAAGCTAGTGGCAACACTGGGAATGGCAATTTGGTAAACCAAATGACACGCTATATTGCTCAAAGGGCGTCTCTATCGGGGACCGCGAATGACGTTTTGGTTCTCTGTGAATGACACGGTGGAGAGCACCGCCAAGTTGAGTTACAGATTTATTATTCCCTTGATCTGACCGTTAGTCTCACAATCTGGAGATACTAAGTACCAGGTATGCAATGCGACTTTACATGTAGGTCAACTCTGACTTAGCCGAAAAGTGAGTGCATCGACACCGAATATGATGAAATACATGACGTATTGTAATTTAAGCAAAGTAAGTTTCGTTAGTAGATATTAAGATTATTAAATGATTATTATTTTACCACTCAACCAAGACAGTTGTCTCATTTCATCACCCTGCAGCCCTCGCCCTATCAAACCATTTATGGCGATCCTGAAATATATTTCCCTACAAGTTTGTAAACTCTGAGTTCTACTCGACAAAAGAAGAATTAATTTCCATGTGTTTCCTCTCGTCTATTTCCAAGGTGTGTGACGTAAATCCAGATGTCAGGTATCCCAGAGACAGCACCCGACACTTGAGAATAGAGAGTCGATTGCGCCAACTTTACTACCAAAAGGTTTCAGGTGACACGGTGGTACCTACACACTGCTAAGTTTTGATTTAGATTCTTAATTTTTTTACGGAAACTGATTGAATCGAATCTTTTCTTGATGAACCCTAATTTCAGTGCTAGTAAACTTACTAAATAATTAGAAGTTTCGGAAGTGGTTGCGTAAAAATCACCCTTATTGAACAAGGAAGGAAGGACCAAGGGATTAACGTGTCTGCAGCCCTTAACAACTGCGTTAACAGAATGATTCGTCAATTTTATTCACTAAACTTCATCAACTTACTGAATTGTGTGTTGTGTATTTTGTGCATTACCTAAGTATGATCTATCCATAACCTCCCTAGAACTATTTTGGCAACAAGTGTCGATGAGTTTTACCGTCTGCTTAACTTGGGTACCTTTAACAATGCACAACCAATATAAGTACCTACATACCTACCGGATTTTCCTAAACTGTTGATCTGTCTGTAAGCTCTCTTTGGAACTACAGCTGCATCAGCTTAGCGGTTTTGACAGATCTTCCCGGATTGTTAGCTTCGTTAGGCTGAAACCGAATTCTGGGATTTAGGAGAGTTGTTTCCGGAAACTATGAGATATGAACTTTGAAATAGGATATCGAGTTTAGTCTAACTTATAACCCTGACAACTCTGACAACAGAGCTTATTTGGTTTCTTGTCGGTTTAGATGGATAGATTTGAAATACCAAGTTTGCCTTATTAAAGTTCCTGTCTGATAAAGTTAAGAATAAAACATGACACCGCGTTAATCTTATAGGAAACCAAATACTTGGGTACCTATTTCGTTTTGTTTTAGTTCACACAAGGAAAACGATATTGAAATCCATCATTATGAATTCGTTTTGTTTATTGTTGTTTATTCAGCAAATTTGTTTCTACATCCATTTTTTTTTTCAGTCAGCATATCATCAAGGTAAGCTTCTTTTCTCTCCCATGTATTAGCGAGACTGATTGGAGTAAAATATCCTACACCATTAATATTAAGACAAATTATCACCCTAGCGCTTAGCTTTGTATCAGCTAAAGACACACTTGGCACTTAACGATGGATATAAATCACGAAGTCAGTTCGCTGATGAGATGACCGGCGGAGTATTATAGTAGTTAACATTTTTAGTTAGGGAAATTGTGTGAAATTGTGTTAAGGAAATTGAATAGTCTCATGTTCATCTGTGGACTTTTGTCCCTTGTGGAGGTTTGCCCTTTACAGTCACAGTCACACAATTTTCCTCACAAAAAAATTTTAACTACAAAAATACTTCACCGGTCATCTCATCAGCGAATTGACTTCGTGATTTGATGATTGATGTCCATCGTTAAGTGCCAAGTGTGTCTTTAGCTGATACAAAGCTAAGCGAAAGGATCATAATTTGTCTTAATATTAATGGTGTAGGATATTTTACTCCAATCAGTTACGCTAATACATGGGAGAGAAAAAAAGCTTACCTCGATGATAATTGTGCTGACTGAAAAAAGAAACAACCACGTAAACTAGATATCAGAAATTTGTCATGTAACTTCATCAGTTTCCTTTCATAAATTGTTCACTACCAAAATACTCCACCGGTCATCTCATCAGCGAATTGACTCCGTGATGGATGATTGATGTCCATCGCTATCCGGGTCTCGGGTTCAATTCCACGCTAATTACACTGTAGCATCGTTATAGCGAAGTATGCAGCTCGTTAGGGAACTAAAAGATATATTTTTTTGGTTTGATTGCAGTGTATAAGCTTAAATAAGTACAAAAAATATCAATAATATATTATTATAAATCGTATTCTTAATTTGGGACACGGAGTCACCAAAAAAACAGACGTAAATCAAGGTACAGACATTAAATTTAGAGGAGAAACGCGCAAAACGTCCGTTAATGCGTCAGGAAAATGCGATTTTCTACCTTATTACATACAAATACCATTTTTATTTCGAAATTTATTTCAAACGGTTTGACAGCAATTTGCCATACGCAGCGCGAAAGTGACGCACAAACGGACATAAAATTACGTGTGTTTCTCGCAGAGTAGCTTTATCAATTTGTAACTCTCTCAAGTCGTCAAGTCGTCCAGCGACCCGATGAACCCTGGTGTCAAAGGTTTTTAACCAGGCTTCTAACATGGTTTTGTAACGACTGTCGTCTAAATAATAATAGCCGTATCTAAACTGGCTAAATGCATCGTCCCATTTCTACACGTGGGTGTCACACTCACCGTATAATGTTTCGGTATTTTGCCGCGTTGCAAAAAGTCTCTGTATGATGCCAGGTTAGAATAACATCTCCCCAATTCTACCAGTTCTACAGACGATCTGGTCAAGTCCGCGGGGAAATGCTGGATGCAGGCCGCTTCTAATCGGACAAGGTGAAAATATTTAGGGGAGGCCTATGTTCAGCAGTGGTCGTCCTATGGCTGATATGACGAATTCTGCCAGTGGGTGTCGTAAAAAAAAGAGAAGCTTATTTTGGACGAAATACCTATACAAGTGACCGATAGTAAAAATGCTTGATTTTCTGATGATACGGATAAAGCACGATTTCCCCAAGGAATAGTTTATAAAAAAACAAATACCCGCCCATACAGATTTGATTAACTATGTGACGCCCATTTTTAGGGTTTCGTAGTCTACTAGAAACCCTTATAGTTTCGTCAAGTCTGTCTGTCTGTCTGTATGTCTGTCTGTCTGTCTGTCTGTCTGTCTGTCTGTATACCGCGCCCTCATATCTTCGTCAATTTTAGAGCTATCGACATGAAATTTGGTGAGAAGATAGATCGTGTTGACCCAAATATAGAAATGTTAAGAAAAAATTATAATATAGTTTTTTGGACCCCCTCCCATACAAGTGAAAGGGGGGCAAAAAAAATTTTTTCTTTTGTTATATTGAGTAGGGTATCGTTGAATAGGTCTTTTAAAACTAAGGTGAGGTTTTTTTGAAACAAAGTCACTAAAATGTTTCTGTCACGAGATATTTGCTTTTAAAAAGGGCGTTTTTGACCCATCATTTGTTCCAGCTGTAACTTCTAAAGTATAAACGCTAAAAATTTGAAATAAATATGGAATATAGCCCACAATCTGAAGTGGCAATGAAAACTATAACGGATATTGTACCCTTAAAGGTTTCAGAAAAATATGAGTTTTTCCATTTGCGGTTGGTCATCATACTGCTGCTAACAAATCAGCAACAAAATTAAGTTTGTAATGCTAAAAAACCAGATATTTAAACGTTGACTACGAAACCCTATTTGTGAGCGTGTCTGACACGCTCTTGGTCGCTTTTTTTTTAATGTTTCGAAATATGGTCTTTAGGAAATGTTGTTTTTTATCACCAGCCGATTCTGAGTTTTTGCTATTGGTAGTAAAGTTAACTAGTAAAATTTTATACCCAGTATACACAATTCCTCCTAAAAGATTCTACAAAACATTATCACCTCTGAAGATGGACGTTCCTTTGTTTGCTACTACTCATCAACGGACGGAAATTTCGGTTACGTATCTCAATACTGAATCAACACGGAATGACAATGTCCAATGCGCAAAAAATGCTAATGGACGAAACAAAGAAAAGCGACAATTTGTAGAGTTGTTTTAGAGAGAGTAGCCGTGTGGTGCCGGCTTAAAATTGCGTCACCCCATATCTTTCCCGTGAGTGTCGTAAGAAGCGACTAAGGGATTTGAGGGATGATGATTATTTCAATTTTACGAAACCCATCACTACGATTATACAGTCTTCTAAATGACTTTCAAAATTTTGAGAGAGGTGCGGTGTAAATTGCCACTTTTACCGCAGTTCACGCTCTGCCTACCCCGCAAGGGATATAAGCATGATATATGTATGTATCTATGCGTTAGGATAAATACGAATTTCCACCTTATTCCCGTACAAATACGAAATTGGTAAAAAAAACAAATAACGAAGAAGTGCGATCACACTCTTAGCTGAAACCCAAAACATCACGCACATTAATATTTATAGGAAGATTGAATAAAAGACACCAATTTTTCGTAACATCTCACAGGATACATCCGTTTTTTTCCGCACCGAAATAAACCGAGTTATCCCACATTACGTCAATAACGGTATTTTTGTTTGGGTGCCGTAGCTACATATTCGGACCCGATTCGTCATAGTTCCATTTCGGCATGAGCTTTTTTATCCATACAGTCTCTCTTCGTGTGGGTCATCGAGTCGTTCAACGACCCGATGAACCCTGGTGTCAGAGTTTTTCAACCGCCTACTGCAAGTAGCAGGCCTCTGACATGGTTGTGTAACGACCGCTATCAGAGACGGCAACCGGGACCGACGGCTTAACGTGCCCACCGAAGCACGGAACCATCTTACTTGCGGACAATCAGGTGGTCTAGCCTGCAATGTCCTAACCAGACTGGGAACAAATTCACACACATACATACATACATACATCACGCCTTTATCCCTTGCGGGGTAGGCAGAGCGTCAACGACCGTAAAAGTACGGTCGTTATCGCCACGTCTGACACATATTTGAGGGCCGTTTTAGCTATTGTCGTGTATCGCTATAGTGACAGGTTGTCAGCCTGTCGCCTAAAATTGCAATACACATGATACCCTCGAGTCCTTTAGTCGCTTCTTACGACACCCACAGGAAAGAAATGGGGTGATGCTATTCTAAGCCGGCATCACACGGCCACAAGATGATAAATATCAACTTTGTGAGTGACCCCACCGGGATTTAAACCCGAATTACCCGGAACCTTCTGCGTGGCAGGCAGGTATACTAACCACTCCGCCACACCGGCTGTCAAATCTTTCATCGGCTGTTAAATGTCTAATCCTTTGAGTGACGAACCGAAAACCGGGCGAATCAACCCTAACTCCATTTGGGTGTTTATGATTTCATTCAGACTTGGCAACTTTGCTCATTTCCCAATAGCAAGTAAAGAAATATGATAAGTGCGTGTTGGACTGAGTTTATTGGGACTCAATGAGGATAAATAAGTTAGTTTAGTCTGAAAGGACACGTCTTCTTTTGTACCGACATGAAAAAATTGGAAATGACTTTTTGTATCATAAATAAAAGTGATCAAAGAACAAGCAGATGTATTATTATTTTAAAATTATTTCAAGTCCGATTTTAGTATAGCCAAGCCAGTGTCATTCACGCTGCTTAGACAAAATGAAAGACAGATCCGTGTGATGCCGGCTTAGAATGTCATCACCCCATATCTTTTCGGTGGGCGTCGTAAGAGGCGACTAAGAGATAAATTCATCAAAGGGTTCAATCCCTGGATGAATTTCACAATCGCATTGCAACATCTTGCATCAGGCCCATGTTCACCAGTGGACTTTATTGTGGCTGTTATAGTAGTAGTAGTAGAAAGACAGATGGAGCCAAGATATACCTATTTGCTTAATTCGTAGGCAAGGATAGAACTGCGGTAACCCAGTCGGTAGTGGCGTCGGCAGTACAGATGCCGAAGCTGTCAGGTTCAAATCCTGCCTACAGTGAAAATTTTTGCAAGTCTTCGAAAATGACTTATTATTTCACACAGTTCCTTAGAAAACCAGTATGATTTTATTCCTGTACCTACTTCAATTTGAATTGAAACCGTACTAATTAGCGGAACTTAATATGAATACCTTGCGAATAAAATGACTTAATTATACTCTCTACGAAGTCTTGTTCGGTTTCCTAAGTTAAAACATTACGCCAGTGGCGCCCTTAATTAGAAAAAACATTCCAGTCCGAGTTTAAAACGTTTTATAAACCGAAAACTGGTGAAGGTCCCATAGATAATTGTAACAATTTAAAAGACCCTCAAGTTATCTAGAAAATTTATTGTTACAGTAGAGGTTAAGTTCTTAGAAACAAATATTTGATTAAAAATTACCCTATTAGGTTCCTATTTTCTATGAAATGTAGGTACGCATACTTACCACTCAAATTGTGTGCGCAAATGTTATTTTATATTTTTTTTCTAATTCATGGTGCCACTATCACATAGTTAACATGAAAAGCCTACGAACGCCTCAACGTGCGCAAATGTTATTTTCATAATATTTTTTTACAAGTAAAGGCGCCACTGACATATCATTAACCTCTTAAGCCTACGAATTGTACGAATGTCACTAAACGTGTGCAAATGCTACCTTATTTTTTTTTACTATAAAGGGCATTATTTTCGTATCGTTAACCTCTAAAGCCTACGAAATGTACGCATGTCACTCAACGTGCGCAAAAGTTTCTTTTATTATTGAGAGTGCCACTGTCATATCGTTAACCCGTAAAGCCTACAAAATTTCAGCGTATGCAAATGTTTTTTTTACTAATGAGGGCGCTACTGTCGTATCGTTAACCTCTAAAGCCTACGAAATGTACGCATGTCACTCAACGTGCGCAAATGTTATTTTCATTTAATTTCCTGAGCAATTTTCCACATGCTCTGCGTTTTGCTTCCTTTTCCACGGGGAGTGTGGAGATTTGTACAATATCAAATTAATATGAACCCACGTATTTTATTTCCCGACTGCGTAAGAAGGAGGTTATGTTTTTTGAAAGAGGCCTACCGTCTAAAGTGAGCTGATGCGATTTTTGTGGGTGTAGGGCTTGCTTCTAGGTATGTAATAACTAGATGTTTTACTTTAATTCGTTGTGTATTTAGCTCTTCATACGATGTATTCAAAAACAAAACCCAGACTGCGGATATATCGAAGTTGTATTTTGCGATAAAAATCTGCCAGCTTAAGTTTTATGAATTTTTAATAGGTACACAGTGTCACTCACGCCGCTGAGACAAAGCTAACGACACTTCACATGTAAAGACCCGCTCAGCCTTTTGGGCTGTAGCCCGTGAAAACGAATTTCTGGATACATACATACTCTCGAAAAAGACGACCCTATTGAGGCAGTCGGGTAAATAGGTATGTGAAAACCCCGAAAATGGCAAAAACACTGTGCTTGGCTGGCAAGCTAACTTAGGAGCTCGGTACAAGATATTGCATTTTCAGGGAAAGAAGCAGTTTATTCCTTTCGCCGCCTTTTAAGTTGCAATAGGCTGATGCTACTTTTCAGCATCACACGAAAATTTTTGTGTGTGCGTAATACAAATCTCTCTTCTTTCTTACTTGCAAAAGCTGTCACCCTCAGCATTATTGATGTAACCCACAAATAATGTTTTTCTAGTGACGACTGCGTGACTGAGTGACTAAATCCATTGTGTTTTTGAAGATCTTTACCATAAAAGTCTACTGCTGGACATAAACTTTCTCTTTCGAGGACTATTTCTTGGGGACTTTTGTACAGTTTAGAGAAAAAACGTCGAAGGCCAACTCATGGCATTTATGCAGTTGACGGGCTAGGGAGCTCAATGCAATATTTTGCAATGACAGGGACAGTAACAACGTCTTTTTAGAACTTATCACTATGATACCTTTATACATACAGCTTACTAGTAATAGATTGATGCTATTTCTCAGCATCATTCAAAGCTCTGCGTAATACAAATCTTTCTTCTTTCTTACTTGCAAAAGCTGTCACCCTCAGTATTATTGATGTAACCCACAAATAATGTTTTTCTAGTGACGACTGCGTGACTGAGTGACTAAATCCATTGTGTTTTTAAAGGACCAACTACAACTGTCCACTCCTGGACGTGGGCCTCCTCTTTTGTGGAGTAACATTTAAAGGGAAAGCATATTTGTTGACCGTTTGTAGTTATTGTATGGGAAGGCCAAATTTTTTCATTTTCGACCTACGTTTTTTAGGGAAAGTTGTTCAGTTTCATAGACATGGTGAACCCCATAAAAATTTGTGGTGATGATAATCTCCGGTTTGTGTGTGCGCAGTATAAAACTCTTAACTGTCCTACTTGCAAAAGCTGTCATCCCCAATATTATTGATGTAACCCACAAATAATGTTTTTCTAGTGACGACTGTGTGACTGAGTGACTAAATCCATTGTTTTGAAATGACCAACTACAACTGTCCACTGCTGGACGTGGGCCTCTTATTTTGTGGAGTAACATTTAAAGGGAAAGTATGTACAACCTCATCCTTCGATTACAAAATTTGTTGACCGTTTGTATTGTATGGGAAGGCCAAATTTTTTTAATTTTTCGACCTACGTTTTTTAGGGAAAGTTGTTCAAATTCATGGCCATGGTGAACCCCATAAAAATTTGTGGTGATGCTTATCTCCGGTTTGTGTGTGCGCAGTATGAAACTCTTATCTGTCTTACTTGCGAAAGCTGTCACCCTCAGCATTATTGTTGTAACCCACAAATAATGTTTTTATAGTGACGACTGCGTGACTGAGTGACTCAATCCATTGTGTTTTTAAATGACCAACTACAACTGTCCACTGCTGGACGTGGGCCTCCTTTTTTGTGGAGTAACATTTAAAGGGAAAGTATGTACAACCTTTTTCTTCGATTACAAAATTTGTTGACCGTTTTGTATGGGAAGTCCAAATTTTTTTCATTTTTCGACCTACGTTTTTCAGGGAAAGTTGTTCAGTTTCATGGACATGGTGAACCCCATAAAAGTTTGTGGTGATGCTAATCTCGGGTTTGTGTGTGCGCAGCAAAGAATACTATACTCTCACTGGCGTGGAGAAGAACGCCATCTGTGAACAACGAAGGTGGCCCCTTCATTTATACTACTAGCGCCACCGTATTGGATCTGTGAATTATGAGTGAACTAAAAATTGGCGGGCTTTCGTAGCAAATTCAAAAATTATATTAAGTTTTTTTATCTTTACTAAACTAATCAAGTCAGTATGCACATGTTTATAATGTAAATAAATGTTTGAAATACTGTTTCATAACTTGATTAATTCAGTAAAGATTTTAGATATTCGTTGTCGTGTTCTAGAAAATAAAATAACTAAATCAAGTTGAATGTATTTATTACAAATTTTCAGTTTTTATTTTACATATTATCTTATCATGGTCGGGAATTACATGTTCCCTCGTTCCTGGACCTGCATATTTACTCAGTTTTTTCCTGGCACTAACAAGGTAGCAAGAATCTTGGAAATGTCTGCCACACAAAAGTTTACAACTTCTATAGAGAGCAATTAAGGAGTCCACTGAAGAGCAATCCTCATCTTCTGGGTTATAAAATGTTGCCGAAGCTGTTGCTCTACAAATAGATAATAAATACAAAATGCATTAGATTAATTGTTCTATAATAAAGTAAAATGTGTCCGAAATTATATTACAAGATTTTCAGATATCTGAGTCTATCGGCTTGTCGACTTTTCTTCGAAGTTTGATGAGTAAGTATGTAAAATACCACCCATGAATGGTTTATGTCCAGCTGTGGACTGCTAGGACTATTGATACACATAAATACCTCGATAAATACATTACCTACCTCAGAATGTTAGTGGAGCCTGGTTTCGGAAACCGGTGAAAGGCTACCGAATTATCACTCATCTGATTTTGCCCACATTTTGTAGATGTACGAAGACATTACCATTCTGTTACTCAGCCTGGTGTAGGAGCAGGGATCACTCCCCGTTTCAAGAAAAAATCCACAGTTTTCTTTTAAAATCTTTGAGAAAAATTTGTTTTCTTGTTTTACTTCAAAATCAAACATGACTTTGAAAGTCATACAGACAGCCATATGACGGTAAGTTTGATAGTGTTGCCAATATAAATAAAACGATCTGTGATTATAAGGCAACATTAGCCACTAGATCCACACCTACATATATTTTCGTATGGAAACCTCGTTTGTTTGAAAAGAGAACAGGCGTTGGTGCGCAGTATGAAACTCTTATCTGTCTTACTTGCAAAAGCTGTCATCCCCAATATTATTGATGTAACCCACAAATAATGTTTTTCTAGTGACGACTGCGTGACTGAGTGACTAAATCCATTGTGTTTTTGAATGACCAACTACAACTGTCCACTGCTGGACGTGGGCCTCCTCTTTTGTGGGGTTACATTTAAAGGGAAAGTATGTACAACCTCTTCCTTCGATTACAAAATCTGTTGACCGTTTGTATTGTATGGGAAGGCCAATGTTTTTTCATTTTTCGACCTACGTTTTTTAGGGAAAGTTGTTCAGTTTCATGGACATGGTGAACCCCATAAAAATTTGTGGTGATGCTAATCTCCGGTTTGTGTGTGCCCAGTATGAAACTCTTATCTGTCCTACTTGCAAAAGCTGTCATCCCCAATATTATTGATGTAACCCACAAATAATGTTTTTCTAGTGACGACTGCGTGACTGAGTGACTAAATCCATTGTGTTTTGACGGAACGATATGTTTGATGTTAGATATTGGTTTGTGATTTCAGAACATACATCTACGGTGGGTTTTATTTGTTGCTTCTGTAGTCAAGAGAGATATAATATCAATAACTAGGTACATACAGTACGCGCGCGAGTTCATTACCATCCTGAAGTATACGCATCAACTGGAGTGGTGCTGTTTCTCGTCATTACTCAAAACTTTAATATGTGCGTAATACAAATCTCTCTTCTTTCTTACTTGCAAAAGCTGTCATCCCCAATATTATTGATGTAACCCACAAATAATGTTTTTCTAGTGACGACTGCGTGACTGAGTGACTAAATCCATTGTGTTTTTCAAGAGCTTACCATAAAAGTCTACTGCTGGACATAAACTTTCTCTTTTGGGGATTTTATCTTGGAGACTTTTGTACAGTTTAGAGAAAAACGTCAAAAGCCAAATCTTGGCTTTCACACAGTTGACGGGCTAGGGAGCTCAATGCAAAATTTTGCAATGACAGGGACAGTAAGAACGTCTTTTTAGAATTAAATTAAATTAAAATACTTTTATTTGAGGCATATGTCCAATATAATTTGTCACAAAGCATTATGTCAAAGATTAGGTACATAATTAGAATTTATCACTATGCCACCTTTTAAGAAGTTAGAAATGGATTGATGCCATTTTTCAGCATCACTCAAAACTTTAGTATGCGCAAACTTTAGTATGCTTATCTCCGGTTTGTGTGTGCGCAGTATGAAACTCTTATCTGTCTTACTTGCGAAAGCTGTGACCCTCAGCATTATTGATGTAACCCACAAATAATGTTTTTCTAGTGACGACTGCGACTGTGTTGTGTTTTTAAAGAGCTTACCATAAAAGTCTACTGCTGGCTGTCTTTTCATCTTCCTGGCCTTATCCCAATTACTTGGGGTCGGCGCAATACGTTCTATTGAACACAAAATCGTGTTGCAAAGGATTTGGCTGAATTTTACGACCGGCCGCCTGCCAGACGTCAACCCTCCTTGGGAATGCTTTTGTGGTGGATTAACCGCCACCATACGGTTGGCCCTGGCTGTTTGGGTCGGGTTTATCCCTCGGTCGCCTCTTACAACCCCCATGGAAAGAGAGGGGGTGGTGCTATTCTTCTCTGCCGGCACCACACGGCACGTTTTTGTGAGTGTGCGTAATACAAATCTCTCTTCTTACTTACTTGCAAAAGCTGTCATCTTCAGTATTATTGATGTAACCCACAAATAATGTTTTTCTAGTGGCGATTCTATAACTTAATTGTATTTTTGAAGAGCTAACTACAACAATTCACTGACAGACATAGGCCTCCTCTTCTGGGAAGTATTTATGATATATATTAAACTTAGCAGGCCGGCTGGTGAGCACAGAACAATATACTTCATATACAGGGAACGAAGCTGCTTTATACCTCGTATTATCCTTTCGTTGCCTTTCAAGACACCTACAGGTACAAATGGGGTGATGCTAATTTCCGGTTTGTGTGTACGTAGTACAAACATCTTTTCATTTGTAAATGCGAAAGCTGTCACCCTCAGTATTATTGATGTAACCCACAAATAATGTTTTTTTAGTGACGACTGCGTGACTTAATTGTGTTTTGAAGGGCCAATTACACATTACAATATTGCTCTTTTTATAGTACCGTCATTCGAATAGGCCATATACGACAGCTGTCAAATCCATACTAGGAAACATGTCAACAAAGAAAAATAGACCGTATGTTATAGCATTAAGATGATTTTGACAGCTGTCAAATATGGCCTATTCGAATGACGGTACTTTAAAAAGAGCAATATTGTAAAATATTTCTCTATACACACTTGTTTAGCAGGTCGGCTGGGGATCGCATTGCAAGATGTTGCTTTCTGAAGGAACGTAGCCCCTATCCTTTATACTACAGCGATGCCTTTTAAAATACCTACAGGCAGAGATGGAGTGGTGCTTTTTCTCGGCATTATTCAACACTTATGTGCGTTATTGTCCACTGCTAGACGTGGGCCTCCTTTTTTGTGGACTAACATTTAAAGGGAAAGTATGTACAACTTCTTCCTTCGATTACAAAATTTGTTGACCGTTTGTTTTGTATGGGAAGGCCAAATGTTTTTTCATTTTTCGACCTACGTTTTTTAGGGAAAGTTGTTCAGTGTCATGGACATGGTGAACCCCATAAAAATTTGTGGTGATGGATGATAATCTCCGGTTTGTGTGTGCGAAGTATGAAACTCTTATCTGTCCTACTTGCAAAAGCTGTCATCCCCAATATTATTGATGTAACCCACAAATAATGTTTTTCTAGTGACGACTGCGTGACTGAGTGACTAAATCCATTGTGTTTTTGAAGAGCTTACTATAAAAGTCCCCTGCTGGGCATAAACTTTCTCTTTTGGGGACTATTTCTTAGGGACTTTTGTACAGTTTAGAGAAAAAACGTCAAAAACCAACTCTTAGCCTTTACACTATTGACGGGCTAGGGAACTCAATGAGAGATTTGACAGGGACAATAACAACGATTTTATCACTATGCCAACTTTATAAGATACCTTTATACATACAGCTAGTAATGGATTGATGCTATTTCTCAGCATCATTCAAAGCTCTGCGTAATACAAATCTCTCTTCTTTCTTTCTTGCAAAAGCTGTCACCCTCAGCATTATTGATGTAACCCACAAATAATGGTTTTCTAGTGAGGACTGTGTGACTGAGTGACTAAATCCATTGTGTTTATGAAGAGTTTAGGTACCATAAAAGTCTACTGCTTTACATAAACTTTCACTTTTGGGGACTATTTCTTGGGGACTTTTGTACAGTTTAGACAAAAAACGTCAGAAGCCAACTTTTGGCCTTTACGCAGTTGACGGGCAAGGGAGCTCAATGCCAGATTTTGCAATGACAGGGACAACATCTTTCTAGAAATTTTCATTATACCACCTCATATGATACCTTTATACATACAGCTAGTAATGGATTGATGCTATTTCTCAGCATCATTCAAAGCTCAAATACGCGTTGTGCGTACTACAAATCTCTCTCCTTTCTTACTTGCAAAAGCTGTCATCTTCAGTATTATTGATGTAACCCACAAATAATGTTTTTCTAGTGACGACTGCGTGACTGAGTGACTAAATCCGTTGTGTTTTTGACGGAACGATATGTTTGATGTTAGATATTGAATTGTGATTTCAGCAAATACATCTGCGGTAGATTTTATTTGTTGCTTCTGTAGTCAAGGTGGTAGCGGCTAAGCATACTGCCACCCCTAGTCTACTCAGGGTGTTTCGTAAAGGATGAGGTAGAGTTTTTGACCTCGACTGAATATCCACAATGGTCAACCGTATGATGGCGGTGATACCACCTACAAAAGCATTCTCAAAGAGCGTTGACGTCAGGCAGGCCGCCGCTCATACAAAATTTCCAAAATCCTTGTATGATGCGGTTTTTTTTGAAAATAGCGAAATGGACTGTATAAGATAACAAAAAATTCTTTCGATAGAAAAATACTCAATCAGCGATTAAATCTGCGGTGTGAAGGTGTAGGAAAATTGTCTTGTTATAGGATTTGGAATGGAAACAAACAAGACAAAATAAAGGAAGGAACTCACCTGGAGAAATACATTTTTATAAGATGCTTTGCAGCTTCCTCGGCATCATGTTAATCCAAAAGATCACTGGCCACTGCACTCCGATAAGCTTGATTCACAAATTATTATTACATGTTTTTTAGTGTACTTTTCTTTTATATTATATTTAGGTACCTATGCTGCAGCGTTTAGGTTTTTAGTTATTTTATATTATTTAGCCATAGTCGGCCATTATCAGATTTTGTACACAACAGCACTGGAGAGCGTCTTCAGTATTGCCAATAGCAGAAATTTCTTGACAGGTTTGCCAACTTGATGTGCGATCCGCTGATGTTTCTTCTCTTTCTTCTTGATTTCCAGTATGTGAGTAGGAAAAGGATGGGAAAAGGAAGGAACAGGAAGTAGCAGATTGAATCGCACGCGAACAATTATTATTATGAATTTAAAAATTAAAAGTAAGGTATATGACCTGAACCCGATGAACGCGGGAAGAATCAAATTAGTAAAAAGTACAGAAGTGGCGCAAACATCCTCCCGGCCTTGATAATACGTAGTATTATCAACAGAAATGCGGCTTTAATTATTTAAATAAAAACTAAACATCATCCTCTGATTATAAAAGTTTAAGAAAAAACAAAAAGCATTTATCTTACCTACCTACGCTGCCAATATCTAAATCAATTATTGCGAAGGCAAGGGACATAGCTTGACAATAGGTCGTTTCAATAAAGTAGTTGCAGTCTTAACCAAAGCAACACGCACTCTACCATCTTTGCCTGGATAAACTTCTTGTATAATACCTAAAGGCCAGCGAAGAGGGGTACGTCATCTTGATGTACTAGCACGACAGTTCCGAGTTTAATATTGTCCGCATCAGTAAGCCATTTTTGTCTCACTTGCAGTGAATGAAGGTATTCTGAACGCCATCTCTTCCAATAGCTTTGTACCATTTGGTCGAGTAACTCTTTGCGATAGCGCAGAGTTTTAGTTTCCTCAGAAATAGGCGCAGTAGGTAAAAATGTCAATGGTGAAGCCATAATGAAATGAGCGGGTGTAAGAGGTTCTGGAAAAGGGTCTTCAGAAAGCATACAGAGCGGTCTAGAATTTAAAATTGCTTCTATCTGAATCAAAACCGTTAAAAGTTCCTCGTACGTCAGTATCTGCGACCCAATGACGCGGTATAAGTGTAACTTAACACTTTTAATGTTTGATTCCCATAGACCTCCAAAGTGAGGAGAGCGAGGTGGAATCATATGCCATTCGATGCGATGATCTGTGAGTAGTTCGTTTAACTTTGCCTTAGCACCTACAAAGTTTGTTCCATTATCAGAGTACATGTGAGCTACAGGACCTCGTCGGGATATGAACCGCGTGAAAGCGGAAAGAAAAGCTTCGGTCGAAAGATCAACAGCGAGTTCAATGTGAACTGCTTTAGTAACTAGACATATGAATAAGCATATATATGCCTTTTGGCTTCTCTGTCCTCTTTGTCTTCTGACAGTTATATTTAGAGGGCCAGCCATGTCTACCCCTGTATGAACATAAGCTTTAGCTTCTTGAACGCGATATGGCGGTAGATCTGCCATTTTGTATTAAGGTGAGACGGCGAGTTTTGAAACAAGCGTTGCAAGCATGTACTCGTTGACGAATGACGCTTCGAGCAGACAAAATCCAGTATCTTTGCCGTAGCAAAGAATTCAAGACATTGGCACCAGTGTGGCAATGGAAGCGGTGATAATAGTCAATCAGAAGATGAGTAATGTGGTCATGTTTAGGTAACAACACAGGATGTTGTGCTTCAAATGGTAAGTTACTATTGGAGAGCCTGCCACCAATACGTATAATGTTATGTTCATCAACAAATAAATCTAGCTTTCGAAGCGGTGAGGAAATAGGCTTTTTTGCTGTTATATCTTGTTTTAACTTAGAAAAGTTAACATTTTGTACTTCCCGAATTAGAAATATCTCAGCTGTTGTAAGTTGAGAAGCTGACAGTTGTTCACTGCGAGGTAAAATTTTAGCAAATTTTAGGACATAAGCAGTAATGCGAAGAATCTTATTCCATGAAGAGTGTTTTTTAGTCATGTCATACAACGGGCCTGAAGCTGCGTTACTGGATGCGGAAGACACAAGAGTTTTACTTTTGTACTCCGGCAAGGTTTCACATGGCTCAGGGACGAAAGGTGTTATTGGCCAGTGTGTCACTGGAGAAGCAAGCCAAGAGGGACCATGCCACCATAATGGATGAGTTAACAATTGTTCAGGTAAGAGGCTACGCGAAAGACAATCACTAGGATTTTCTATACCACTGACATGGTAGAAATGACGTGAATCTAGGTTCTCCTGACACTGTGCAACGCGGTTACTAACATAGATATCCCATCTATGCGGTGAGGAATTAATCCACGAAAGTGCTATTTTTGAATCAGAAAATGCGAAAACGTTGTCAATTTTAGTGCGAGCGCTGTAAGTTTCACTGACTAAACGAACTAGTTTCGACATAAGAACTGCAGCGCATAACTCAAGTCTCGCCAGTGACACCACCTTCACAGGGGCGACTTTGGATTTCGCGCAAATTAAATTAACCTGGACGTTCTCTTCGCTGTCAGTGACGTGTAGATATACCACGCATCCAAACGCTTTTAAGCTAGCATCAGCGAATGCAACTATATTGGTGCTACAACCTTGGCGTACACCTAAATGACGCGGAATCTTACATGAGGATAGAAGAAGCAACTGCTCATTGAAAATTCTAAATGAAGACATTATATTTTCAGGCAAGGGATCATCCCATCCAACTTTAAGTAGCCATAACTCTTTAATTAAGAGTTTAGCGAATAATATCACAGGGGCAGCAAAACCCAGAACATCCCATAAGCGGGCGATGGTAGAAAGAATGGTACGCTTGGTGAAGGTTTCCTCAGTAGGAGAAGTTGAAAAGGTAAATATATCTTGAGCGGGGAGCCATTTTAGGCCCAAAACTTTCATGTTTGTGTTATCTGAAAATTCAATAGCGGCGCGATTCGATTGCGGAACGGACTCCAATATCTCAGGCGAGTTACTTGCCCATTTAGTCAAGTGGAACCCACCAGCTTGGAATAACTCAATAAGCTCTTTAGCGAGCGCTTTACCTTCGTGTATCGTAGGTACAGAAGTAGTCAAATCGTCCATATATAACTCATGTGAAGCCACATCAGCGGCTCGCGGGAACCTATCACGTTCATCATTAGCTAGCTGTCGCACAGTACGCATAGCTAAGAAAGGACTACATTTTAAGCCGAAAGTGACTCGGTTGAATTGAAACTCGCGTATAGGCTGTGATGTATCAAAGCGGTATAAAATCTTTTGATATTTGCGGTGCTCAGGCTTTATTAAAATTCTGAGATACATTTGTTTAATATCGGCGGCTAGCGCTATCTCAAACAAACGGAAATTAAGCAAGAGAACAAAAATGTCTGCTTGTAGATTTGGTCCAGTGTGAAGAATATCATTAAGCGAAATATTGTTGTGACATTTAGTGCTGGCGTCAAGTACGGGACGAACTTTTGTAGTTTCCTGTCACTTCGAACGACTACGTGCATCGGAATGAAATAGCCTGTAGAATAGTCCGTTTCTTCCGGTGAAACTTCAGAGATATAATCATTATCCAGGTACTCCTGTATTACTTCATTGAAGCTGGCTCTCAACTCAGGATCCTGCAGCTTACGCTCCAAGGAATACAGTCTGCGTACAGCAACTGAGCGGGAGTCACCTAATTCAGAAGGATCACGGCAGAAAGGCAAAGCAGTGCAATAACGACCGTCAGAATCGCGAGTCACCGTTGAGCTATATATTTCTTCACACTGAGCCTCTTCTGGGCTAAGAAACCCTTTGGAAGGCATTTCCTCCATCTCCCAAAATTTGGTGAGATTTTTATCAATGAGTAATTCGTCATAGCGGTCAGCTAAACCCCCTTCACTCGAGCATGTGAAGAATGTTGAGGTGGTCAATTTTGGAAAAGCGGAATTATTTTTATTAGTGGTGTTAGGTACATCACCTGTCAAAATAAAACCGAACACAGTTTCAATCGCAGATGGCGCGGAAGGCTTCATGATTTTACGCCCTAGTAATAAATGCGGGAACAACTTTGCACCGAGGATCAATTCGACCTCACCTGGAATATGCCAAAGTGGGTCAGCAAGCGGTAAGTCCATCAGATGTTGCACCACCGAACTGTCAATATATTCAGATGGCATGCGGTCAGTTAGTTTATCAAGAACCAAAGCGACAATATTATAAGAATATTTCTTATCTTTAGAACTCACGCATAATTGAACGTATCCCCGTACCTGTTGGGAGGAGGATCCAATTCCTTTGATACATGAATTTTGAAGCGGAATAATATTTAATTTTAGCTGCTCACAACATGCAGAAGATATTATATTATCTTGTGAGGCATTGTCAATTAAGCATCTGACTGAAACATTCTGTTTAAAATTATTTTGGACATTCACTTGAGCAGTCGAAAGCAAAATAGTGTCATTATTATTTGTCAAATCAGTTGGTGTACAAGCATGTGCACATAAACGCACATTGCCCGAGGCATTTTCTGAAGACTTTGCCTGCGACTGCTGCGAAGCGGCTGTGTGGTTATTTTCAGCAGAGGTGTTTGTGTACTGTGTACGGGATCCAGAAGGCCCATTGTTTTTATTTAAATCCATATGTAATAAAGTGTGATGAAATTGTCTGCATTGTTTGCATGAGAAGTTAGAGTTGCATAATGAAGAGGTGTGTGTCATTGATAAACAATTGATGCATCCTCGCTTGGATTTAATAAAGTCAAAACGACCTTTAGCGGTGAGAGATTTAAACTCAGGGCACTTATACAACTGCTGATGATCACTCTTGTTGCACATTAAGCAAGGTTCAACCTTACCTTCGCTTGCCAAAAATGTCTGAGTTTGGTAAGTATGACGTGGGGCTCGTTTGACATTGTTATTATGGTGAGGTTCCACTGGAGTGGAAACGCGGTTTGAAGTTGAAGCGGTTCTGTCTAAAATCTTAACTTGAGATTTTATAAATTCAATTAATTCTGTATAAGAGGGCATGTCTTTGTCTCTTACATGTGATTCAAATGCTTGAGCTGTGATAGGATCAAGCTTGCGCATGGCCAGGTTCAGCAGAATGAAGTCCTTCAGATCATCAATATTAAGATTTTCTAGTGCTGACACAGCAGCGTTAAATGATTCCACAAAATTGTTCAAAGATGAGGAACTGTTTGTAGAGGGTTTGATATTAAACAGAATTGATAAATAGTGAAACCCTAAAGCTCTGTTGTCTTGGTATTTTTTAACTAAACTTTCCCAAATAGATGAGTAATTTTCACCCGATGGAATTATGCCGGCAATGATTTTCAGAGCGGCTCCAGTCAATTTTCCAGTTAAGTATTGTACTCTCTGAGCATCTGTGAGCGAAAGATTTAGATGAATATTTGCTTTAAATGACTCATAAAATATTGGCCAATTTTCCATCCGTCCATCGAATGAAGGAATGTTAATTGGTGGCAATTTGACATGTGGACGCGCACCATTATCAGAGTTTTGCTGAGGCGTTTTAGCCTGAATACGAGAACGAACTCTTTGTATGCTAGCATAAATGTCTTCAAATGCATTGAGAGACTGGTAATTGAATTTATATTCCGGTCTTCCTCATAATAGAGCTGATTTATTTTGTCTAAGTTTTCAATAAACTCCTGGCGAATGACCTGTATCGTTTCACTCTGTGACATGAATAATTCACTAGATCTAAGTTCAGTAACAACAAGCGGTATCTTTTGAGAAGTGTCATAAAGATTATTCAGACGGGCAAATATAGCATTGTTTTTAGCTTCCAATGAAGCTATTTTATGGGTTGCCATTATGAAAACTGATGAATAGAACCAATTTATAGTCTCACAGTTGTATGTAATAAACCTATACCTACTTGCAGTAACAATGTAGATACATACACAAATTTAACAAATATAACCTACAAATGCGGACAATTTCTTGTTATTTTTAACAAAACAATAGGTAAATACCGATGCAGTAACGAGAATATAGGTATATTTCACGATAAGTAACTAGTAACAAGCTGAATGTGGCTAGAATGCACAGTATTTGACAGTTAGATATAAATATGTATCCACCCTGGCAATAAATGAGAGAATGCGGTTATCAACCAATACGTAGGTATATAATTAAGCAGGAAATGAATGTTTTTCATCCAACTTTGCCATCGCAACAAATAAAAACAAACAAATCGTATCGTAAGTATTAGTACAAGGGACAAACACCTAGCGAACGTGCGGTATAGCGGTATCCACGATCAGCGGGTAAACAAATAGCGGTTAGTTAATAGAAAACTATGATAACACGTTATCAAACAAGCGGTAAGCGGTAGTTATACGAAAAAATGCAACTCTTGAGCTGGTAACAACGCGACGCAAACAAAACAAAGCGGGTTGATGAGGTTATAAGACGTACTATGAGTTTTATACCTATCAAATATAACAAAGCGGTAATATGTTTCGTCGGGTTACGTTTTATACCTAACTAGCGGCAGCGTAGGAGACGCGCGGGTGACGCTCCTAACAAGAACAAACGAGTAAACAATATGGCGGTTACCTATGATAGCGTTACTTGAAAAAACGCAATGCAATCCAATGCAATATGAAATGCAATGCAAAAAAATGCGGTTGTCTATCCGGTTAGAAGAGACCAATTATGTGTATGATGCGGTTTTTTTTGAAAATAGCGAAATGGACTGTATAAGATAACAAAAAATTCTTTCGATAGAAAAATACTCAATCAGCGATTAAATCTGCGGTGTGAAGGTGTAGGAAAATTGTCTTGTTATAGGATTTGGAATGGAAACAAACAAGACAAAATAAAGGAAGGAACTCACCTGGAGAAATACATTTTTATAAGATGCTTTGCAGCTTCCTCGGCATCATGTTAATCCAAAAGATCACTGGCCACTGCACTCCGATAAGCTTGATTCACAAATTATTATTACATGTTTTTTAGTGTACTTTTCTTTTATATTATATTTAGGTACCTATGCTGCAGCGTTTAGGTTTTTAGTTATTTTATATTATTTAGCCATAGTCGGCCATTATCAGATTTTGTACACAACAGCACTGGAGAGCGTCTTCAGTATTGCCAATAGCAGAAATTTCTTGACAGGTTTGCCAACTTGATGTGCGATCCGCTGATGTTTCTTCTCTTTCTTCTTGATTTCCAGTATGTGAGTAGGAAAAGGATGGGAAAAGGAAGGGAACAGGAAGTAGCAGATTGAATCGCACGCGAACAATTATTATTATGAATTTAAAAATTAAAAGTAAGGTATATGACCTGAACCCGATGAACGCGGGAAGAATCAAATTAGTAAAAAGTACAGAAGTGGCGCAAACAATCCTTTTTACATGCTACATGGTTCTGTGTTTTAGAACATGTTGCACCGTCACCAAATGATTTGAGATAAGTATCTACAGGCAGATGACGATGATGATGATTCTGTAGTCAAAGGAAATTATTTTCCATATAATCTGTCGCCTCAAATTGCAATACACATCAACTCTCAATTCCCTTTGTCGCTTTTTACGATACCCACAGGAAAGATATAGGGTTATGCTATTCTACATCAGCTCAGCATGGCACTACTACCCATTCCTTGGTTAAATATTCATCCCTTTCTTTTTACGACGGTCAATCAGTTTCATTCAGTTTTCAGTTCATTTGATAAAGCCGTCTGTTAATTGACAGCCAACTTGTGTTTCAATTAAACAGACACACGCCTTTTCGGGCGTTTAACGGTTAAATGGATTGATGAAGAAATGAGAAAAAGGGAATAAAGGTAGGACAGGAACAGGAAGCTACGTCAGAGAAAATTCAACAAGAACACTTAAATAACGCTTTTTTGTAGCGAAGGAATTGGGGTTTTGTTAGTATTATTATTTTACCGTGTGGTAGCCGCTAAGAATACTGCCTCCCCTAGTCCATTCTGGGTGTTTCGTAAAAGGCGTCGTAGAGTTTTTGACCTCGGCTGAATATCTGTCGACTATGGTCAACCGCGAGGTGGCGGTGATGTGATACCACCTTCAAATAGTATCCCAAAAGAGAGTTGGTAGGTGGTATTATAGGTGGTATCACCGCCACCATACGGTTGACCGTAGTCAGCAGATATTCAGCCGGGGTCAAAAACTCTACATCACCTTTTTCGAAACACCCTGAATGAAGGGTGGCAGTTGGTATTCATAGCCGCTGCCACGGAAATATTAATTTTACATGAACTCCTATAATGGAAATAGTTTTCAATAAAACTAGTTTTAAAGCTTATTTCTTGGTTTTTATTTCCCGAACACCTAGTAGCTTTAAATATGTAAAACTGTAGGTATGAAATCAGAGATAACATTAAATGATAATTATAAATATTGAAAGATTTCAAACTTACACCATGAAACTACGGAGGCAATAAGTAGGTAAGTATCTACCTAAAGGCTGACTTGACACCGTTTTACATACCTACAACAGAGATTCAGTAGGGTCGAGCTATTAATATTTTGCAATCAGAAGCTTACCAACTGTTGAAAGATTACTTTTAATCAGAACCGGCTGAAACCGCTTTATCTGAAGCTGAAAATCCAAAGAGATTTGCGTTCGCATTAAGCTGAAACCACACAATATATCACCGCTCGTTACCGAACCGTTTTCCGATAAAGACCTTTCAGTGTTCACAGATAAAACATTCGCTTCCCTTTAAAAACAAACATTAAAGTTTTATAACACCAATCTAGACCCAAGTCTGTTCAAAAGATTCAGCACCAGACTGCGATTGAAATCCCCTGAAAACGAAACGCTCGGCGCGGCAGTCTCGCGGCGAACGTAGCGTGGAACGGACCGCGCGCCGGTTTCCCGCCAACGCGTTCCAAATTCGAAATTCTCGCGGGAACGCTAACTTTTTAATTTGACAAATTCAGTTTTTACTTTTTAATTTGGTGCGCGCCGGCTGTGCTGTGGTGTTGCTGTGTGTTATGCCAGTGACTTTGTGTGTGTGCCAGATTATGATGTTGAAAATAACTGCATATCTGAGTCGAGGACGGAGTTCTCGATAACTGCCACTTCTTGGATTATAATTACGGTACGGTGTTTGTCATTTTTTCATTAGTATAATAAGGTGATAAGTTATTTTTGTAGCCGTCTACTAAATAAAAAAAATATAAATTGGAAATTAGAAGAAATGTAGAAAATCATTCGCCATAATGTATTGAAATTAAATATAGTATTAAGAATTAATCTTGCAGAGCATGCTCAGAGCAGTTTCAGATTATTTTGTAGGTTTGAATAAAATAACCGAATGATTTTGGTACCTTACGGTAATTTATGATTTTCTGACAACTGTGCGAGATACATCCCCAATATGGGCCCGATTACACTAAACTGATACCGTAGGTAGTTTATTTTATCAATGTGATCTAAAAATTTAAATAAGTAAAAGTGATGTGATTTGTTTGGTACACCAGATTAATTATCTACTTACCTTCATTTAAAAATAACTTCTAAACCGGAATGTCATCCATCAAGTCATCAAAATTAAAGACATAGGGCCTTACCACAAAAAAGTTAGACAAGCGTTGAACGCGAGTCTAGCGTTTTTTTTGTATGAAGTTTTATTTTAAACACGCGTTCGACACTGGTCTAACTTTTTTGTGGTAAGGCCCATAATATCTTAAAAATATCAGTTCGACTGCGGATATTTCAAAAGTATGACACTTTCCGTTAAAAATTCGCCATGTGGAATTTATAAAATTTCAATTTAGCCAGTGTCACTTGCGCTGCTGAGACGAGCCTAATGACAATTATATCAACATCCGGCAAGCCGTATCTATAAACTATTCTGTGCAAAAGAATAGGGTCAGGCGGGGTAATTATGAAACAAAAATATGAACTTTACAAATTTAAATAAAATAAAGCGTCTTTATACATCTGCAAAAGCATTCGTATTATGAAATGCCGCACTATCTATCTGGAATTACTGTCAGTTTGTCACTATGCGCACTAATTAATATAGTTTGTCCACAAAATGTGTGTCTCATTTTTTTCCACCTCTGTGGGGAAAAAATGAGACACTTGAGTTTAAAAATAAGACAGCGAACAACTTCTATAGTTTAAACATTTTTAAAGCGGCTGGGTAAATTTAAGACAAAGTGGGAAAAAATGATACAATGTGTATAAGTAAGTTTCAAATATCTTTTACTACGAATTTTTTGTTTTTCAAAAATCAAAAGTTGAACATTTTACTTAATTCTTTATAAGTCTTTGAAATGCAATTTTTAGGAAATAGAATATTATAAAAAATAACAAACCAGATACATATACGACTACGTTATTGAGGTCACATTTATTAATCGGAACTAGAAAATTGACAAGAAAGTTTTTATAAAATCAAGATTTTCCAAATGCGGTCAATTATAAGACATTAAAAATCTATTTTATATTATACTTTTCAAGGTCTAAATCGAACATTAGGGCATCTCTTTTATTTTTTTGCATCGGTGATGGCAACTTCATGACGATTTCGTCTTTGTGTGCTGAATAAATAATGTGATTATCAGGATAGACGAAGAAGATCTTTTTGTTTGCTTCAAGTATATAATTTTCAAATTTTCTTCATCATCTGATCCTTCTATTCATGTTATATAATAGTTTTGTTTCTTTTTAATTGTATAAACCACAAGAATGAAATCACCGATTCCAAATTCGAGAGCAACTACCGGTTTCTTTACTTAATTCCGAGGTATTATGATAAATTCGTTTGACTTGTCTGTCTTATTTTTACACTGTGAGGTGACTTATATTTTCCCGAAGGGGCGTCTCATATTTTCCCTAAAATTTGAAACGTCCGTTCCGTGCTCTAGCGCATACGAGACAGAAATGGCGGCGCGAACGTGGGAGTATCATCCCAGCCGCGAGCGCAGGACGGTAGGTAGCGCGCACATGACGCACCGTCGAGGTACAAGGTCAAAAGTTTGTTGACCTTAACCCTTATTAGAACGCGACAAATTTTTGTTTGATTTCTGGAAATATGGCTTGGTTTCGATTATTAAAAGTTATGGCACATCATAAAAATACATAAAAATAATAAACAACCTTTGGAAGTATGTTTTTTTGAGGTGGGAAATTATTTCCCTATGTTCGTTTAGAACACAAATGAAGTGGGAAATTATTTCCCTATGTCCACACGAATTTAATTCGCTGCATGACTAGTTGTGTTTTACGGGTTTACCTCTCGAATTATTATCATTTTTTTAAATTATTTTATATAAAGAAGCAGGTAAATGTTTTAATTTAGGCACCTACTTAGTTATGCCGTGTGATGCCGGCTTAGAATGCCATCACCCCATATATTTTCCGTGCCTTTTTTTATATTAGATATTAAATGAATTGTTCGGAACGGACAGAGGGAAATAATTTCCACTTAGTCAGTTCCTAAACGAACATAGGGAAACTATTTCCCACTTTGTTTGAAAGGTAAAAAAATTCCAAGATTACCAACCTACGTACGATCTTTTCACATAAATGTAACAATAGATTGTTTTTTTAGTGAAAATTACCATAAAATGTAATTACATAGAATTTTCTTCCGAGTTACAGAATAAAATACACCACAAAACTGCAAATTTTGGCCATTTTAGGCATTCCAACAACTTGAAGTTCGTTTGACATTGACAGGTGACATATTTGACAAAGGTGTTGCCATATATAAATGTAAAAAGTAATGGGCTATAGATGCGTTGAGACTTTTCAAATAAAAACCATAGACAAAAATAAATAACTGTGTGTTTTTGAGCTATGGTATGGTGGGAAATATTCTCCCTATGTTCTAATAAGGGTTAAACGAAAGTTTTCGCGCCAAAAATTGCAAGCAAAAATAAAATCTCATAAAATTTATACATAATAATGAGATAATGTAATATAAATTTTGTACCTTCTTGTATAAACACTAAGGCTTGTTTTTGTATGAAAAGAAACTAATTAATGATTAATTTTAATTGAGATTTTCAAGTGTCTTATTTTTACCCAAAATATTGGGTGTCTCATTTTTACCCCACTTGACCCTACTTCTCTTCATACGCTACATACACACTCTCGAAATATCTATCCCTCCTTCTGAGGCAGTCGGTTAAAAATAGGTAAAGTATCCACAATGGAATAACACCAGACGATCTATTCATAACAACGCGACATACCGCTATACCTACTATAAATTATATTTATAACCTATTTTACATTCTGGGTAAAAAAGACACATTAACTCACACTGATACTGTTTTAATAATTAATAGGTTAGTAAAATAAGCGACTCTTCTAAAATTAAAAAGGTCAGACATGGTTTAAGTCGCTTGACAACGTCAAATCGTATGGAAAATTAATTTAAACACTGTCTAAACGCGCGCCTAGCTTTTTTGTTATCAGTTATCACAGCGGACTTAGGTATTTATCTTGTTGAAATAGTCGTCTTATAGCTGCCCACTTTTTAATTTATCCCGGCTTGATAATATCACAATACAGGGTTATTTTTTAGTCAGGGCGCAAACTTTGCAGGATGTTTCTACTCGTGATTCTGAACTACTTTTACTATGGGGCCACCTGCAAAATCTAAAAAAAACTGAACAACTTTCCCCAAGGAACATAGGTCGAAATACGAAAAAAAAAAATTGTCTTCCCATACTAAGTGTGTTGGCCAGCCGGGTCAATTTGTATGGGAGGGCCAAATTTTTTTTTGATATTTCGACCTATGTTCCTTGGGGAAAGTTGTTCAGTTTCATTGACAGAACACACCCTTAACGGATCCGCCACTAATAAAAATACTCCCTATATAGGTGGAGACCACTTAGCAGTTTTGAAGTTTGAACACAAAACACCTACTATAAAATAAAAAAAATATGTGACGTTTAATCTTTAATCTAGGTTTTCGTTTTAGCGAAATCAGCCCTTACAAGCACGCGTGTGTAAACGAAAAAAGCTCTTATACGACTTATAATATATACTTATCTAATATATTATTATGTGAGATTCAGCTAAGCATAATCTCGGGAGCTACCCAAAAGTTGACCTAGCCACAAATAATCTTATTCTTATTTTGCTCGAATGTGTAGTGTTGTAGTTTGCTGGATTATCGAAAAAGGTCAAAAATAACATAAACTGAATGATACTAGAAAAAATAAGGTCATACGGCGAATACTGTTGACAGTTCTCTGGGTTCATCCCTTTCTACGACACTTTTAGCCGTCGGGTAGTATGAGTAAAGTAAACAGAGTAAGAAAATTAGTAAAAAAAAGAAAAAGGTTTAGTGGCAGTTTTGTAATGATTTCGCCAGTGTCAAGTTATGACGACGACTTTGGCAGTCATTGCTTTCTAACGAGATCACTAGACTAGAATGACGCTTTTTTAATGCAATACATACGTACATACACAAATCACTCCTTTTTCCAACGGGGTTGGCAGATACTACTTCATTATACTTAGGTACCTACTACAATCCTTGCATCCGTCTTTCTCTTTCATAAAAAGAAGTATGCTATTCTAAAACGGCAAAATATAGGGTGAAATTTTACTGGTGACCGATAGCGAAAACTCAGAGCCGACTGGTGATAAGGAACAACTTTCCCCAAGGAACTTAGGTCGAAATGTGAAAAAAATTTTTGGACCTCCCATAGTAACTCATATCAGCTGATCGGCAATTTTGTATGGGAGGTCAAAAAATTTTTTATACATTTCGACCTATGTTCCTTGGGGAAAGTTGTTCCGTATCACTTGCCGGTTCTAAGTTTACGCTATCGGTCACTAGTAAAATTTCACCCCATATAAACTTATCGATAATAAAAACGTCATTTCGGCATCACTAGCGTAAACATGTGAGAATAAAGAAAACGGCGGGGCTGCCAAATCGGCTCTAAAAATTCGGAGCACATCCACTTCTTTACATTACGTACGGGCCAATGACCGCTATTCCTACACAAAAACATTTATAAAATTCGACTACATTCGCTGCGGTGTTGGCAGCTCGTCAAAAGTCTAATCGGAGCTGAATTTAAAGATCGAATAGTATCTAGGATTATGAATATAGAGGTACAGCATAATAACAAAACGGAGAGTTTACAAAAGGTTGACTAGACTCTACTCAGGATTTTTGCAATTGTCACTTGTTAGCCAGGGTTGCTACTGCCAAAAAACCCAAAGTAGGTATAAGGATATCAAAACAGCAAAATCTGATCTAAGAATCATATGATTCTGAGCATTGTAATCCAAGAAATATGACGTTCATTTCAACCATCTCCTTAGTTCCCTTTAGCCCCAAACTCCACAGAGAGGACAAGGAGAGGACATAGGACGTAGGGCATGACGCTTGACGTTTGACATCGCGACGTTTCCATACAAAATGTACGAAAAAGTATTGACAAAGGCACACACAAGCGTCGCCAAAGCGTCGCATCTATGACAGGTAGCGTCAAAAACTAAGAAGAATATTTGACGATCACTTGTCTGTCAACTGTCATTCTTACTTCCTATGCCCTTCGTCTTTTTGGTGGAGTTTGCGCCTTAGGTCCCTTGAAGTTTCAGTTATTTCCGGTTAAAGTCAGCAAGTGTCAAAATCGTAGTGGCTAGTACTGAGTGTGCCACCTGTATAAGCGCCCCGTACGTCGTTTCCCTAATTTGTGGCATAAAACATGCTCAAAAGAATAATATACGTTCGATTTTTTTCTAGTAGAATAAAATATATTGCTCGTTTTTTCATAAGTACCAAATAAAATATCGCACGAGATAAAAATCACGATACGCGAATGAAATTCGCTGCGTGGACAGAGCCTAAAAGTTTTCATCAATTCCTCTTAATTTAGTGCCTGCAATGAATTTTCCAATAAATGTTTATTGACTTGAGAAACTTTTGAGCTATTGAAAGGGCATTGTTAAGGGCATGACTTAAATTAAACGGTCTGCCGGCTACGCTAAAGTTTCCTAAGTAATTAAGAAAGGTATGAACCGAACCATTTGACCCTCAGGCCCTCCGCTGTGTCAGGCAGACCGTACGCGCGTATATTCGTGCAACTTCAATAGGCCATATTTGACAGCTGTCAAAATTGTGATAATGCTTTCACATAAGGTCTATTTTCATTTGTTTGACAACTCCTTTAGTATGAAATTGACAGCTGTCAAATATGATTGGAGTGACCCTAGATTAGTGCGAAGTTCAACGTGATTTGCCACTGAATTTTCATACTAAAAACTGTTAACAGAAAAAAAAACATCCAACTGACATGCCATCGACATCAAACTGAAACGATTTTTATTAAAAAAATAATGTTCGAAATTCAAACCAGAAGCATTTTACACCACAGTATAAATTAAGATCAGCCGACTTAATCTAATTTCAAACTACACTGTGACCACTCCAAGTTGGAATGGCCCGTCGCCGTTTAATTTATAGTGTGACACTGAATCTATGAACGACCTGATGAACACTGGGGTCAGAGATTTTCATACGCTTACTAGAAAACTACAGAATTCAACGTCTTAGTGCCTTCCGAAGCACAGATCATCAAATGATTTAGCCTAAATTGACCTCTTCCTGTGTATAAATTGACCTATGCCGTGTGATGCCGGCCTAGAATAGCATCACCCCAATTCTACCCGTGGGTGTCGTAAAAAGCGACTAAGGGACTATTATCCAGGGAATGGGCAGCAATCCGCCTGCCAAGCGTGGTGAGTATGGCAATACCCCCCGATAGGGGGAGGCCCATGTCCAGCAGTGGACTGTTGCGGCTGTAAAGGTAAAAGAACCTCTTCCTGAGACAGGGACCAATGATTAAATATTTTTTGCATATCCTCGAGAATCAAACCACGACGTCTTTGGACAAGCTTTGGACTTTCGACTCAACGACCATTCAGGCAGTTAAAAAGATAGTTCCAAATTCAAACCACAATTTTAACATAGTATAAATCAAGATCAGCCGACCAAACCCCATTTGGGGCTACACTATGACCACTCCAGGTTGGAATGGGCCATCTCAGAGGTTTATGTTTATGATGGACAGCCAGAGCGTGTGCACACGTAGATTTCGGACTTTAGGAAGGTTTATTTGCGGTATTTTAGTATTTATGGGCAGTTAAGAGATTTTATTCAAAGATGTCGATTGATTTTGAAAGGTAAAAGCTCAATTTTACTACTACACAGAAAATAAAGACAGGTTCAGCATAAAGATATTACCATCTATGCCCTTTTTTCAGCGAACTTTTTGTTATTGGAACTTTACATAATATCACGCCTTTTTCTCTTGAAGGGTAAGCAGAGCGTAAACGTCTGTAATAAACCATTTATTTTACATCAAATCAGGACCGACAAAAGCTTGTGGATCATTCAGAAGACTGTGTATGACCATAGTGACAGATTGTCAGCTTGTCGCCTAATATTTCAATACACATCAACTCTCTCCCTTAATTGATTCTTAGGAAACCCATAAGAAACATAGGGGGTAATGTTATTCTAAGCACCATACGACAAATATTACAAAAGTAGAAATACGTCCAAAATCTATACCTAGGTAAAACCAAGGCGAAACTCTTTGGTTGCCTTGCAGAGAATACAGATGCGATTTTCATTAGTTTGTGACTGTATTAGTTATAGTTACTCTTGCTCAAGTAGTTTCACAACTATATTACCGTATTCCTGGTACACTGATAATAATATAACGCTAAGTACTTGAGTATATTGACATCACACATTCGCCTATCGAAGGGAACCTCTCAACTGGTATTATGTGATTTATTCAATGGCCCAAACTACTTGGTCCACTTCGCCACAGTACCGGTTCGTCACTTAATATTTTACGCACAATGATTTACACTTGATAATGAAAAATACTTTGTATTTTAACTAGATTTCGGCCCCGTGTTCCTATTTGCATTTATTTTCCGGTTTTCTGATGAGAATGACAGGTTTATCAGCGTTAAAAAGTAGCCTAGTTTTATCTGAGTAAATAATCATAATTTTATTATTATTAATCCATCAAACCGATTGAGCCTGACACACACAAACTCTTGGTCTTACAGTACAGAGTAGTATTTAGTACGGATTTAACACTCATTCTTTTGGACATGAATTTTACAGCATTGCTGTCCTTGGCTATTTCTTTTCCGTCTGACTGCACATGAAAACTTTGGTAGACCATGACAAACTGTGAGCCGGGACCAATACTTCTATAAATAAAAGCTCTGTGGCTAGTCGGCACTCTTTTTTTATTTGTGGTGAACCGGGCCTAACTCGGCCCACCCTTGGTCCAACTATCTAACTTTGTGACACTTGGGAAACACGCTGTCAACTAGATAGGCCATTATTGGGAAAATGGCGACACTTTGAGGTACGTGTAGGTGAACGTGGAATTGATTTGAGGAAGGGATTTTTATTTGTTGTCGTTTGGGAGGCAGAAGTCTTGCCGGACACATAAAACATTAGACGGCGTTTGTTTTTATTCTTATCCTTTTTATGTGTGGCAAATTAGTCTAAAACTTTTTGTAACATTTAGGACACAATTGGGCATGTAAAGCTTAACTCGAAGACGTAAAATAAGAAATCCATTTGGAGATATTTTAGTCTTTTATAGTATTTTCATGTTTTTAGTTCTAAAAAGTTAAAGATCACTTTGATTTTTGCAAAAATCTAAATAACCTTTATTTGACCTTTGTGATGTGCATACTGTGCAAAAAATTAAATGAAACTCTTTCGAGACGCCTATAACGAACTTCCTCCCCAATAAAAGTTACCTACTCTTTGCTTCACCCTTGCTTGGTTCTGTCATGTCAGTTGGACGTTTGATGTAGTGTTGCAAAACTATCGATAGTACCTACTACTATCGATAACACTGAATTTGCCAAAGACATTACAAACCTATGGACTGGCTGTACCCTCTGAATGTGCGTGAATACCTAAACAATGTTGGACTCATAAAATGGCGGATTTTTGTAGGGTTGTAATCAGTTTGGACCCAAAAATCGATATTGATAGTCGGTAACTGCCTACTGCCTAGTTGGGATAAGGGTAGGAAGATGATGATGGTTTTGACGGGCATTATGCCTACGCTGTTGATATTTTTTGTGTACCTTACTACTGTATTATGCTTATGCTGTTGTGAATTTTCATAATGTTTTTTGTGTGTAGTAAATAAATTGTTAAAAAGAAAGACAAGTTGTAGGGGTAAGAATTTATAATAATAATAATCAAACAAAAGCCAAAAATAATAATTTATCATAACTATTCATAACAAAACACAGGTTGAATTTCTTGTGCTATTCCAGAAATTTTCCTTTTCCTTCCACTTTGTTCCTGTTGCTGTTCAGTCAAAACAGATCTATCATTTTCCTTAGGTTTTACCAAAAAGGGGTTGGCAAGGCAAGGCTTCTTCACGTTGGCATAACTTATCCAGAGTTCTATTATAACACTCGACACCAGAATACAGGGAGCATGTCAATATTTGTCCATGACGTGGATTTATATTTTCGGTGCCAATAATATCAAGCCATTTCCTTCTTTTAACTTTATTTTTTGGTTATCTGTAAAAAAAGTATTTAAATTATTAAACAGGTATATACAAAAATAACCTGGTAACTTTGGCACATTACCTATAACTTTCTGAATTGAACTCTCAAGATTCATTATTTCCTTCCATTCTTACGAATTCTGGCAAAATATACCGATACCGTGACTACGTACTACCCCAACCCTAGCCGACGATCAGTTTGTATGAAATCAGTATCGGCAGAAATAAAGAAATTAATGATATATTGGTGAAAAAAAACGTTTATAGTTTGCTGCTTTATAGCGAAAAATAGCTGCTCGTGGCTTTTTATTACATATAATCTAATAAAGTTCAAGTAAAATAGCAGATTTGTGTACTTACGTGTGCAAACTAATTTCAGGGCGATTTTTAATAAGACACACGCCGCACTGTATTAAGGAACAGCCAAGCATGATGTCATTTCTTTAATTTAGTCTTTTATCACTAAAAAATGCACTGCAAAAATAATATTTCAAGAAAAAACGGATAAATCGCACTTTGTTTACAAGACTTTGACACTTGACGTACCATAAATTGTTGTCACTATAAAATGGCGAAACAGTCGCGTTCGAAAATTAAAGGGATCTGACAGACAATATTTTATCTCAATCTCCTTACAGAAAACCGTTTGAGAGAAAAGGAAATAACATTATTTTTCCACATTCTACATTGACAGAACTCAGACAATATTATGTCTGTGGAATTTGCAGTAAAATTTGCATGGTGGTTGTTCGCAAAGAGTATGTAAATAAAGTTGTTCGTTTCATTAGTTGCCCAGTGATGACGTCATCAATGAAAAACTTTTAAACAATTATAAAAAAATAAGGGATAAATTGGAAGCACAGGACATCGATGTCACTTACATAAATCTACTCAAATTAATTTATAAACATAGTACAGCAAACATACAACTGCAAACTTCCGGGCCATCGTTTCAAATCCGCCGAGGAGTCAAGCAGGGTGACCCGCTTTCGCCCAAACTATTTACAGCCGCTCTAGAAGAGATCTTCAAAAGACTGTTACCATCATGGTCTTCTAAAGGCATAGATATCGGCGACAAGCGCCTAACAAACCTTCGTTTTGCTGACGACATCGTCCTGTTCTCAACCTCAGCTGCAGAACTTGAAACCATGCTTCAGGAGATAAGCGTGGCAAGCCTTGAAGTTGGACTTAAAATGAACATGACAAAGACCCAACTCATGTGCAACAGCGTCAAACACAAGGTGGAAATAGATGGGCAGTTAATACACTATGTCGATGAATACACTTACTTGGGCCAGATAGCATCCTTCGAAAACAGGCAGGATAAAGAGATCGAAAGACGAATCCAAAACGCCTGGAAGAGCTACTGGTCCATGAAGGAGCTAATGAAGGGAGACCTTCCATTGTCATTGAAGCGAAAACTCGTCGACATGTGTATTCTGCCCGTACTAACCTATGGCGCTCAAGCATGGTCTTTGACAGAAGCACAGAAGTCCAAGCTCAAGGTTTGCCAACGCGCCATGGAGCGCAGCATATTAGGTGTGAAAAGGATCGACCGAGTAAGAAACACTACCCTGCGCTCCAAAACGGGCATAATGGATGTTGGGAAAAAGTCGGCAAAACTGAAGTGGGAGTGGGCGGGACACGTTTGTCGCATGCACCCCGACAGGTGGGCTAAAATAGTTACGCACTGGGTACCACAGGATGGTCACCGTCGTCGCGGCCGGCCTCGAAGAAGATGGCGAGACGACTTGAGCGCATTTAGTAGTGACTGGCAGTCAGAAACCGGAGACCGAGGAGAGTGGCGCAAAAGAGGGGAGGCCTTTGCCCAGCAGTGGGACACAGAGCAGGCTAGGTAATAAATAAAAAATCAAATAATCAAAAGAACCAAATTAGTTTCGTAAAATAGCATAAATTTTTAGAAAAAAATATTAAACCTATACATTTTACATACCCAATACCATAGCATACCATAACAGCCACAACAGCTACAATAGTCTATTGCTAGACATGGGCCTCCCCCTATCAGAGGGCATTACTATACTCACCGCGCTTAACACTTAGCAGGCGGATTGGCGAACGCAGTGCAAGATACTGCATTTACGGAGAACGCCGCTGCCCATTCCCTGGATGATTATCAGTTAGTGGCTTTTTACATCACCCTCGGTTAGAAATGCGGTGATGCTATTCTCAGACGGCATCACATGGAAAATCACGATTGCGTGTAATAAAATAAATCATAGTACGTATTTGTTCTTCTTTACTAAATCGCAAAGGAAGTTCAGAAAAAAACCCCGACAGATTATCATAGCCAAACTTCAATAAATGCATATTACGACACCTTCACAGAAACAAAAGCTACCAATTACAAGAAATACCTACATACGGTGATAAACATAACCATACATTGCTCCGTGCCGTTAACCAAGAAATATCTTTACATAATCCCACTTCTGACATTCAGAGGGTACGTTTTACCAACCGCCATTTTATTGCGTGCGCTTAAAGAAATGTCACAATGAATAAGTCGTCCACATAACGACTCAGAGCAATGCAATCGTTCAGATGGATTTCTCAGAACAGATAAAAATAAGACAACTCGTGGAACTGATGGTAGATTGTGTTGTGTCAGAAGGTTCTAAAGTGGCGGCTACGTACCGGGTAAAGCAGTTTGAGAAAAGCTCCTTAGCGCGCATTTTGTCTTAGCCTAATTTTCTCTACTTCTGTTTAACAAAATTCTTCACTTGTTTTTATAAATTCCATATATTTTTTACACATTTAAAGCATTCTCGATATATCTCCCCACAAGGCCCATGCTAGCCCGGTGGGTAAATCAATGACCTTGCTGCGGGCATCAGCTGTTGGATGTAGTCGCTGAAAATCACAGTCTGATTCCTAGTGTAGATGCTTGGGACTGAGTATCTATATTATGCACAGAAGTTAACGATTATTGTCTGTTGTTTATGTTGTTAAAAAACCGGATAGCAGCGTCTTTGAATCTGCACACAGCAGGGTCTTGCTTATAGCATTAGGTAATTTGACACACAAAATTTGATTGCGACGAGTTTTTTGTGGCTTCACTCTGGTTCCTCAAGATCTCCTCTGAAAATGTTCCCATGCTCTGAGTAACGTCTATATTGTCCATCATAAAGCAGAAGAATTGCCCATTATTCTCGTGTGTAGTTTTTTTACGGGTCTGATGTGTTACGTTATTGCCTTTGTTGATATTTTACGGTTGGATGGGTTTGGGGTTGAATATTTATCAAACTTTTCTAGTTTTATTTGAATTATGTATTTTTCCAAATATGTGGAATGTAAGGGGTAAAAGGGCAGTGTACAAAAAAAACTCGGGTCACAAAATTGTTTCCTCAAAGAAAATGTTGGTAAGACATTCTGTACGACTATATAGACCGCATTTAAAAAGTCACGATCAGCTGACTAGATTGTCAAGGCCACGACAATGGCCTTTCTGTAAATAAATAGTTTTTCGTGTGACGTCGGCTTAAAATAGCATCACCCCATTTCTTTCCTGTGGGTGTCGTAAAAAGCGACTTGAGGGTTTCACGTGTATTGCAATTTTAGGCGACAGGCTGACAATCCGTTACTACAATTAAACAAGACAACATCTAAAGACGTGGCGATAACGACCGTATTTTTACGGCAGTTGACGCCCTGCCTGCCCCGCAAGGGATATAGGCGTGAATAGGAAAACTCTTCGAATATTGTAATGTATGCTGTTTAGGATAAAGCTTTTGCTTTATAGTTTGGAATATTGCACTGCACTTCCCGGTCCCCGTTGCACTTTAGTGTCGAAACACTTCCAACTGTTTATTTAACAATTTCAAGCTACGTCGATATCATATTTTTGCCCATGTTTGTATTTTGCAAGTAAACAATTGTCTGTCGTGTGGCTATATTTCTAATGTGACAGACGATGGTTTAAAATAGCGTCACACCATATCTTTCCCGTGAATGTCGTAAGAAGCGGATAATGGACTTGAGAGTGAATTGCAATTTTAGGCAACAGGCTGACAACGTGTTACCATGGTGATACACAGTCTTCTGAATCTAAATGTGAAATCTTCTGAAAAGCTGTTTACGCTCTGCTTACCCCGTAAGGGATATAGGCATGATATATGTATGAATGTATGCATGTAGTAAGCTTACTTTACGACCTACATCGTACTACAAGGTCTATAACACTAAATACTCAACTTTCACGGCGATGAAACTGGGGTACTACATATGGACTAAGTTTTGCACTTAGACAAGTTTATAGATGCCTCAATTCTGAGAAGCCACTTCCTTAACAAATTGACACTTAAATTGAACAAGCAAAAGAAAAAGACAGAAAGCTACAAACTCTGAGTGGATTACACAAAACTTTGTTTGATTAAGATTTTTTACTGAAGAACACAGAATAGGTACATAATATCACGCCTAAATCCCTTGTGGGATCGGCAGAGAGTAAGCGGCTTCAAAAAAAAACGGCCATTTAGGAACACCACCAGTCACGACGACTGAAAAAGTTTGAGAGTCACTCAGAAGACTATGTGTACCACCATAGTGACGGGTTGTCAGCCTGTCGTCTAAAATTGCAATACACACCAACTCTCAAATAACTTAGTCGCTTGTTATTACACCCACGGGAGATATGTGGGGTGATGCTATTTTTAGGGCGCACCACACGGCACAATACGCATACCTACTTTAATTTCATCTAACTAATGAATCTGCACGTCAAAAAGCAAATGATCGAATGAAAAATGTATGTACCTAATTAAGCATATTTGCTTCATTAAAAAAGAATAAGCTTTGAAAAAAAAAAAGAATTTGCTATGAGAGTGTCCATTTAGAATTGAGTCTTGTCAGACAGAGTGTGGGAACATACAACTTTTAGATAAGTAACTTTATAACTGTCTTGACGCGTGTACTTATTTTATTAACACTGCCATACTACCCGCGTTGTCATATTGCCGTGTGGTGCCGGCTTAGAATAGCATCATTCCATATCTTTCCCGTTGGTGTCGTAAGAAGCGACCAAGGGATTTGAGAGTTGAAGTGTAGTGCAATTTTAGGCGACAGGCTGACAACCAGCCACTATAAAAAATGGTGATACCAACGGTGATACACAATCTTCTGAATAACTCTCAAATTTTTGTCATACGTGGTGTAAATAGCCGTTTTTACAGTCGCTTACGGTCTACCTACTCCGCAAAGGCGTGATATATTTGTGTGTCTGTGTATGTATATTTGGGTGTCTGTGTCCTTTGGAAAAAAAAAACTACCTAACCTCGTAAATCTCGGTAGAGGTATTTTTAGAGGTCTAGCATTCAAAAAGATTCAAATATAAGTATCTTACCTTTTATAAATCCGATTTAGGGAAAGTTGGGACCCTAATTTAACTGGGCAAGACACATTTGTCTTCGTTGTACCCAGACACGGTACAGTGGAGAGATTTTGTACTGCATTTTATTTAACCTTTGCCGTGTGGTGTTGGCTTCGAAAAGCATCACCCTATATCGTAGTGTCGTAAGATTTGGCAGTTGAAGTGTATTGTTTAAGCAATAGGCTGGAAACCTGTTTTTATGGTGATACACAGTCTTCTGAATGACTCTCGAACTTTTGTCAGATGAGGAGTAAATGTAAATGGCCCCGTTTTTGTAGTTCTCTTCGCTCTGCCTTCCTTGCAAGGGATAGGTATAAGTGTGATAATTATATAATATGTATTGTGTACAACAAAACGTGTTGCGCCGACCCCAAGTAATTGAGATATGGACAGAAAGATGATGATATATGTATGTACGTAGTCAAACCTCCATTTACTATTTCAGAAGTAAGTTTTTTTCCCCCAGGACTTGAAAAGGAAAGGAAAAGTAAGAAGCTTGTAAAAAGTTGTTCAACTTGTATATCTTTGTACTTTTCTTTGACAAGTGGCATTATGGGATTGCACGAGTTGTACAGATTATACAGATTAAGTTAATGCTTTGTAAATTCAAAATTTCAATTCATAATCAAAGATTCGACAAACCCTGGTGTCAGAGTTTTTCAACCGCCTACTAGCAGGCCTCTGACATGGTTGTTTGTGTAACAATCGCCGTCTAAGTGATCATAGACAACCACCGGGACCGACGGATAAACGCGCCTTCCGAAGCACGGAACTATCTTACTTCTCACACAATCATTTAATGTCTTAACCAGACTGGGGACAAGTTCACAAAGTGATAAATATCGACTTTGTGAATGACGCAACCGGGAATTGAACCCGGAGCCTTCTGCGTCGCAGGCAGTGTAACCACTGCGCCACTTCGGCTGTCAACAGTCCGATGAAGAACTGTGACGAGTTTTTAAACAGAGCTTGAGTAGGCTTCTGATATGGTTGAACAGTCTTTTCGAAAAAGTTTCCGATGTGGTTGAGTAAGCTACGGACGTTGTCAAGTAAATCTCTGTCGTGATTGAATTGGTCCCTGAAGTGTTTGAGTGAGTAGGCCGAGCCTTTGACGTGGTTGAGTAGGCCTCTGACATGGTTGAGTGTGTCTCTGATGTCCTTGAGTATGCCCCTGACTTGGTTGAGTAGTACTCTGTTTTGGTTGAGTAGAACTCTAAAGTGAGAGAGAAAGCTTTTGACGTGGTTAAGTATGCCGTGATATGGTTGATCATTCCTCTGATTTGGTTCGAGTACGCATCTAATGTGGTAAATTAACACCACTCGCTGCATTCCCCGCCAAATAACAGTGGTATGGCGCTCACTTTCCCACTTGGTGGTAAAATCAAGTAAGAAAGGAAAAGCAAATGCAGCGAGTGGCCGTCTCAACTACCTATAGGCCGTCTCATCTCAACTTAGTATTTTCTACATTTAAAATTAAATCCACTAGATCTAGATTTCTATAAGATACGAGCCAGTTACAAAATTCCTGAAAGCAGACACTGGTAGAAAACTAGATTTGGAACCGTTATAAAAGTTTTCTCGAAGATTCTTTGTGGCTTGAATTGCAGCTATTAAATGTCAGCGTTTTCCATTGCAACCAACGGAAAAATGTGAAACTGAAATCCAATTTATAATAAGCATGGTTTATACCGAGTGTAAGGGACAATTCTACCAGTGGGTGTCGTGAAATGTGACTATTGGATAATCATCTAGGGAATGATGGAGGATTGATGAGGCCAGCAGGCCGAGTGACGACGGAGGAGGGAAAAGGGTTGCAACCCGCCTGGTCAGGGAGTTGAGACCAGGGGAACGACTGTTCCGACCGGACATGTTTGGAAGTTGTATATATCGGTTACATTTAATTAAGTACAAATCTCTTGAGGGTGTGGTCTACTCACAAAACTGAACAACTTTTGTTAGAAACTTTTCTTCGAAATATGAAAAAAAGATTTGGGCCTCCCATACTAAGTGACACGCTTTTTCAACATTTTTGTATAGGAGGTCCAAATATTTTTTTTCGTATTTCGAAGAACAGTTTCTAACAAAAGTTGTTCAGTTTTGTGAGTAGATCACACCCTCAAGAGATTTGTACTTAATTAAATGTAACCCTATATAGCGATCGGCGGAAACACTTCGATACCGCGTTTCAGGATTCGCCTTCTGATTGGCTAGTCTTCTCTGACAGTGTGACGTAGCTTGTTATACAGTTGCTAGGCAGCTCAGGACTTGGCATGTGGGGCGGTTACATATTGCACTTCCGAAAATTTGAAACCCGAATATGATATTCCCGAAAACGGTTCCCCTTTTTTTTACTTTCTCCGTTATGATTTGCCAAAGTAACGTTTTCCAACTTTTGTAAATCCCGAAGTTTATTTTTCTGTTTTTTCATATGACTATGGATTTAAATTCCAGATCAACTAAATACCGCAGTAACAAAATCCATATATTATCATAATCAATCAATTTTCTTCTCCAAATATTTTTGGCCCATATACTACACTTCCCAACATTTTAAAATCCAGATATATTATATTCCAAACACGCTATAGCACGCATCAACTTCCAAGTGCATGCATGCAAGCAAGCAAGCAAGCAAGAATGCATGCATGCAAGCAAGCAAGCAAGCCTGCATGCATGCAACCAAGCATACATACAAGCACGCATGCAAGCAGGCAAACAAGCAAGAGAACATGCATGCAGACAAGCAAAAGCAGGAATGCATACATGTCAACCTAACCTATCCGAAGTCGGGGTGCCCAGAAGTCCCGTGCTCGCTGCGCTCGCACCCGGTTTGTCTAGTATCAGTGCTCGCTTCGCTCGCACTCGGCCCTCCTCTGGCTTCTGCCTTAATAATTCGAAAGTATGCCATATATCGGGGTGCCGCAAATTTCCATACTCTCACGACCCTCACGAGCCTCTCCAGGTCCTTCTCCTAAGTTCATCTGCACGTAAATACGAAACGAACCCTCGCCGCACTTTTTCTGAGTATTGATAGTTATGTAAATTGAAACTTTTGACAAATGATACTATGAGAAGGGAAAAGTTGGAAGTAAAAGATTTGGTATAGTGAAACTGGTGTCATACGAAATAGTTTCGGGTTATCAAAATTCGAGAAGTAACAATTCGGATCAAAGATATGTTACCATGTGGCGCGCATGTGCGCCGCCACTAGCTGCAGCGTTCCCTTTGAATGCAACATCTTGCACTGCGCTCACCAATTTGCCTGCCAAGCGTGGTACGTATGGCAATACCCTTCGATTGAGGGAGGCCCATGTCCAGCAGTGGACTGTTGTGGCTGTTATGGTATGGTAAGGGACAGTATACTGAAAACTTTGAAGGCTTATTCAGTGCATGTTTTTATGAACTGTTGGGATTCTTTTTTTGCAAGTTGTAATACCCCTCATCTCGGGTAACTTTATCATGGTAGGTAATGCTTTCGACATTTCTTCTAGTAATGGATTTGACAGCTGTCAAAATGTGTGGTCATACTGTAGCGCTATAGTCTGTTGTTAAAAGCACCATGTAGACCACTAGAATTTGTATTACTACTTTTTGAACTATAAAACTTCTCTGAATCTACATACCTTGTAACTATACAATTCTCCCAAGTGGAATTTTTTAGATAAAATTAAAAGTTTTGACTTTGTTTCTCGTTAATACTTACTACTACTTAGCAACACCAGTTGAACCCAAGTAAACACCGTCTTATACAACTTCAACAAAAAAACTTTCACTTCTGCTGAACTCAAGTCAACACCTTCTTAATACAACTTAAAGAAAAATCAGTATAGAATGAAATAAAAACTCTTGCGTGAAAAACAAACAGAGGAACGAATATTATTATTATTGTTGTTTTTGTTTATCTGAACATCAACAAAAGTTTAATACAAACAACGGTCTGGTCTTGTGCTCTCGAGTGTGAATACAGTACATGTGCTAGGTTTGGTATACAAATTTCATAAAATTTTAGTGCCATGCAAATCGATTTTGTAGGTTCAAATAACTAGGTGGGGTTTGGAACTTTAATACGCAGTAGAGAATTGTACACTCGAATAATTGTATGCAAATAAGATATTATACACTAAGTGGGTATTTGCAGCGCCAAGTGAAATATGGTACAGACATACCCCTATCGCTTAGGTGGTAGGCAGAGCGTTAACGACCCAAAAATAAGGTCGCTATAGCCACATTTGACTAATATTTCAGGGCCTTTTAAGAAAAATTGTTTATCACTAGACACAAGTAGTCAGCCCGTCGCCTTAAATTGTGATATACATGAAACTCTCGAGTTCCTCAGTCGCCTCTTACGACATCCACAGGAAAGATAAGTGGTGATGCTATTCTAAACTGGCATCGCATGACACTAAATTGAATAAATGCCAAATGAAGTTTTTGTTCGATATATCTTATAATCCAATTGTCTACGAAACCTTACCAACTTAATGTACCGTAGTGAAAACTAAACTTGCACAACTGGGACTTAAGTTCGCAACTTGAAGTGGCGCGGATGCACTGTATGCAAATAAGATATACACCAAGTAGGCATTTGCAGCACTAAGTGAAATATGGTCCAGAGCAAAGATTACAAGGACAAGACAAGATATGTACTTTACATTTTGTCACTCTCCCAAATAAAATAAAAAATAGGGCAGGATGGCATGACTTAACAATCTCCTAGGCGCAAGCTCCAAAGATGAGACGTGTAAAGCGAGACGTATAATGACATCTGTCAGACAACCGATCGTCATAGACGTGAGACATGGAAACCGTTCTATATAAAATGTGTGAAACAGAACACACAAAGCTACACACGTGAGACGCGCGTTGCATAGATGACGGTTGACGATCATTTGTCTGACAGATGCTATCCCACGCGTCACGACACAAGTCTCTTTTATGGAGCTTGCTTCTTAGGTTTATGACGACGACTGCTTCAGATAGTTCTTTTTTACGTGTAGGACATCGAGTCGACAAAAAATTTGCCCTGGAGTTAGAGTTTTTTAATACTCTAGATACGTTGTGTGTATATAGAACATTGTCTAAGTTATCATTAACGTGCCCTACGAAGCAAGGAACTTGCACAACTGGGACTTAAGTTCGCAACTTGAAGTGGCGCGGATGCACTGTATGCAAATAAGATATACACCAAGTGGGTATTTGCAGCATCAAGTGAAATATGGTCTATCTGGAATACATTAATCCCACCAAAAACATTCACTTGTAAAAAGAACCAAGTCTCGCCTCTCAGTTCATCTACTGAAAAAAGTTGTGAGATCCATGTGATGCCAAGTCGGTTATTGATTTATTCAAAGACTACTTTCGGGAATTTTCATCTTAAACTATTGCGTAATTAGGTAACAAACATCATCTTATAGTAACCATATCGATATTTAAAAACTTTTATATTTACAATAACTAAAATGACCCGGCCATCGCACCAGACCATCGTATCTCACAAGCAATAGTGTGCGACTGCAAAGTATACCGTAACTTAAACCGTTTTGCATTGGACCACGTAAACAGTACCTACTGAAAGTTGATACCAAATTAATAAATCATTTCCTATTTAATTAAGTGTCCTGTTATAAATTATGACCTAGTTTATCAGCGATAGAATTTTAATGAATTGTCTACACAATTAAAATTTATTTGTTGATTAGTTTGTTGGTTAAAATAACGGCGGTTATTTAATTGGTTTTATTCGTTTTACTTAATTAGTTCAATTTAGGAAAACTTGCAAAATGTCACCGCAGGCTGGATTTGAACCAGCAACCTACGCCATCCGTACTGGCGACGCCTCTACTAACTGGGCTACAGCAGCCTACTCCCAGACGTAAATGTGGTAAAAAATCCGGCCTCCCATATTCACGATCAGCTTGCAGATGGCAAGCCGATTCTTTTTTTCTTTTACTACCATATGTTCCATGGGAAAAGTTGTCCAGTTTCATGGTCTGAGCACGCCTGCAAAGTTTTCGTTACACCGTCCCTTACACAACTTTCAAATCTGTTCTTTTAAAACTGAAATTTTTACAGAACTGAGACAACCTTGAAACTGAAACACTTTTAAGCTTGAACAACTTTAAACTTTGGACCCCGTATGTATGTATGTTATCAGACTTATCAGTAAAACCAAAAATGCCATCTCCGGTCGGCCATCTTGAAATCGCGCGCGCACCAAACGCTTGATTCCGCGTGTCGCGTGCGCCTAAAATAGGCGCGCTGACACACTTACCGGCCGGCATTGGTCGCATTCTGGACCGGTGATCTGTTGAGAGTGTGGTTAGAGCACTTGTTTTGAAGGAGAAATTCTATTTGAGAAGGTTCTAGATAGATCATCATTAAGGTGTCCTTAAAGACTGAGCTGGACGCGACGTGGTGCGCCGTCAAAATTACTGGTTTGTATGGGGAAAAACCGGGCGGCACGCCACGCGCACCCTCCATACTATGAACGACGCTGTTACGTTGATGGCGCACTACGACGCCGCCATGCTTGGTACCTATTTATTTTGACCTTTACAATCACAGCAGCTCATAATAGTTCAATGCTGAACGTAGGCAACCCCCAATGTGCGCCACAAGGCACGATCTTGACGTTTCCGCCATTCACTCACCACCAGCTGATCTCTAAATGAATGAAGATTGGGAAAATAGGCGCGCTGACACACTTAACGGCCGGCATTGGTCGCATTCTGGACCGGTGATCTGTTAGACCAAGGATAAAGTCTGCTAGAAAGTTCTTGAAGGGTCTAGATGGTTGAAATCTGGAAAATAGGCGCGCTGACACACTTAGCGGCCGGCATTGGTCGCATTCTGGACCGGTGATCTGTTGAGAGTGTGGTTGGAGCACTTGTTTTGAAGGAGAAATAATTTAAGAGGGTTCAAGATAGGTCATCATTAAGGTATCCTTAAAGACTGAGCTGGACGCAACGTGGCGCGCCGTCAAAATGACTGGTTTGTATGGAGGAAGGAAGACTCTGCGGCACGCCGCGCCTCAGCGCGCCCTTTATACTATGAGCGACGCTGCTACGCTGACGGCTCACTACGACGCCGTCACGCTCGGTATTCATTTTGACCTATATTATCACAGCAGTTAATACTAGTCCACTGCTGAACGTAGGCCAATCCCAGGGTCAATGCCACAAGACACAATCTCCTGTTTTCGCCATTGGTTTGATACCAGCTGATCCCTAGATGGAAGAACAGTGGGAAAATTGACGCACACATACTACCGGCCGGCATTGGTCGCATTCTGGACCGGTGATCTGTTAGGGCACTTGTTTTAAATAAGAGGTTCCAAACCATCTAGAAACTCCTAGAAAACTCTAGGAGCGAACGTTAGAGCAAGGAGAAACTGTGCTAGAAAGTTCTTGAAGGGTCTAGATTGATGAAGATTGGGCTTTAAGGTGTTAAACGATTTTAACTTAACACGTGTAAAGTGAGACGTGAGACGCGAGACGTACGATGGGTCGCGCGTCTCATTATTCTGTTTCATGCATTTTATAATAGGTACTTATATGGAAACGGTTTCGCAATGTCTCACGCAAAGAGGTCTCACGTTTCATCTCAAGTCTCATGTCTCGTGTGTAGACATAGGGCCTAAGACGGAAAATAGTCGCGTTGACTTCTTCTGAAACGGTGATATGGTTGACGTCACTTGTTTTAAATAGGTACTCTTATTTCCAAATCAACATCTAGAATCTTCTATTATTCATTCATCCACGTAGAATTACTTTACGCTCACATCTAATTTGTGGAAAAACGTTATCTGTAGAGTCAATCCGATCAATGTTATAACATTTGTAAGTATGCTTGCTTTCTGACACTGGGGTTCATCGGGTCGTTAGACGACTTAAAATGAGTCTATATGTGCGGCTTTTCAATTTTTAAAGCATAGCAGCAGCTCTTCATAACTCTCATTTACGATGCTTTGCTCATCTAAAACGTCAGTTTTGTTTTTCAAATCATTGAAAAATCATGTCTCATCATGGTTCAACATTGCTCAAGATTCTTTTCTCTTACGAATTTCCTCATTATAGGCATTTTCTTTTTCACTTATACAAAACAATTTTCTCGTTCTACGAAACAATACTTATATAACCTTTCTCTCAAAAATCGTCTGGAACACAACCTTTTATTAAATTATTTATTATTATATTATATTAGCCTACAGTGTCCCACTGCTGGGCAAAGGCCTCCCCTCTCTCTTTCCAGGCTTTCCGGTCTGCGGCTGTTTTCGACCAGTTGGGGTCATAGTCGACCAGGTCATCCCGCCAGCGTTTCCTGGGTCTCCCTCTGCGGCGACGTTCTTCTGGGATAAAATCAGTGGCTATTTTGGCCCATCTTTCCGTGTGCATTCGGCACACATGACCAGCCCAATCCCACTTGAGCCTAGCGGCTTTCTTACCGACGTCAGTGATATGAGTTTTGGAGCGGAGGGTTGTGTTTCTGACGCGATCCGTCCTTTTGACACCTAATATGCTCCGCTCCATTGCTCGTTGACATACCCCGAGTCGAAACTTCTGTAAACCGGTCAAGGACCAGGTCTGCGCTCCGTAAGTTAGGATGGGCAGGATGCACATGTCGACGAGTTGCCGTTTTAGACATAAAGGAAGGTCACCCTTCATTAGATGCTTCATGGACCAGTAGCTCCTCCAGGCATTTTCGATTCGGCGATCGATTTCTTTATCTTGCCGGTTCTGGAAGGAAACTATCTGGCCCAAGTAGATGTACTCGTCGACGTATTGAATTTCCTGCCCCTCTACCTCTACCTTACGTTTGACGCTGTTGGTCATAACTTTTGTTTTGGACCGGTTCATATGAAGTCCGACTTCGAGGCTGGCTGTGTTAAGGCTGTCTAATAAGTGGGTTAGACCTTGTGCCGTTGGGGCAAAGAGGACAATGTCGTCGGCGAAACGAAGGTTTGTCAACCTGCGGCCGCCAACGACAATCCCCTCCCGCTCCCAAGTACTGGCCAGTTTCCTAAACACTTCCTCAAGTGTACTAGTGAAGAGCCTTGGTGACAGTGGGTCTCCTTGTTTGACGCCTCGTTCAATGCGGAAAGATGGACCGGCAGATTGTAATTTAATTGAACTTGTACTATTACAGTAAATGTTTTCCAGGATTTTGACATACGTTTCATCTATATCCTGCTGGCGCAACGCAGCAAATATAGATCGGTGGTAGATGCTGTCAAACGCCTTAGTATAGTCAACAAATGCAACGTACAGTGGTTTTTGATATTCGGAATACTTTTCTATAATTTGGTTAAGAGCTTGCATGTGATCTGTTGTTGCGAATCCGGGGCGAAAACCAGCTTGTTCGGGTGGTTGGTGCCTATCCAGCTTGCCGTCAATGCGGTTTTGAATGATCTTAATGAAGGTTTTATAGATATGAGAGACCAAGCTGATAGAAATTATTTATATTTCCCCAAAAATATATCGTTCCTTGGCCGTGTAATTTGATATTCCTTATGCAAACACCAAGCCAAATATATCAAAAGCGTGTAATATATTATATCAGAGATTCGGATTTCGCTCGAGGCTTGCGGCTTTGACTCAGTAGCTACATGAGGCTAAGTGGTGCCATTGAATATTATTACGATCACGACAAGACTTTGAATTATGCTACATTAGGTTTTTAAAAGCTTGATAGTACCCTTATTATCCAAGCGTCGCGGCGTTGCGGCGGCGTTGTTGTCGCTGTCAAATGACTGGTTTGTATGGGTTTGTATAGGGATACCAGAAAGACCGGGCGTCAGCGTCAACGACGCCGCCGCGTCGCCGTCACGTTGACAGCGCGCTGAGAAGCTCAGGGTTTGTATGGGATGCGGTCGGGTTTTTCTACAAGACTGCAGCGACAACGACGCCGTAAAAAATTGACGGCGTCGTTGACGCGCGTCGTTGTCGCTACGCTTGGTTTATAAGCCTACCATTAGTCAGAAAAATATTTACATGAACTATTTTAATTCCATCAACAGTTTTGCCTAGCAAATCATTCATGGTTTTGTTGCTTGTTTTTTTAAGGCGAATCCTACAAACTAATAAGTCTAATCTTGGTACAAATTGCAAATCCTAAATATCTACGAAGTCAGCTTTTTCAACAACTGAAATGCATGATGCATGAAACGGCATATTAACGACCGTATTTTTACAATCGTGACGTTCTGCCTACCCCAAAATGAATAGCGTGCTTTATTTGTGTAAAGTTTGGTGGGAAAAGGAGCGCAAAAGAACATTTTTCACGGTGTTAACGAAAAACTTACTCTGAATTACCTATATTCATTGCCATTTATTTTTAACAAACTGTTTATTTTCGAGTGGAAAACCGAGTCGTATAAAGACCCGATGAACCCTGATATCAAAGTTATTCACCTGCCACAAGTAGCAGGCGTCTGACATGGTTGTATAAGGAACGCCGTCCAAGTGCCCGTTTATACATGCGACCTTTTTAACGCGCGAAAATTACAACTGTTTATTTCTTATGATATGTCTTCCAGCAGACCTAGGGAAGTGTAAGTCGATTGAGGATAAGCTGATAAAACGCTTACATTTTTTTTTCAATGGCATCAGTGAGCAAAGGGTAGCCTCTTATCCGATGGTGCGTAACAAGAAGAGACCCACAGATAATATGAGGGTTGGAAATCTTTTCATACGATTTCGGGTCTCAGATAGTATTGCTTGTTGAAAGGCGGGTAACGTTCAAATGTATAAAGTCTCGCATTCACAAAGATGGATACCTTAGAGTATAATATAAGCAAGCTATAGAGTGCGCCTAAAAAGTTGGAACGGTTTGCAGTAGTCTGCACACAACTTCTGTGTCTATCGGTAGCAAAACGCCAGTGACAGCACTATTGAACCACTGTATCTTCTCATACATTCGATGTCTTTATCTAGAGAGCAACTGCTTACGTTTTGACAGTATGTTGCAGGGCCTTATGTGCACTCTATAGCTTGCTTATTATACTCTATGGCTGGATTGTATAAAGTTTCCCATTCACAAAGATGGAAACGTATTATTACGATACGTGATGTCGACAGTAGGGTTCTTGATAAGGGTTCTAAATGTGTGATACGAAATTGACGGATAACCCAATGAACCCTGAGACTTTCTATTGTAATGGAAGAGCCGGCAGCAGAAATACCCTATCTCATCCATCAGGTATCACAATTAGGCTTACTTTAGAACGTTATTTGACACGTAAACAAGTCGAAAGATATATGCCAGAGCCGATCTTGCTGAAAGTTAAAAATCGATTTTTAATAATCGGTTATTTCGAGTCAGTCAGAAAATCGATAAATAATCATATACGACATTTTCATATATTTTAATTGATTTCACGTAACTTTTATTATAATTTTCGATACAAGGAATTCATGCCCTAATTCGTTGGTCCAAACCAAATATTACAAGGGACCTAATGAAGATATCGTGTATTTTTATCAAAGAGCCTGAAATAGTTCGTTAGCATTATCATGCGACAAAAATTACCAACATTTTGTGCTAGGAAATTAAAAAAAATATGTTTTAATCTAATTGATTAATTATAATATGCATAACATCATCTGCCTGCCCTTATTCCAATTTATTTGGGGTCGGCGCAACATGTCTTTTTCTTCCATGCATAACAATTTTTAAATAATCGTTTTTTTTTCACGTCCCGGGTCCATATTCGAATGCATAAAATTTTCTGTCCTAACACACTTTTGCATACCTGTTTTTGGCATACTCATCTTTTCGCATAATCTTAATTAAGCATAACTTTTTTGCCATACATTTCTTTGGCATACGATCGATACGCATAATGAAGTAAACGCATAAAAGACAGTAGGAATAAAAGTACAATCGCAATATGACACAATTTTTTATCTGATAAAATCTGCAAAAAAATGTTAAACTACGCTGCAATTGCCGCGCCGTGCCGCGCAGCGCAGTTTCACCTTAATTGTAACAAAAATAGCATTCTTCATAATATGGCAGGTAAGTATTTGATTGTATATTTGCCACGATTGGCAAGAGGATTGACGAGTGTAGTGCAAGATGTAGCATTTACAGGGAACACCGCTGCCCATCCATCTTAAATTTAATCTTTAACTTGCTTTTTGCGACACCCACGGCTAGTATTGGGGTGATGCTTTTCTAAGATGGCATGATACGGCAACTAAATACTACAATAGAACAAAAGTTTAAAAAAAAAACGTTATTATTTGCATGTTTATTATACCCAAATTAAGTTTTTTGTTAATACTCCACTAAGGAATGCGACAAAGTACCTGCCTACATTGTGCTATTCGTGCCCAAGTGTATTTTCTAAATAAGTATTTATTAATTATCCATTCCATGATTCATATGAGGTTTTAAGTTTATGGCTATAATCGTTATGGTAAACAAAATTATGGTTATTTATTGTTATGCCAATATATCTATTATGCATTTAAAAAACTATGCCAATTTACAATTATGCGAAATGACAACTATGCCGAAAGTGTTATGCGTAATGCAAATAGGAGTACAAATGTTATGCGTTCGAAGGGGCACCCTTTAACGTGCCCTCTAAAACACGGAATAGTTTTTCTTTAGGACAATCAAGCTTAGACTGCTAGACCATCGAGGCAGTTAGTTATAAATATTTATATTATGTCTGGTAAAACTTATAAAATTTATGGATAGTTAAAAAGTTCAAAAGAATTTTGGCCTGACTCCAAATTAACACATTTGTTTTCCTTGAGTGAGTCACTCAGCAGTTTAGTACCAGAATCACTCATAAATATAATTTTGTTTATCATAATGGTGGTCTTCACACAATATGCCTGAAGATGATGTTGTGGTATAATTTCGGTCCAGTGTTAATGACGAAAAGAGTTGAATGAAACTATGGTAGCTATTTACATTGTTTCCATTTTGTATGACGAATACAATACTTTTAGATACCAACAGGCAATAGTAAAGCATCTTCAAAAATATGATATTGATACTTGGGAACTTTTGGAACAGGTTTGAACAGGCATAAGCTGCTAGGTTAATGTAGGATATCTTTTTTTTACGGCATCCTTTATCGATACTACACCTACCCTGAAGCTATGGCACGCATTTAAATTAACACCCTGTATATAGTAAGACGTAAGGTGTTATTTAGTTTCGTTAATTCAGTATTTTTTTATTATTCTTGTAGCCATTCACTTATTATAAGAATTGAATCGATAAAAAATATAAAAATTGATTGTTTTTGATGAGTATTGATTGATTTTTTTAAGTAACAAGGCAGGTTTGCCGTATTTGGGCTAAACAGTTTGAAGATCTAATACCTTTTGCTATCGACCCGACTAGAAAAAGAAATAGGCTGTTTTACTATTTGTCGCTAGATGCCTTGCAGTATATTTGCAGTAAGAACGCGTACTTTTAGATAAATGACCTCAAAGACAGGGGGCGTGAGCGATGCGAATAGTGAATGGTCGTAGCTGTTTCAATATAGATGCGATATATTTCTGGGACACTCCGAGACTATTATGATGGCTAAACAAACTTTAAGAAACTACACAGATGGATGTGAAATACGAAAAGATTACTTTTAAATATATTTATTTTGTCAAAATAATCGAATTTATTAAGCGTCATTTGCTCTTTAGTTAGTGCAGGGACGATATCAATGTAAGAAATTGATTATTTTTCTGTACACTGTTTTTCGCCCCAAAAACCGAATTTGAGAATTTTCATTCTATATTCCCTGATTTTCTTATTAACCACTCTAAAAATAGACTAAAAGCAATTGTCGCCTTATAGAGCAGTTTATGTTTAGTAAGAACGCTTACTTTTAGATAAATGACCTCAAAGACAGGGGCCGTAAGCGATGCGGATAGTGGATGGCCCGAGTCGTGCCGGAGTCGCTGTTTCAATATAGAGGTGATACATTACAGAGAGAGCATGAAAGTCAAACGTGACAAACTAATACTTATAATAGCAAGGACGCACTTTATGTACAAAATCGATTATTTTCTGTAATCGATTTTGTAAGGCTGTTAATAGAGACTCATACTTATAATAGCAAGGAAGCACTTCGTGTACAAAATCAATTATTTTCTGTAATCGATTATGTAGGGCTGTTGATAGAGGCTCTCTGGAAGGGTCGGGTATAAACCGGGAGTAACAAAAAGAGTAACAAGCAGAAAGGAGGTCAAGAAACTCATGAAGCTGAACAACTTTCCCACTGGAACTTAGGTCGAAAAATAAAAAAAACGATCTCCCATAGTAAATCAATCAGCTGGTCGTCAATTTTGTACGGCGGCGGTCCAAACCTTTTTTCCATATTTCAACCATGTTCCATGAAAAAAGTTGTTCAGTTTCATGACTGACTACCTTTCGGTTTATTATACCCTTTTTGTTACTCCCTGTTCATTCATAGTAGGAACGTGTTCTTTTAGATAAATGACCTCAAAGACAGGGGGTGTGAGCGATGCGGATAGTGGATGGCCCGAGTCGTGCCGGAGTCGCTGTTTCAATATAGAGGTGATACATTTCAGCGAAAGAATAAAAGCCAAACGTAACAAACTAATACTTATAATAGCAAAGAAGCACTTTGTGTACAAAATCGATTATTATCTGTAATCGGCTTTTTACCCCTAAAAAAATATTATTAGATGTTTAATTTCTCTGTTAAAACAGAATTTTAGCAATGGTCGCTTTATAAGGCAGTGCATTCACACAAAGATCGTGTAATTTAGATAAATGACCTCAAAGACAGGGGGCGTGAGCGATGCGGATAGTGGATGGCCCGAGTCGTGCCGGAGTCGCTGTTTCAATATAGAGGTGATACATTTTAGAGAGAGCATGAAAATCAAACGCTTGGTCAAACGTAACTAAAAAAGTGCGACTGTAATGGCGTATGGCGCCGCGTTTGAGGGGTGCGCCATACACTTTTATACTATGACGACCTTACACCTTAACAGACTATAGACAGCAAGGATGTAACAATAAATAATCGATTATTTTCTGTAATCGGTTATTCGCCTCAGATAACGAGTTCAAGAAATTGTATTTATATTTCCCTGTTAAAATAGACTTTCAGCAATTTTCGCCTTAAAAAAAAGTACTTTTAGAAAAATGACCTCAAAGACAGGGGGCGTGAGCGATGCGGATAGTGGATGGCCCGAGTCGTGCCGGAGTCGCTTTTTCAATATAGAGGTGATACATTTTAATGACCTACTAGAGGCCAGTCCATCGATTTCACACGCTACTTAGAGTTTCTCCATGGAAAAAGATCCCTTACTAAAAAGTAGCTATGTTGCTCAGAGATTTTGTAGCTTTTTAATGCTTAAAATATGTATAAGAAATCTTTCATTCAATGTAACCGGTAATCGATCGAAAATACAGATTATTTTAAAGTCACTTAATTTGATGAAATAACTGATTAATAAAAAGCGATATTTTTGCTTGCAGCGATTATGTTCTTGTAAGAAACCGATTATTTCTGTAATCGATTTTCCGCATCATAAAAAAACAGTTTAATAAATTCGCCTACATAAGGCACTTTATTTATAGTAAGAACATATACTTTTAGATAAATGACCTCAAAGACAGGGGGCGTGAGCGATGCGGATAGTGGATGGCCCATGTCGTGCCGGAGTCGCTGTTTCAATATAGAGGTGATACATTTTAGAGATACTTTGAAAGTCAAACGTAACAAACTAAGTACTTATAATAGCAAGGAAGTACTTTCTGTACAATATCGATTATTTTCTGTTATCGATTTTGTAGGTCTGTTAAAAGAGACTTTCAGGGCTCTCATAAAAATTCGCTTTATAACAAAAACGGTATAACAAGCAGAAAGAAGGTCAAGGTACTCATGAAACTGAACAACTTTCCCACTAGAATATAGGTCGATAAATGAAAAAAAAAACGGTCTCCCATAGTAAATCAATCAGTTGATCGGCAATTTAGTATGAGAGGTCCAAACCTTTTTTTCATGTTTCAACCATTTTCCATGGAACTAAAAATGAGTTCCATTTCATGAGTACCTTGACCACCTTTTGGTTTGTTATATACCCTTTTTGTTACTCTCCGTATAGCAGTTTATTTATAGTAAGAACGTGTTCTTTTAGATAAATGACCTCAAAGACAGGGGCCGTGAGCGATGCGGATAGTGGATGGCCCGAGTCGTGCCGGAGTCGCTGTTTCAATATAGAGGTGAAACATTTCAGGTACAATGAAAGTCGAATGTAACAAATAGGTACTTATAATAGAAAAGAAGTACTTTCTATACAAGATCGATTATTTTCTCTAATCGGTTTTGCAGACGACAGAGTACCCGATATGTAGAAATTTTCGCCTTATACAGCAATATAATTTACCATGAGAACATTATACTTTTGAGATAAATGACCTCAAAGACGGATAGTGGATGGCCCGAGTCGTGCCGGAGTCGCTGTTTCAATATAGAGGTGATACATTTCAGCGACAGAATGAAAGTCAAGCGACACTGTAAGAGAATTGGAAAGTGAAAACTATACAATTATAGTGTAAAAAATAAAAACAAATGTATTATTTATCTGAGACAATAGAATTCCATTTCTTTCTCATATATTTTAATTAGTGACGAAAAACTCACTATCTTTCAGCAAATAATCAATTTTGTTGCAATGAAAAAGATCGATTACTAAACATGAAACCTTTCATTTGGTACGAAAGTCATATCCTTAATTCCAGTTGTTTTAAAATTGGTTTTATTGGTGGAAAACTCACATAAACAATCATTCACTTGGAATACGTACTCATTATACTTTAATTAACAGATTCAAATTCACGAATATAATAATACAGCCTTTCATCTATATACCCTTACCCCAGTCGTTATATGCGTTGAGATAAATGACCTCCAGACAAGGGGCGTGAGTGATACGTTGTGTCGCAATTTCAAGATATACTGGTTATGCGTAATACCTGTGTAGATGACCATTATAAATTGACCCCTGAAAATGTTAACTTGAGGTGCTGCTTATAATACCAAAGACGTTATAATGTGTTGAGACATGAGATAAATGATACCCAGACTGAGGGTGTGTTTGTAGGTAGATGGATGGCTGCGTCGCTGTTTCAAGATATACTGGTTATTCTTGATGACTTGAGAAAGAACCAGTATAAGTAGATCTCCTACTAGGGGGCGTGTTTGTAGACGGATGGCTGTGTCGCTGTTTCAATATATGAGGTGATACATCAGAGGCAGATGAGAGACAGATAATGTGGGATTGTGATCTCTTTGACTCACCCTAGGGATCGCCTTACGTCTTCTTCTTGCGTTTACATTATTTATGAGATTGGCTTTTGTTGGTGAAGTAACTGCTATTATATTGAGGTTTGACTTTTGATCCTACAAAATAATTATGATAAATAAATCGATTTCTTATTGATTTTTGATTGATTACTTGTTTCATCACCATTAGAAAGTTACAAACTTGAATGACATAAACTACGTTTAACTACTTTTCTACTTATTTTCCCGAGAAAACGGTTAACTACGGAAGCAGCGTGTGAAACAGCTGGTTGGGCCGCTAGTTTTTCATAATTATTTCTTTCTATAGTATCGAAGTAAAAATTAACTCATTTATCTAGTTTTAATCTTGAAGTAATTCAAAAATATAAGAAAAGCCGAGCTTTCTTATAGTATAGTGGAAAATTACAATTTTTGAATTAGATTATATTTTTTTGTAAATTATAGGCATCCAATTTTTTCTTCTCTTGTGAACTATTCCTTCTAAGCGACAGTCCCGTACTGATGTATCACCTCATATATTGAAATAACAACACATTCACATAACATCGCTCACGACCCCTGTCTGCGGACGCATTTGTCAGAAGAGGCTTATTTTTCCACATCACTAGATGTGAAAAATAATCGATTTATCTATTTATTGATAAAATCACCGAGCTCGAATTCGATTTAGTAACTACAGATGTTTTTAATGAAAGAAATTTTTTGATCAAAAAATAAAATTATGTAAACGTATTTTTTGTAAATTAGAGATGATTCTATGAAAGAGAGAAATGCATTTTATTAGATTCTTCTAAAATGTTTTTTTAGGCTTCTAGGTTTTCACTTACTATTATTATCCTGAAATTCCCGAATATAAAACAATTAATAAAATAAATCGATTTTTCACATACGGAGTAATACATCCCTAACAGTAATCTAAGGTAAATAGGCCAGAAGACAAATATTGAGAAGAAAACGTTTCTTGTCTTTTTATTTTTTTCAATCATTTGTCTGTGACATCGGAACAGGTAAGTCAATATGAAAAAGCTCTTATTTATTACTTGCTTGATAGCTTGGGACGAGACGTTTGTGGGACGCATAGAAAATACTTATGTTACTTAAATAGCTGTGTGATACCGGCTCAGAAAGGCATCACTCCACTCTACCCGTGGGTGTCGTACGACACCGACTAAGGGATAATATAATCCAGGGAATGAGCAGCAGCGTTCTGTGTGAATGATACATCTTGCATTTCGCTCGCCTGTCCACCTGCCAAGCGTGGTGAGTATGGCAGTACCCCGATAGAGGGAGGCCCATGTCCAGTATTGGACTGTTGTGGCTGTTAAGGATAAGATTACGAAATACTTAGATTTTGGCAGGGTCGACGCATTGGGGCCAACAGGAAAACACGAACAAATTTATAAGACTCTGTATACCTACCACAAAAGCCATATCATAAGCTTATTGCTACATATCATATGCCAAATAAATTGCCGTGTAGACGAGGTATTTATTCGTACGTTCTTTTTGTGAGACACTCAAGGTCGTTTGCCGACTAAGAGTCCCATCATGTCATTCCTCATGTAATAAAATCTGCAACCCTGTATACAACGTGTTACAGAAATAACATAAAAAAACATCAATTGATGAAATAATCAAACCATTAGGTCAATGCTACACTAATATTATGTAAATAGACGATTTACAACGGACCCCTTCACACACTTACGGCTTTATTTAGTTCTGTAACACCCAGTATGCCGCAAGTTTCTTGCCACCGGTATCCGGTGATGTCAGTTTCAATATATGAGATGAGACTATTCATTTACTCTTCATAATATGGGACTCCGAGTCACCGAACGACCCTATAAACCCGTGTTATAAAAATTGCCGTGTCATGCCAGCTTAGAATAGCATCACCCTATATCTTTATCGTGGTTGTCGTAAGAAGCGACTAAGGGATTTAAGAGTTGATGTGTATTGCAATTTTAGGCGACATGCTGACAACCTGTAACTATGGTGATAGATACACAATCTTCGAAACGACTCTTAAACATTTGTCTGCCGTGGTGTGGCAACAAAATTCACTTAGTAATGCTGAAAACCTGATAATTTTTAACCCTTTATTTGGCAAGGATATTTTCTTTAAAAAAAGGCTATTTTGCGCGAATAGTCTGTCTTTTGACATCCTTAGAGACATAAAAAAATATTTAAAAAAATCTTATTATACAGATTTTTTGGAAAAATTATGTTCCACACACGGAACATTGCCAATTATCCAGTCTTAATGTTTAGTGGTGTATTGGTGGGGTAACTAGTACTACTACGTTATGGATATACACTGTATAGGAAAATCCAGTGGAGACCAGCTCAAGTAAGACACTTGCAGCGTTATGTTAACTCTTAGGCAGTTTACACACGGCACCAAGGCGGTAGCAGCATCTGTCTGCCTTGGATTTCTATGGACCCTTACGCACGACGCCGCGTAAGGCTCCATTCAAATCCAAGGCAGACTACTGCAGCGGCGCCACGTCTGCGAGGGTGCCGCTGCCGCTGCGGTATCGTGTGTAAACAGCCTTATACACGACGCCAAGTGGCGTGCGGCATGCGGCGTGCAGCGTGCAGCGTCGTGTGTAAGGTTTCATACAAATTCAAGGCAGACTACTGCGCGTGTCGTGTGTTATGCTCCATACAAATTCAAGGCAGACTACTGCGTGTGTCCTGTGTAAGGCTACATACAAATTCAAGGCAGACTACTGAGCGTGTCGTGTGTAAGGCTCCATACAAATTCAAGCTAAGCTACTGCAGCGGCGCCGTGGCAGCGACGGTGCAGCTGTCGCCGCGGTTTGTGTGTAAACAGCCTTATAATGTAAGAACGGTGCAAATGCGAAACTGTCTAACTTGAGGTACGTACAATACACGTGACATGCACATCCATTATTCCAATAAAAACCAAAATTTAGTGATATGTACAACAAAAAGCAACATTTTAGTAGTTTACTCTGTCTTTGGCAATGTGCCGCACAAGGAACAAATCCGCGCTCCGGTAGTTCACGGTGTATTTGGCAATGTTCCGTGTGAGGAACACGCGACTTGAACTGTAATTTAGTGAATAAATACTGCATTATTTCTTATAAATCGTATGTGTGTGACAAGAGAATATATTATCTTTATAAAATAATATAATTTATGCAATGGTCAAAGCCTAAAACAACCAAAAAATTAAAAAAATGCTTGCACAGTACATGACGTCTTTGTCTCGGTGGCATGATTTTGACACTACTGACATTTAGGTGTTGACAGGGCCCACATTTATTTTTTACGAGAAATAAAATAGTGCTGCGAAAGTATTGACATAAAAAGTTTTGAATAAGTGCATGCTATTTCGCCACCAGATTTTTTTCTTATTTATGTTCCTCACACGGAACACCGTCAAATTAAGGGTTAAACCCTATTTTTTTTTCGTTATTTAACTTATGGCCCCATGGTAACAAAAAAAAAGGTAAGGTAAAAACGTGGTAAAAGATGTTTAGGTTAGGTATAGAGATGCCTAGAATCACTATAGTTTGAATAAGTGCCCGCTTGCCGGTAAGACACTAAAATCTGTGACCCTGTATATGCCACAAGCTACTTGCCACCGGTATCCGGTGATGCCAGATAAATTGCCGTGTAGACGCGGCGTTTCAATATATGAGACTATTCATCAACTCTTCTTATGGGGCTCCGAGTCACCGAACGACCCTATAAACCAGTGTTGTAAAAGTTGTCGTGTCGTGCCTTAGAATAGCATCACCCCATAATCTTTCCCGTGGTTGTCGTAAGAAGCGACTAAGGGATTTAAGAGTTGATGTGTATTGCAATTTTACACGACAACCTGTCACTATAGTGATACACAATTTTCTGAATGACTGTTAAACTTTTGTATGCCGTGGTGTATATGGCTGGTTTTTACAGCCGCTGTTCATGCTCTGCCAACCCCACAAGGCAAATAGGCGTAATTTATGTATGTGTGAATATAATCATATGTTTGACCCTGTATATGCCACAAGGTTCTTGCCACTTGAATCCGGTGATGCCAGATAAATTGCCGTGTAGACGCGCCGTTTCAATATATGAGACTATTCATCAACTCGTGCAAACAGCCTCGACATCGCGTGTTGAGTATCTTGACAATGTAGCTACGTATAATATTTGCTATAGGAGTTTGGGTGTTACAAAACAACATGAAAGCAGGAACGAGGTCAAGTTACTTATAAAACTAAGCAACTTTCCCTATGGAACATGGGGTCGAAATATGAAAAGAAAAATTTGGACCTCCGATACAAAATTGCCAATCAGCTCAGAGACCAATCAGATAATTTACTATGCGAGGTCCAAATTTCTTTTTTTTTTATTTCCATGAGCGAAGTTGTTCAGTTTCATGAGTACCTTGACCTCCTTTTGGCTTTATTTATTGTCCAGTAACACGTTGTTATAATATAAGCGTAGTAAGGTGAAGTGGCAGTAGCCTGGTCACATCTGTCGTAGAATCGATGGACGGTGGAGTAAGCAGGTTCTCAAGTGGAGGCCCATCCTTCGGTCAGATACAAATACAAATACAAAAGCATTTATTCAATGTTGAATACAAAAAATATCACTTGTTGATAGTCATTACAAAAATAAAATAATGATAAGTCATTGTAAAAAAAAGAAAATTGAATGGCACAATTTTCTTCTTCTTAAAACAATTTTGCGGTCCTAGTATAGACGCGGCTCGGGCGGGATAAAAAAATAAAAATAAAGGCACTGCCGGGATCAAATTCAGATAACATAAAACAAAAAAGTTACATGCTTATAATTAGCCGGACCCCCTGGACAGGAAAAACCCCCAAAAAACCTGCCCAGACGTGCTCCTATTCTAAATTTACAATCGATTAGACCCTGTGCTACCCTAGCTAAGTTTTAAAAATAAATAATCAGTAAAAAGCCAAAAACGGCTGAATCAATTACATTATTATTAGATAGTCCTAAAGAGGACGGCTGATAACGACTGGATGGCGCCTTGTGGCGTACCTTGGGGGAGGCCTATGTCCAGCAGTGGACTCCTACGGGTTGATGCTATGATGTGTTTAATTAAATAATATTCTCACTACAAATCTACTCGCTTACGAGAAAAAGTAAAAGTCAATCAATTACGTGAGTGGGACTTAAACTCGTGTTGGTAACGCTTTAATGGATTAAATCAATCAATCTTTTAAAGACGTGATAGAATACCTAAGGAATTTTATTCCTTAAGGGTAATGCGTGGGCTGCAGAGGTGACTTTGCATTAACACCGGAGGTATTAAAAAAAATTTGGTGCGCGTTTAGACAGTGTTCAAATAAATTTTACATACGATTTGACGTTGTCAAGCGACTTAAACAATGTCTAACTTTTTAGGACCAGTTGTACGCAAGATTAGTAAGTACCACTGGTCCTGCAGGGAGCTTCCAAGTTAAAGTAAATCAAAGAGTTACGAACTCAAACTCGAACGAAAAAAAATGTTCCACGCGTTAGTGATCAAGTTAACCTTGCTTAATTTGCGGGTTTTGAGTGAGCCGCTGTAGCCCTTTTTGGTAGAGGCGTCGCCAGTACAGATGGCGAAGGTCGCTGGTGGAAATCCAGCCTGCGGCGAAAATTTTGCAAGTTTTCCTAAAAAAGAAGCTGTTCTATTCGAAAAACCTCAATTATATCTACCTATTTTTCATAAATAAGTTGTTCATAGTGTTGATATTCTGAAAACAGTTTGAATAAATGCCCTAGTGCCAGAAACACATTGTAGGTATGATTTTTTTTACTGACAACTAGCAAAACGTTAACGGTTTCACCAGCTGAAACTCATTTTCCAGTGGGAAAAAAGCATTTTCCCGGCTTGTATTTATAAACCTACCTCTTGAATTACTTAAATACAAACAAAACAATCTCATCAAAATCAATCGTGTGGTTTAGGAGAAATTAGCAAATTCCACGACAGACTGAGAGAATCAAAAAGCGACTTCATTTTATACTATATGTATTGATCAGATGGGAACTTGCTTGTAACACCAGACCAACAACTAAAACGATGGTTCCGACACTTTAAGTCAATTTTGGAGACAAATACGACTCACGACGATTCTTCTGACAGCACACCAGTCACACGATCAATGGGTGATATTAACGCGGAACACCCCACTTTTATCGAAATCAAAAGAGCAATTGATGCCTTGAAAAACCGGAAAGCGCCAGGCTCAGACAAAATAACAGCAGAGATGCTTAAAGTAGACAGTGCAATGACTGCCGATATATTATGCCCCCTTTTTAAAAAGATCTGGGACGCTGAGACCTTTCCAAATGAATGGAAGGAAGGCGTGCTGGTGAAAGTCCCAAAAAAAGGCGATAGGAGCAACTGCAACAACTGGAGAGGCATAACTTTGTTGTCAATCATCTCTAAAGTCATGTCGAAAATTATACTATCTCGTATATCAGATGCTGTAGAGAAGTCTCTAAGAGAAAACCAAGCAGGTTTCCGGAAAGGACGATCTTGTGTGGACCATATAAATGCTCTCCGAATGATCATCGAACAGTGCGAAGAATGGCAGTCGGAGGTCTTTCTCCTCTTCGTTGACTTTGAGAAGGCCTTTGACACGGTCAAATGGACTGCACTCTGGAGATCATTAGAAAAGCGTGGCATACCACCTAAAATAGTCAACCTGATCCGCGAACTCTATAAAAATAGCTCATGTCGGGTTATGCATTGCGGCCAGCTATCAGACCCTATACAACTTACGACGGGTGTGAGACAGGGATGTCTACTATCGCCAATTCTCTTCATCATTCTCCTGGATGATATACTCAGCGAAGCGACTGAACATAAACATGGCATTAAATGGCGCGACGGAGAAGACCTGCATGACCTTGACTACGCAGACGATATATGCCTCTTAGCAAACGATATTACTAGTTTGACTGGAACTGTGAATGCGGTACAAAGTGCATCAAATAAGACCGGTTTGCGTATAAACCTTGCTAAAACCGTAGCTATGAGAACGGCGACAACAGACTTAAGACCTGTATGTGTCGGCGACCAACCACTTAAAGAAGTGTCCTCTTTCTGCTACTTAGGGAGCGTCCTTACTCCTACAGGTGGAACCGCTGAAGACGTAGAGAGCAGAATAAAGAAAGCCAAGGGCGCTTTTGCTCAGTTGTCGCCGATTTGGAAATCCAACATCATCTCACGAAAAGTCAAACTGCGAATCTTTGAGAGCAATGTCAAATCTGTCCTTCTATATGGTTGCGAGACATGGAAGGTCACAAGAGTTCTATCCAATAAACTCCAAGTATGTGTGAATAAGTTCCTCCGCACCATCCTCCGCATCTTCTGGCCGGATACTATAACCAACGAAGCACTCTGGGAAATGACATCGCAGAAACCAATTAACGACGAAATTTTTCGGAGAAAATGGAGTTGGATAGGGCACTGCCTAAGAAGATCGGAGGACAACATATCAAGGATAGCACTAGACTGGAACCCGACGACTGGCCGTAGAAGGCAAGGCCGCCCTGCCATTACCTGGAGAAGATCTATCCTGTCCGAATTAAAATCTGCCGGAACAACATGGGCAGAGGCAAAAGAAAAAGCTCAAAATAGAAATGTCTGGAGGAAATTTATTGAGGCCCTATGCTCCACGAGGAGTTAAAGGATCAATCATCATTGATCATAAGAAACGTGAAATAGCAAATTTCACGTTTCTTCAGCCTACGTAGACGATTCCCCTCACCTCGAAAAGGCGAGAAGTAAACAAGATTACTGGCAATCACTATCGATTGGTCTTCGTCTGAGCTTGCAATCGAGTTTTCATCTTATTAGACCAGCAATTTGAAGATCTGGTGGTTTGTTGACTCTCATGATCTTTTGTGACTAAAAGCGATATAATGAAGTAACTAATTATAGGTAAGGTAAACAAGGTATCGAATTATTTTTACTGTTCTTGTAAAAATGTTTACTAGTTTATTAATAACACCAATAATCGATTTATTCGAAACTACAAATAATCGATTACTTTTGTCACAAAGTCACATCACTTTCTGATACTCTATCTAATCTAAGAACTAATGTCATCTTTCTATACTGTTAAAAACTACATTTTTTATTTATTTATTTATATCATTGACTTGTACGTCGACTCGGTGTCCCACACGAAAGAAGAACAAACTTTTAAAGGGCGAGAAGCAACCAAGATTACTGGCAATCACTATCGATTGGTCTTCGTCTGAGCTTGCAATCGAGTTTTCATCTTATTACCCTGAGGCCGGTTAAAAAGGCCATATTTGACAGCTGTCAAGATAAAGTTACTACGTTTACGTGAGTCTCTATGCAACGCGCCATCTATACTCGATTTAAAGAACGTAGTCTTGACAGTTCCTCATTACTTACTCAATTTAATGAAAAAAAAAAAACAATTTAACAGATTATAATGATCGATTTAATTTAACTCAAAGTTTTCTTGTTTATTGACGTTTGATATAAGAAATCGATTAGATCGATTATTTTCGTCACTGAAGGTACATCTCTTTGTAACGCTAAGTAAAAAACGATTATGGCTTAGCTGTACAAAACTACATTAATTTTTTTATTTACATCCCATACATTGAAAGCCCTGACACGATGTCAGTGTTTGTCTGACTTGTACGTCGACTCAGTGTCCCACACGAAAGAAGAACAGGACCTTTAAAGGGCGAAAAGTAAACAGGATTACTGGCACTCACTATCGATTGGTCTTCGTCTGAGCTTGCAATCGAGTTTTCATCTTATTACCCTTATTACCGTAAGGCAGTTCGAATAGGCCATATTTGACAGCTGCCAAAACCATGTTAGTACTATACTATGACATATGTATTTTTTCTTTGTTGAGATCTCTTCTAGTTTGGGTTAGACAGCTGTCAAATATAGCCTATTCAAATGGCTCTACTTTAGACCAACAATTTGAAGAGTTGTTTGTGGTTTGTTGACTCTCACGTTTCTTTTGTGGCAAATAAATTCTTCAATGTAATGAAAAAATCGAAATACATAACTGATTTTTATGATCGATTTATTTTAACTCAATGTTTTCTTGTTTATTGATGATTGATGTAAAAAATCGATTTAGTCGATTACTTTCGTCACTGAAGATACATCCCTTTACATAACTCCCATACGTTAAGAACCCTGACATCAGTGTTTGCCTTAGTCGTTGATGGACTCGGTGTCCCACACGAAAGAAGAATAGGTTTTAAAAGGCGAGAAGAAAGCAGGATTACTGGCAATCACTATCGATTGGTCTTCGTCTGAGCTTGCAATCGAGTTTTCATCTTATTACCGTAAGGCAGTTCGAATAGGCCGTATTTGACAGCTGTCAAGATAAATTTAATACTTTGATTTAAGGTCTATTTTTATTTGTTGAGATCTCTTCTAGTATGGGTTTTACAGCTTGTCACAGCTATTCTTTAGACCAGCAATTTGAAGAAATGTTTGTGATTTGTTGACTCACTTGCACGTCCTTTTGTGGAAAAATAACTCAATTTAATGAAAAAATAAAAATAACAGATTTTTATGATCGATTTAACTAAAATTTTTCTTGTTTATTAATGATTGATATAAGTATATAAACAATCGATTTAATCGATTACTTTCGTCACTGAAGATAAGTACATCCCTTTGTAAGTCAAAAACGATTAAAGCTTAGCTGAACAAATCTACATTAGTTTAATTTAATTTATAAAGCAAAAAAAAATTGAATGCTCTGACATCAGTGTTATGATGTCAGTGTTTGTCTGAGTTGTACGTTGACTCGGTGTCCCACACGTAAGAAGAACAGGACCTTTAAAGGGCAAGAAGAAAACAGGATTACTGGCAATCGCTATCGATTGGTCTTCGTCTGAGCTTGCAATCGAGTTTTCATCTTATTAGACCAGCAATTTGAAAACCTACTTGTGACTTCTTAACTCTCACGTTCTTTTGTGACAAATAAAGTACTCATTTATTTGTTAAAATATCGGAATAACTGATTGTTATGATCGAATTATGTTCACTCAATTTTTACTTCTTTACTGATGATTGATATTATTTAATTAATTTGTAATCTATTTTTTCTTGACTACAAATAATTGATTACTTTGTCTCTAAAGTCACATCCCTTTGTGACACTAAGTAAAACACAATGTCCCTTAAGGCGTTCCGTTTTCCATACAAAAGTTCAATGGAGTTATGTATGTAAAGGAGACAAGAGTCGGTTTAAAAAACTTGATGGGGAGTCCCGTGGGTATATAAGATTGTCACAAAACACTAAAAAGAATTTTTAAATCTCCCCGTAAAAAGCGAGTCGCCACTTTACGAAAATAGATGGAGCTACTGCTGCAATAAATACGTATAATTTTATTGTGTAGAAAATACTGATTATCTTTTAACTATAAGTAGTTTTGCGACAAATTTACGTGTGCCTTCATCATTCAGAATAAAGTTTCTTTAAAAAGAAACTCTACAGCTCATGTGTAACCCGACTGAAGTGCAGTTTTTCGTTTGTATGACGTAACGAACCACCTTAACTGTAAAAATCTACATTCGTTTTTTCTTTACCTCCCACGCGTTTATAACCTTGACATCAGGGTTTAATGAGTCGTTCGTCGACTCTGTGTACAACACGAAAGAAGAACAGAATCTTTAAGTAACAAGATCAGTGGAAATCAGTATTGATTGTTCTTCGTCAGAGCTTTCAATCGAGTTTTCATCTTATTAGACCAGCAATTTGAAGAGTTGTTTGTGGTTTACTGGTCACATTTTTGTACTCTTTATTTTTATACTTTCGACTCTTATGATTTTTTTAAGTAATAGTTCGACAACTTCATGCGTGACCTTCCTGCTGCGGGGTACCCCGCTGCCCGCTGACGTCTTGGATACCTCGCCCCCCACCGTCTGCCACTCTAGGGAAGGTCGCGTGCGAACTTGTCGGACTATAGTAGTTCAGCATACACAATATTACAATGAGAAGTATTAACTTTTATTGCATTAACAATAGGTACAATACAATGGTAATACGTTTCGTAATGTCGTGTTCAATTTCACTTCACGTTACTATATGGCTTGACAGATCTGACACATATTTGAAAAGCAGCCGACAAAGCTAGAAGCAGCGTGGCGTAGCTCTCGCCGCGCAATGTATCTTGTAGCCACCACCGCTGTATTTTAGATGTTATTGTTCTTTATTTGGGGATTCTTTTGCAAGAAAAATGTAACCTTGTTCTTAGGTTTTGTATAAGGGGGGGCTCAGACGTAATAATAAAATTCAGTACTAAGGTATTGACGTTCTTGACGTCATAAGGTCGTAATTCAAGCGAAGCGCTTTTGATTCGCATCGCAGGTAGACAAATTAGCTCTGGAATCACTCGGTTGCGATCAAATAAGTAAATAAGATGAGTAATACTTAATTTCCAAATAAAATACGTCCTATCAATGTACTAACATTGGCCGTACATTATTCAACCTCTCCACAAGTCAAAGGGGTGAGAGGACAAAAAGCTCGAAAAAGTGGCCACTTGAGTCCCTCTAGTAGAAATGTGACCGCTGAAGCTCATTTATTCTGCCCCCTGCCTAATCCCCGACAAGCGAAATCCAACCCCTTCATTTTGACATACTGCTTTCAAGGATGAAGTATAATTTCTTTTCCAACTTGAGTTTTTCAATTGAAATGGTTATTTGAGTGTCTCTAGTTGAAATGTTCTGACACCAGAGTTAATCGGGTCGTTGAACGACTCGGTGTCCCGCATCAAGAGAGAGAGAGAGAGAGAGAGAGAGAGAGAGAGAAAGAGAGAGTGTGAGTGAGTTTCTTTTCCAACTAGAGTCTTTCACCGAACCCTGAAGTTCATTTATTTCTAGCTCGTGCCTTCACGACAAGCGATATCCAACCCCTCCATTTTGACATACTGCTTTTGGGGATCAAAAACTTATTTTTCTAGATTAAATGGCTATTTAAGCCCTTGTCAGGCACATGGCATGTCTTTTGAAAACCAAAAACAATAGTATTGTTGGTTCTTTATGATCTAAATATTAATGTTTTATTTTTGTTACAGGTATGTCAACGGTTACAAAATCACAATTTTTCTTAGTAATAATGTAAGTAAATAGGTATATCTAATATACATAATTTAGCTTCTCAATTCAATAACTTCGAATCACATTTCATCCAGTCTTCCCTTAACAAGGTTTTTCCTTCACTCAACATGTAGTCCAGCAAAAAAGAGTACACAAAAAATGAAGGCGCCACTTTGTATGAAATTTCAAAATTAAATGGCAACATTCACTATGAATGGCAACAATTTAGTATGAATTTTTTTTAGTTTTATTTTATTTAATTTCTACTCTTTTTTTCTGGACTGTAGATACGTCCATTTTTTTAAATTTCGACAGACTTTTTTCTTACTAGAAATAATCGATTATACGAAAATCGATTATTTTGTTACCGAACTCCCATCCCTATTTTTTATTACAAGTGTTCCTAGTCACTTGAGAAAACAAGTTCTTTACACAGCAAACTCGTGTGTATTCTCGTGTGAAATGAGTCTGAAATAAATAACAGCGGAACTAGCAACCTGCGGCGCGGCGATCTATGTGGCGTAATAAACGGACCCTATGAAAATAATAAGCTCGTTGTTTACGATGCGTCGACGATAGATGTCGCTGGTAGTTTTCTGAAACGCGGTATCGTTTTATTCTCTCCAATACTTGGACTTTGATTCGGACTTTGTCACACTGGTGGTACAGGGATGCTGCATGATGCTAGCTCAGGATAGCATCACCCCCTTACGCAGGCGTTAAATAAGTCTGAAATAAATTACAATGAAGAAACCTGCGGCGCGACGATCTATGTGACGCAATATACGGACGCCATGAAAATAATATACTGGTTGTGGCAATGTTCCCTCCGTGGTGTTATGGTGTTCATAACAATAACGGGTAATGCTTAGTTATGGCACGTTGCTTTATGCGTCGCGATTTTTTTCAGTGTAGCGTTTAACAGAAAGTTTGGTTTAGAACATAGTTTGGAATATGGTTTAGGGAATATAATTTTGCCGGATTTGACTTAGCTAGTCAAACAAAATACCAGTAAAATTATATATCTGAATAACTTTCCGACATGAAAAATAAACTGTAATACACAAAGTGAGCAAGTGAACCGATGCAAAAAATTTCATTAGCACAAAAATATCAGACGCTATTTTTAAATTAGTTGGTAGACGGTTGAGATACAACTACAACCATTTTTCAGTCTGCCTGTCAAGACGTGAACCCGTTCGGAGAAACACCTCACTTTACTACAGAAATTTATATTACAGGGTTAAATTTTACAATTGAGTGATAGCAAAAAAAAATCCCCATGGAACGTAACTCAAACCAGCTGATTGGCAATTTTGTAAGATAGGTGCGCAAATATTTTTTACATTTCGAGGGAATGTTCCTTATCACCAGCCGGTTCTGAGTTTTTGCTATCGGTGTCTAGTAAAATTTTACCCAGTAGATGTATTTTTCAGGGAATGGTCACAGCGTTACCTGTGAATTAAACATCTTGTACTGCGCCAAACTACCTGTCTAGCAGGTTTAGTATGACTACCCCCGATAGGGAGATGCCCAGGACCACTTGTGGACTGTTGTGGCTGTACTGTATTGTCTCACTAGTATAAAAAATTACCTGCATAGCTATTTGCCCCCTGTCCTCAAATATGAAAGTAACTGTGAAAGCGACCGTACAAAATTCTGTTGTTCACCTTTTATTTTTTTTAAAGTTTGTATGTGACAAGCTGATTTCATGTAACTGGCAAAATAACTAGTTCGCAAAAGCCATAATTTAAAACGACAGAGAATCAGAGTGAAAAGTTTCACATTGTTACTGACTAGCAAAGTTGTATTCAAAATTCAGTCGCCAAAAGTTCACACTGAATTGAAAACCTCCTCCTTTTTTCGAAGTCAGTTAAAAAGCCACCTTCCAATCTAACGGTCTGTCATCAAAACGGACTGTAGCGGTTAAATTGAACCTAGGACTTACTCAAAGGGTTTATGCAAAGCCTCTCAAAAAGCGGTCCAACTAGAGAGGTGAAAAATCGGGCCATTTGTTCGGTTCCAGGGTTGCCAGCAGTACTAAAAAAACTCAAAATTGTTTATTTAACATAGGACACAAAAATAACTCTTATTAGTCTTACATAGTGGGATCTGATAGGCAAAATATAATAAATAATAATTAGTCTTACACAGAAATAGATAAATCATTGTAACAATTTTCTTTTTTTATAACAGTTTTGCGTTTCTAGTATAGACGCGGCTCGGACGGTACTGGCTAGGATATAATTAAACTAAGTGGCTTACCTACCTATCCGAAGTATCTACTGATATTTTCATTTGCAAATTAGTAGCTAAACCATGGTCATAAGTTTTATAAGTTGATGATTTTTATTAACGATATCTAATTGTGAAACAATTTTTAAATAGTTTCCGCTACGTAGACAGCTCTATGCAAAATTAAAATACGTAAAAAGAAACATTTAATACTCATATATTACTTTTTCAAATAGAACATAAGAGTTTTAGACTAACCAACTATATCTAGATACCTACACAATATACCTAGGCGGGAATTTAAAAACAGAGCAAGGTCAATAATTTGGAACCCAAGCTTTGTGCACATTGAGGCCAAAATACCCTATTCTCTGCGTATTTTTCTCACATTGGCAACACTGGTCATTTCTCCAGCCCGGCCAATAAAAATGGCCACTTAGACGGCGGCTTGGCAGGTTGTTAGAGGGTATTATGTTGAGAAATTACACCTTAACCCCAAAGGTCTTAGGGGTCTCATTGGTATTTGAGGGAAAAATTGCAAGCGGGTATAGTTTTCCGTGATACTCGTTCTGATACACGGTACCTAATACCTGCATGATAAAACATATCACTTCTATATCTCTTGCGGGGTAGGCAGAGCGTAAATTATTTATTTAATCGTATGGCGTTAATTAAATAGGCGAGTACTCTTATTCTCTATGGTTACAGATCAACGTTCCCCTGTTCCACCTATCCCTACTGACCTACTAGGGGGGTAGGGCATTCAGGTTTCTTAGCCAGTTAACCATGTCTGGGAATAGGTTGTATAGATCCTCCTTGGGTCCGGGGTATGAATGAAGTGGGCATCGCTGTATGAGGTGGTCTATTGTTTGCGCTTCTTGGCCACAGTCGCAGAGTGCAAAGTCTACATCGCCCGTGTCCTGTTCTCAGCCTGTTCAGACGGCACCAGAGCGTAAATGGCTGTGTAAATAACGGCCACAAAAGTTTGAGAGACATTCAGAAGACTGTGTATCAGTATAGTGACAGGTTGTCGGCTTACGGCCTGAAATTGCAATACACATCAACTCTCAAATGCCTTAGTCACTTTTTGTTTTTACGAGACTCACGGAATAGGTAGGGCGTTAAACTATTCTAAGCCTGCATCACACGGCAAGGTACGAGTAGAAACCTAATAAATACCTAGTTCCAAAGGATCCAAATCTTACGATAAATATTCTAGTATAAGATATTTAGTATGTTAAAGCTCGTTATGATTTTAGATTACGAGACTCCTAGAATATGAGATTAGCTGCTAAGCTTAAGCGATAAATCAAAGGTTTCGGCATAAAAGTGCTATTTTATGAATAAGATATAAATATATTTGGATCTTTAATGCACTCACTTTTATTTATTCTCATAAATGAAACTGTTTACTTTCTACTAGATGTACTTAGCTGGAGCATCAAGAGGTTTTAGAGATTTGTTAGGGTCAGCCGGGCGCCGGTAGCTGAGTTGGCAGAGCAGTGGGACGTTATCCCATGGTCCCAGGCACAAGTCCCGGCCGAAACTAACGAATTTTTCAAGTTTTCATATTTTCATTTATTTGAAATAAATTATTATATTATTAGACTGAAACCAGACGAGGTCAATCAAGTCAAATCTAACATTTATCATCAATCAAATTACGTGCACAGTTTGATAGTTTAGCTCGTAAAAGTTTTCTATATTTCTATGTTCTTGTACCCACTAAACTAATGTATTGGAAAATAACTAATGTAGTAAGAAACTACAGAAACAACCTAGACCAATTTAGAATATTCCTATGAATAAATGGTATGTTCTATCTGTGTACAACAAATCTACGGTAAAATAACTTCTCGTGAATTATCGGCAAAATTATTGGCACTAGTAAATTTTTATAACTCTCAAATTGCATAGTTGCTTTTTACGACACCCACGAGAAAGATATGGGGTTGAATGGGGTGTTGCTATTTAGTACTACACGTCAAAATTTGAAAAGTATCGATAGCACAAATTGTTGATTCTTTCAGCGACTCTACAAGCCATTAACAAATCAATAATTCAAACTGTTCCACCGCACCACAATCAATGATTGAAACCAGATCAAACCGCTTTGAACCCCTTTCCCGTTTGTACCCTTCCAGTAAGAGAAAAGTTCAACATGATTGGTTTACTGTTCCCGTACTTCCGGTACAATACCGCGAATGCAATATGCTTACCTAGATCAATCAACTTTTGTCACAGGTATGCAAATAAAAGATTTATATGTCGCAGGTTTTGATAAAATCACTAATGTGTCAAATCGACTTATTGACAGACGCAAATTAATGATATCGACGCAAAGTAAGTATTTGCTAGCGCCAAATATCGACGAGATTGATTAAAAACAGGTAGGTTGATCAAAAGCATGTTGATCAAATTATAATCAAAAACCTGCGACATAACATTTCTTAAAATTAACAATTTTTAATTTTATTTAATTTAAAACGATTATTGGAACATTTGAGTATAAAAAATCGATTCTTTTGCGGCACGTAATCTTTCAAGTAAAATACAATAAAAAATCTGTTGTCCGGTCCAGTCGTCTATGATGAGATGACAGTTGCCAAATCAGTGTGAACAATAAATTAGGCGTCCCATATCAGATTCCTCACACACTAACAGTTATTTTAAAAAACTATCCAATAATTGATTTATTCTAAATCGACTTTTTGCTGGACTAGAAATAATCGATTATTTAATAATCGATTTTTGTTTCTTATGTCACATCCCTGCATCCTACTAACTCCTCGTAATGTAACGATAACAAAAACTTAGGACGGACCTGTGATAAGATAAGAAACAGCTTTCCCCAAGGAAAGTATATAGGACCTAATATGAAAAAAAAACCCTTTCAAATTGAGCAAGTCTGGTACATTTTGTATGGGTGGACCCAATGTTATTCATATTTTGACTTATGTTCCTCGGGGAAATTTGTTCAGTTTCATGCTCCCTGAACAATTCATCATTTTAGACTTCATTATAACCAATTTCTCATTTTGATTAAGTGCTAGAGTCCTTGTTAGACCGCGGTATCTAATTAAACCCTCGTGTAGCTCGGTATTTCACAGGGCTGGAGACGTATTACTAAAGCCGTGGATTTTCAATTCACGCTGTCAACAGCTCACTGTAATAAATAATCATTTTTGTACCTACTCTAAATACTTAACGCGTAATTTGACAATCTGACGTGACAATCGTATCATCATCATCTTCCTGCCCTTATCCTTATTACTTGGGGTCGGCGGTCGGCGCAACACATTCTTTCAGCACACAAAATCGTGTTGCAAAGGATTTGGCTTAATTTTATGACCAGCCGCCTACCAGATGTCAACCCTCCTTGGGAATGCTTTTGTAGTGGATTAACCGCCACCATACGGCTGGTCCTGGCTGTTTGGGTCGAGTTTATCCTTCGGTCGCCTCTTCCGACCCCCACGGGAAGAGAGAAGAGAGGGGGTGGTGCTATTCTACTCTGCCGGCACCACACGGCTTACAATCGTATCAATGGGGTTACTATATAGGGCCACGTTATTGAAAAGAAAAAATAGGTACTTAGATGGCGCGCTCTATTACCACGCAGATATATGACTTTGGAGGACGCCATCTACATTTTCTTTTCAATAACGTGGCCCTGGGCAGCTCCTTAATGTAATGGTCACTGACGTTGACCGCAGGTTAGGACCTTCAAAAACAAGCAGTTTTACGAGTGCCTAATTCGTAACTAATTTCTATGTGCCTAAACGATTTCGCATAATTTGACTGATTTTCATGCAAAAGTTTTCTACTGACCTAGAAATACGTGTCTAGCGTATAACGGGTGGCGTCGAAACAATTCGTCATTGAGGTAGGCCTATTTCATTACTGCCAAGCGTCTGCCAAGGAGCTCCGCTTTCAAAAGACTTCAGACGACATTCTTTGTCGTCTGTCTAGCTTACCGTGTCTTGTCTGTCTGGAATTTACGTAAAGATTACCAGAAATTACAAAAAGCTAATATTATGGGGAATGTCACGGAGTTGGTCCACAAAATAACAAGCAGATGTTTTAAAAAAACAAAAACCCGGAGCGGCGTCACTTCTGTTTCATATATTTTACATAGACACGGTTTCAAGCGTCCCAATATCGCACGTCCCACGTTTCCGTCTTGCCTGCAGAGGAAGCATCTTTAGAGCAACAACGGACTTTACGTGTTGGACCTGGGATATGCCAGATATGCATTATCCCCTGACATTTTTATTTAGTTCTAGTACAGTAACTATCGATTTGACAATGTGAAATAAGTGAATCTAATCTAATCTTATCTATGCGTCAGCTATTAACTTTAAAGTGGCTTATAATTTGGTTGTAAGTCAAATCCAGAAGAGAACTAATTACGAACTGGATTTAAATTCCTTAGCTCCGATAATTTGTTTAACTCTTTGAAGAGATGTTTCATCGAATTTTCGAAAAGGCCTTTGGTGTTTTCAAGATTTTAGGCAAGAAACACAAGTGACGTCCATTTCTGCGTTATTTTTGCGCTTTGTAATGCATGAACTAGAACAAATGAATTTTGACTATATTCCCATACAAATGCCTAGGATTTATGTCAAACGGTTCGACAGACATATCTGTCGTCTCAGGCCCGCCAAGACCAGTACACAGTACCATTGATGGTACAACTGGGAGAAAATTTCCCACCTGTACACTCAATGGTGCAACTGAGCCAAATTTTGTCCCAATTGTACCATTGAACCAACAAGTATCCAAGGTAGGGATGTGACTTGAGCAATAAAAAAAAAGGATTATTTCTAGTCGCAAAAAAATCGATTAAAAATAAATCAATTGTTATTTAAAAAATCATCGATTTTTAATAAAAATGAGTTGTGCGATGCGCAGCGCTAGCGAGTAGGTACATAAACCGTATTCATACTTGTTGAATAATGTCAAAATGAGTATTGTCCTGATGCATGCGTTATGCAGCGCAAAAATAACGCACAAACAGACATTTCGCTTGTTTTTCGACTTATTTTTTTTTTTTTTTTTATAAACAATGGGTTAGCATTTGTCCGCAATCTCACCTGATGTTAAGTGACGATGCAGACGATGATGGAACATGCTCGCCCAGACAATGCCTATTCACTCTCGCCTTGAAAAGGCCCAGGTTATAACGTTCCGGAAACAGATCCGCAGGCAGGGAGTTCCACTCCTTAGCAGTTCGTATTAAAAATGTTGAAGCGAAGCGCTTTGTGCGAATTTGCGGGATGTCTACGATATAAGGGTGGAATCCCAACCGGCGTCTCGTGCACCGGAGATGGAATGGTGACGGAGGTATAAGGTCATGGAGAGACTGTGCACACTCCCCGAAATATATCCTGTAGAATACCGACAAGCAAGCTACTTTGCGACGGTGTTCGAGACTCTGCAACTTTGCGTCAATAAGTGCCTTATCAGCGATGAGTCTCTTGGCGCGCTTCTCAATCGAGTCCAGGGCTGCCAGCTGGTATTTGGCAGACCCGTCCCATAGGTGACAGCAATACTCCATGCAGGAACGGACTTGAGCTTGGTATAGTTGTAAAAGCTGTACTGGTGTGAAATATCGCCTGACCTTTGAGAGAATTCCGAGTCTTTTTGCTGCAGTCGTGGCCAAAGACTCAATATATTGTCCAAAGTTCAGGTCAGATGAAAGGTTCATGCCAAGAAGCTCAAGATGGTCGGAAATCGGTACGGATACACCTCGGAAAGTCGGAGTCAGGTCGAAGGGACTCCGTTTAGTGGAGAATAGACATGCCTGTGTTTTAGATGCATTAAACTTGACAAGATTTGCGTCACCCTATTTGGATATTGCTTCAAGATTCAAGTTTAGGCGACTCACTAGGGCCTCTCGACAAGACTGAGTAGATTCATTGCTGGCCTTTGCACTGGACAGGTACCTATCAACTACCGTGCTGTCATCTGCATACCCAAAGGTGTCGGGCGTGAGCATATCGTTGATGTGCAGCAGAAATAGGGTTGCAGAAAGTACAGACCCTTGAGGGACGCCGGCATCAATAGCCTGTTCATCTGAAGAGCGTCCTTCCAGGACCACTCGTATTGACCGTCCACTCAAGAAATCTGCGATCCAGTTGCAAAGTCCAGCAGGTAGCCCGTAGGCGGGAAGCTTGTTAATAAGACTTGCGTGCCAGACCCTGTCAAATGCCTTTGAGACATCCAGAGATACGGCAAGGGCTTCGCCGTGCCTCTCGATAGCCTCGCTCCATGAGTGGGTGGCATGCACGAGGAGGTCCCCTGTCGACCGCCCGCGGCGGAAGCCGTATTGACGGTCGTTAAGGAGATCATTGCTCTCGAGGTAAGCCAGGAGCCGATTGTTTAGTACACGCTCCATAGTCTTGCAGAGTATAGAGGTGACCGATATGGGTCTATAATTGGCAGGGTCAGCACGGCTGCCTTTTTTGGGCACAGGTTGCACGTTTGCAAGCTTCCACGATTGGGGAACTACACCAGTCTCCAGTGAGAGGCGGAACAGGCGTGTCAATATCGGAGACAACTCAGGCGCACAGTTACGCAGAACAATTGCAGGGATACCATCAGGGCCGCTCGCCTTATTTACGTCTAGGTTTCGCAGGATTTTAAGTACCTCTTTCTGGCGAATACAGACGGCTGGCATGTTGCAGCAGACTTTAGGTAACGTTGGTGGCGTTTTACCTGCGGTATCTAGACGCGAGTTTTCCGCAAAAAGGGAAGCAAAGAGGTTCGCTTTCTCTTCCGCAGTGTGAGCGAGCGACCCATCAGGTTTCTGCAATGGCGGCAAAGAAGGCTGGCAGAAATTGGTCTCAACTGCCTTTGCTAGAGACCAGAATGCCTTACTGCCAGCAGGATGGGAGGCAAGTTTGGCGCCTACAGTGCCGATGTGCTTGAAACGTGTTCTGCGTAATTCCTTTTTGCATGACTTAGAGGCCTTATTGTAGGTATTATTATATCGATGGGTGAAAACGAAAAGGTCGTATCTCGAAGAAGGTCGTAACTAGACTAATAGCACGCCCCTAATCAGCTGATTTTTCTCTATCGATCGGTCCGGGTCTCGTTTCTCTACGACGATATTTTTTTTCAAAAACGGTATATTTTTTGAAAAGTTTCCAGATTTTTTTGTCGTAAGTCAGTCAAAAACCAGTGTTTTTGGGGCTTTTCGACTTACGCCAAATCAAAGTTAGGTATTTCTAATCTAGGATTAGTTACACCCTTCTTGTGGTATGAGACTTTGTCCATACTCTCAGTTACGCCGTTTTTGCGGTCAGCAATTTTTACAATACTCGTGGTTACACCATTCTTGTGGTTGGTGAAATTTGATCATACATCTAGTTACGCGCTTCTGCAAGTCAGTAAAATTATGTGTCGACAAGTTACATCCTTTTTATGGTAAGCTAATCCATCATCATCATCATATCAGCCATAGGACGTCCACTGCTGAACATAGGCCTCCCCTATTAAATATTTCCACCTTGTCCGATTAGAACCGGCCTGCATCCAGCATTTCTCCGCGGACTTGACCAGATCGTCGGTCCATCTCGCGGAGGGCCGTCCTACGCTGCGCTTGCCGGTACGCGGTCTTCTCCCGAGAACTCTCCTGCTCCACCGATTATCAGTTCTTCGAGCAATGTGGCCTGCCTATTGCCACTTCAGCTTACTGACTCTTTCAGCTATGTCGGTTATTTTGATTCGTCTACGGATCTTCTCGTTTCTGATTCGATCACGTAGAGAAACACCGAGCATAGCTCTGTCCATAGATCGCTGAGTGACTCCTAGTCTATTTACGAGGCCGACAGTTAGAGACCAGGTCTTGGCACTGTAGGTCATCACTGGCATAACACTCTGTTCAAACACTTTCGTCTTCAAACACTGACGAATTTTGGACGTGAAGACGCTGCGTAGCTTCCCGAATGCTGCCTAGCCGAGCTGGATTCGCTGAGAGACCTCTTTCTCAAAGTTAGATCTTCCTATTTGGACTGTTTGTTCTAGATAGACGTATTTGTCCACCCCTTCGAGTATCGAGTTCCCTACTGATATTGGGGTGGGTGCTACATGAGAGTTGGCCATGACTTTCATCTTGTCCATATTCATCTTGAGGCCCATTTGTAGGGAAACCCGATTGAAGTCCTGTAGCATTTTGCTGAGGTCTTCGAATGACTCTGCCATGACTACGATATCGTCGGCAAACGATATCGGTGATCGCCATTGATATTGATGCCAAGTTCTTCCCATTCCAGGAGCTTGAAGGCATCTTCCATCGCATTGGTGAAAAGCTTCGGAGATAATACATCTCTTTGTCTTACATTACACCCCTTTACAATGTAATTGCCGCCGTAGTCTGATCTTGTATCCGAACTGATATTGTGGCGTTTCTATACAAATACTTACACACTTCGATATATTTTTTTTTTAATTACTAAACATTATGTATTTCCATGAATTAATGTTAAATAAATCGTTCGTTAAAATCTAAACTTACTTACTTAAAACCTAACTAATCAAAGAGTCCACCCCGAAGCGTACCTGGTTCGAAGGTGCCCATCACGCCCGCGGCGTTACCGCGTTGGATGGCGAGCGAGATGTGCTGTACCAGGTACGCTCCGGAGCGGGGATCGCATCCACGCTCCCGCAGGCGTCGGCCTAGCTCCCGGATGAAGATTTTGGCCTCCTTGCCCCATGGTCCCCCGGTTTCGACCGCAAAAGGGACAAAAAGGTACTGCCGTTTGAGCTCTGCGTATTTTAGGTGTTTCTGTCCAGCTGCGGTTTCAGCGGCGGATCCCGCCTCACGCATTGTCTTCGCCAAGTGTGATGCCGCAAACGTACTTACGCAAGTGGCGTCCCAGAGCAGGCTTCGCCCCTTGTCCCAGGGGACGAGAGTTAGGCCGTCAGAGCGTTTCCCGTCCGTCCGGCAGAGGCCTGGAGGCTCTAGGGCGCAGGGTACGTTTGCGGACACCAGAGCTCGGCGAATTATCTCATTCAATGCGTGGTGTCTCGGGAATCTACCGGCACATTTCACGCAGCTGAGACCGTGGTGGCCTGCAGAGTCAACCGAAGCACCACAAGGGCAGCTGTGTGCTTCGCAGACTCTGCAGCCCAGACGCAGAGCAGCAGCAATCCGTAACGAGTCATTGTCCAGAAGCGTACCGAGCTGGGGGAGATGGAAGAGCCTGGAGCCAGGCTCCAGACTCGGGGCAGGAGGCGGCCTTTAAGCGTGCTACGTCAACACCTGATGCTGCCTCCATCAGACTGGCGAAGGCGGCTTTACAAACCGGCTCGTCCCAAAGGCGCTGCACGGTTGGATTGTCAGGGTGGGCGGTGTTGGGGCATCTCTGTGTCCAAGCCGTCAGAGCCTCGTCCGTAAAAGTGATTAAGCTGCCACCTTGGTTATTCAAGATGCTAGTGACAAGTTTAATCACTCCGTAGAACGATGCCAGGAAGGCTGGAACGCCCACATCAGCCATTCTCCTGATACCCAGACCGCCGTGGCGCACGGGCAGAGAGGCCTGTAGCCATTGTCCCTCGCTGAGGTCTACATTGAGAACGTCGCTTAAAATGAGTTTGAGGCTGTCGTCTAACATTTTGACATCGTTGGGGAACAACCAGGTAGGGGACGTTCTCATTGTATACACCAGCTTAGGCAAGGACAGGCAGCTCCTGAATAGAGTGAGTGCTGCGTGAGCCGGCAGTTGTCGCAGGTGTTGACTAGCCTGTAAGAGGAGAGCACGCTTAGCCTGTAGTGCTTCAGCGACAGCATCTTCAAAAATCGGAGATCCCAAAAGGTATAATTTTGATTTGTCTATGATTTTTATTCCAGGAATTAAATCTTCTAGCTCTTTTGTATGGTTTGAAACTGAAGCGCTACAGGGAAAGAGCTCGCACTTTGCTCTGTTCACTACTAAGCCCACTTCTTTCAGCTTGGGAAACAGTTCCGCGATGCTTTTGGCAACGACATCTGGAGGGCCGCCTATGGTGCCATCATCGAGATACCATAGGTTAAGAGGGGTTCCAATCGCCTTTATTAGTTTATGGATGGCCAGGCTGAAAATGAGTGGCCCCAAGGGGTCCCCCTGCTGGGCTCCCACCTGCGATGCCATTAAATTTTCCCTATAGTAAAGGTTGCTAGGGGCGGCGTAACACTGCCAGAGGAAAGGGTATAATAAAGGGATATTATCTCTAGCCTCCGACAGCATCACGTCCCTCTCGACCGAGTTAAAGGCGTTTTTTAAGTCGACCTTAACAATAACGTCGCCTGCGTGTGCGGCGTCCTTGACGAAAAGGCGGGTGGCGTGAATAGCAGCTTCACAGCCTAGAGGGGTACCGAAACCGAGTTGGTGAGGCTGTAGGGCATCAGCCATATCATTTTTGACAGCCCGGCATCCCAATTTGGCCAGTTATTCAGAGCGCACAGAGACGCACCGTACAAGAAGGGGGATACCTCTTCGTTTAGTTTACCCTCCAGTAGGAAGTTGCACAGTCTTGTTAGAGAATCGAGCATTCGTGGTCCGTTGTCCCCGGCCGAAGACAAAGTGAGCTCTTGGAGGTGCCGGGGGCGTAGGCCGTCAAGGCCAGCTGCGGAGCTAGAGTGAAAAGAGCTTAAGGCAGAGTAAACGTCATCAGGAGAAACAGTGAGGTGAGGCGATGTTGGGTCGGGCTTGTCGGGGATCACAACTGGTCTGGAAGGAGGTGGGTGTTTATCTTGAAGTCCATGGAGAGTGTTGGAATCTGCTGGAGCTACCCCGCAGTCAGACGTGAGGATTCTGACTGCCCCTCTTAAATCTCCGTCGTATATCTTTCTTTCTATACTCTTGTACACTGAAATGGGCTTCAAAGGAGCTGTGTCTATGGGGAGTCCGAGCAGGGAGGCACTTTCAACGTTACGCTTTACTTTGGTGGTTAGATTGCCCCTTTGGTTGTGGTCTGGGACTCTGAGGGCCGTGTATGCAAAAGAAAGTAAACTATGCCAGTCTGCGACTTCGTTTGTGCATATGCATTTCTCAATTATAGTGCACAGTTTCTCAGCCGCCAGGCGCCTAGCGCCTTTTGGTATGTGCTTTAGCACGGGGACGTTGGCTTTGAGACGTGCCAAGTCGTCTAGGAGAGGAGGAGGTGCGCGAGAGGGTGCTGCATCGGAGTGGGGCTGTGCGTCGGTTGTAGAAGGTAAAGTGCCACTCCTATTGTCTGTTTGGCTGTTATCAGGGGGGCGGTGCTTACGTCCTATATGGGTAGCCAGGCCATGGTTTCCAACATAAGTTTTCAGCGAGTTGGGAGGACAAAGCGGGCATGGTATTCGAGGTGGGTTGTTGTCGTTAGTATCCATGTTCACTCCTCATTTTTCTTCCCACCTTTACCGCTGGAAAAACACTGGAAACCACTAAAGCATTCCAAAAATACACTGAAAACCACTAAAACATTCCATTTTTATCAAAATATCCAAATAAATAGATAATAATTTGTAAAATTATTTTGTTTATGTTTTGACAGCTGACGTGACGTCTAATTTCGATATACCTGTAGTCAATGTGGCACCGCTGGAAAGCCTGAAGTACTGCTCACGTCTCGATAGAATCAAAGGCCTTCTCATAGTCCACAAACGCTAAGCATACGGGCAAATTGTACTCCTCGGTCTTCTGTACAATTTGCCGCAACGTAAAATGTGATCTATGGTACTGTACCCTTTTCGGAAGCCGATTTGTTCGGGAAGCTGTAAGTCGTCAAACCTGCGAGCTAGGCAATTCGTAATAACCCTCGAAAACAGCTTGTAAACATGACTCAGAAGCGAGATAGGCCTATAATTCTTAAGGAGAGTCTTATCACCTTTCTTAAAGAATAGCGCCACCGCGCTTTTGTTCCATGCTTCTGGCGTCACACCTTCGAACAAGACAGAATTAAAGAGCTTCTGAAGGACTTCAAGTAGTGGTGTTTCACCCGCTTTCAGAAACTCTGATGTGATTCTGTCCTCGCCCGGCGCCTTGTTGTTTTTGAGCTGTTTAAGGGCCATCCTAATCTCATACAAGCTAATGTCCGGCCGGGATATCCTCGGTATAGTGTCGGGTAAGCTTTGTACTAGTGTCTGTTGAGATATTAACAGGTTTTGCAATTGAAGTATACAGCTGTCTGTACCTCTGGCTTTGTGGACGCTACCCTGCCGTCCTCGTCTTCAGATTTGTCATCTGGCTCTGCCCAATAGACAGATCTCTGGCGAAAACTTTGAGCTCAATCGTTTGTTTAATATTTTTAGTATTAAAGTTTCGAATATTGCTCCGCAGGGACTGGCATATCTGTCTGTTGAGCCGCCAATATGACTCCGTGTCATTAGATTATTGCAGCGTCATAGAACGCCTTTCAGCCATGAGGTTCAGAGTTCGATCGGTTAGTTTTTGAGGTCTATTTTTACGACAGGGCTTAAAGAACTTGGATCCCACTGTGTGGAAAGTTTTCAACAAAATGTTATTGATACCGTTCATGGTATCGCAATCTACGTAACTAAAGCGATTTTTCAGTGTCAGTTGGAAGCTTTCCGGATTTTTAATATGGGTTGCAGATGGTCGGAGCGTAGACTTCACTTGGCGAGACCGTTCTAGTTTGACGGTCAATGTGCCTCTGATCATTCGGTGATCGCTTTCAGTTTTTACCCTGTATATCACGGTGACATCATTGAAAATTTGTCTCTTTGTGGCCATAATGAAGTCTTTCTAATTTCTGGTAGAACCGTCTCATCTAGGTTCATTTCCTAAGAGGCGGCTTTCTGAAGAACTAGTTCATCATGTAGAGTTCCTCCTTCTCCAGAAACACATCCAGCTTCTGGCGCCTCGGATTCCGATGCCCATATCCAAATGGCCCCACCCCCAAGTCATCACCGATTCTCTCGACCAGCTTTGCGTTGAAGTCCCCAAATACGACACTATAGTGCGACTTTGAAGCATATATATATGGCTTGTGAGATGTCTTCATACAAAACTTCTACTTCATCGTTAGGGTGTGTTAGGTCGGTGCGTAAAGCTGTATGACCTTCAGCGAATATCTTTTAGATATTCTGAGTATCAAGTACGCCACCCTGCTTGATATGCTTGTGATAGAGATTATATTGTTGACGAGGGACTTGTGCACGATAAACCCGACACCACCTTGGGACTGTTGATCGCCCTCCCGGTAATAGAACAGGTGACCAGATTTGAGGGTTATCGTGTCCTCCCCCTCTCTTCGGACTTCTGATGACCCTATAATGTCCCAGTTCAGCCTGCCTAGTTTTTCTTCCAGCTCGGCGAGCTTCTCGTCTGTCCTCAAGTGCGCGTGTATGTCATCAGTGATAATCTACGTCGGTTGTCCGTGGGTGCGTTTGCTTTGATCGTTTGACGGAGGAGCGCCGCCCGGGGATTTTTAGCACCCCTGGTCCCAGTGCTTGGCCGGCAACGCCATTTCTGCAACTGGAGCCGCCGGGAACCTGGGGCCATGGTTTGATTTGTACTGCCATGTTTATTTAGGGGGGTTGGATCGTTACCCGCCACGCTGATCCGGTGCTGGTTGGCGGGTCGCCATTGCCTCGTCCATTGACCAGCAGAGTGCACCACGGGCAGGTAAGGTTGGCTTCGGCCCCGAAGGTGTTAGTAGGGCCCCTTACACCCCCAGGTAAGCTAATAAATGCTTTAAAATATACATAAAATGGTTTTAATTATACTTTAGAGACCATACTAATTCTTGTTTACGACAAATACTAAGCACCAATAATTGTCTTTCTTTCACTTACGCCCCTTTATATAATGTTGTATTTATAAATCATCTTAGATACGACAATTCAAAAGTCTGTAAATGTATAGCTTTTACATCGTGCATACAAATGTGCACACCACTTACGACCTTTTGTCGGTCTGTAAATTGAAAACTGAAGGTCGTAACTAGACAAAAACCTACTTCCCGTGACTTTATATTGAAAATTGTATCTGCTAATTAAAGATAGTAATAAACTAGAAACATGTTCTATAGAACACATTTCTAAACGACGTCTAGTTTTTAAGTTATGATTTTTTTTGTGATTTTTTCTTCGTTTTTTGGCTCTGGTGTAAAGTTGGGTATTTCTAGATACGTTTTCACCCATCGATATGGACCCCGCCAAAGTGTGCCAGATATGCGTCAAGTCTTAACTTTCAAGTGGCTTATAATTTAGTTGTAAGATAACTAATTACGAACCGGATTTAAATTCCTTAACTCCGATAATTGTTTAACTCTTTGAAGTGATGTTTCGTCGAATTTCCAAAAAGGAGTTCAGCTAGAAACTCTTTGATACACTTCCCATCAGAAAAATCGAAACACCTCGGTTTTTCTTGTTTTTGGCCGAATTAAACACCAAAATGTATTGTTTGCATTAAAAAAATTATATGACTGTGTAGCTGGCAGTTCTGTCTTTTCAGTGTGTATAAAAAAAATCAAAATTCAAAATTGGAACTCCACCTGTTTGTTCTGTAAATGAGATGAATGACTGAGACACGTTTGCAGTTTGCGCCTTATAACGATTCATAACATTTTCTACATTAAAATTTAGAGCTTGTCTTAGCTTATCTTAAAACTTTTGTTTTTTTAATTGTTTATTGTGACTTTGGATCGCCTGAATAAAGTTAGATTTTATCTGAATCATGGGTATTTTGCCCGTAGAAGCCGCCCAAGTGGTGACATTGCCAAATTTTGGACTTGGTCGTTGTTTTGTGGCTGTATGTTTGCATTTAAGCCTCATCTCTGTTCATAAAGTTTACAAACGCTATCAGAAGACTGATCTGTTTACGCGACGTTCAGAATCTGACGGAAATCGGGTCAGCTCTGACTGATATGATCGAATTAATGTTATGAGTTCTTTGCAAAATCGACGCCTTAGCGCTTTTCAACTACGGCAAAAGCTATCAAATGTACAAAAGGTGGCTGAAAATGGCTCTACAATCAGAAGAAGGTTAAAGGAACGTAGACTGGTACCGCAATAGCCAGAAAAAGGGCCCAAATCAACTGAAGACAATTAAATAGCGCGCTTTATCTTTGCAAGTGAGCACCTAAACTGGTCGTATACCCAATGGATCAAATTCCTCTTTTCTGCTGAGTGTAGAATTACGCTGAATGGTAACCACGGAAGCACTATGGTTTACAGAAGGGATTAAAAATGCTTTACACAATGTTGCATTGATAAAAAGGTCAGTTATGGTGACAGTTCGTGAAAGGTTTGGGAAGGAATCAGCGCCGACGGCATGACAGATTTTGTCTTCGTGTCTGCATTTGATTTGGGCCTGTTTCCTGGCTATTGCGGTACCAGTCAAAGTACCTTTATCCTTATTCTGATTGAAGAGCCACTTTCAGCCACCTTTTGTACATTTGATAGCTTTTGCCGCAGTTGAAAAGCGCTAAGGCGTCGATTTTGCAAAGAACTCATAACATTAATTCGATCATATCAGTCAGAGCTGACCCGATTTCCGTCAGATTCTGAACGTCGCGTAAACAGATCAGTCTTCTGATAGCGTTTGTAAACTTTATGAACAGAGATGAGGCTTAAATGCAAACATACAGCCACAAAACAACGACCAAGTCCAAAATTTGGCAATGTCACCACTTGGGCGGCTTCTACGGGCAAAATACCCATGATTCAGATAAAATCTAACTTTATTCAGGCGATCCAAAGTCACAATAAACAATTAAAAAAACAAAAGTTTTAAGATAAGCTAAGACAAGCTCTAAAGGTGATAATCATATGCCCATACAAGGTTAGGCCCCTCGAAAATCGAAATGGCTAGTAATTAAACTCGTAGTAATGTATTTCTTACACTATCTAGATCATGGTGGCATACTTAGTTTTTAATTATCTAACCGTAAACTGATGAAACGATGCAAAATAATTCTTAACCTAAAATGGCATAACCTAACTAAGAATTTTGATACGAGTTATAAGGTGAAAGTATTTATACCCGCACACCCACAACGCACTCGCCGAATTTTGGATTCTTTGTATGAAAATCTGTGGAACCTCGAAAATATTGCCGAGCCGCACGCGCCTAACCGAACGGATTCCCCAGCCAGTGCTAATCATAGACTATAATGCTGATGACGTCATCAGCGCACGCGGACAGTGTAACCATTTAAAAAGATTCAGTTTTTGTCAATGCTGCCAGACTGTCCCATTACCATTACCTCCCAGTAAAGTCTGCTGTTCACCGTCCGTGTTCCAGTTTTTCTTTTCGAAAGTTTCGAAGTTCTTGGAGTCTGTGTCACTCTTAAAGAATAACCAAATGACATTTTCACATGTTGCTTATTTGACATTTGCCACTTTAATTTTAAGCTTTTTTGACATTTCAATATTTGAGATTCCGTCCTTTTAAATTCAATTGACATTCTGTTACCTTTACATTTGGACATTGGGACAAAATGTTTTCTGCTTCTTCTTTGCATTTTATTACGTTTACATTCTAGCAATTTTACATTTTGCTACTTTGACGTATTGGCATTTTGCCTTTCTGCACATTCTACTTCCTTGAACAATAATATTTTTTAAAAGTTGAAACAGCGGGACCTGTAATATGTTCAAAAGTTTTGTTCCACCGTAGAACAAAGAACGTAGAAAATATTCCGACCTGTTCTATTGTAGAAGTGATCAGTTGGACATATGGGAACAAAGGGAAGCTGCGTGGTGCACGGGGAAAGTTCTGCAGTTAAGGAAGTTGGCTGCTTGAACGTGCCTCTGGCGTAAAATGACAGCAATTATTAGTTGAAATAAATTTCCGAAAAAAACGCACATACGGCAAAATTACCCATTAAATTGGGAGGAAAGTACTCTCTTGGCAACACCAATTCTATTCGATGCGGCTGTGCTTGCGGTTAGGTGTGCGAGGTCATCCGCATTATTCAGCGCGTACGGCGAGTACGTTGCGGGTGTGCGGGTATACTTCCTTTTGCCAAATGACAATTTGATGACAATAGGAAAAGAGGAAATGAAGAAATAAGCAGAAGTTTTATTCTCTATGAGAGTTCAAAGAGTATGTAATACTTGCAGGGTAGATGGGTAAAATGGTACCTACCCCTGATCAGATGTTTAAAGACATTGCAAAAGAAGTTTCCTAATACGAATTCGTATCACCCTATGCAGTTCCTGTGGCATGGTCTGTTATATTTTTGCCGTTGTAATGCCAGTGGCAGCTTGCCTATTATTATTATTTATTTAATAAAGTCTGCAAGTATATAAATCATTAATCTATCAATAGTTGTTGTTGTTGTTGCTGTAGTCGCTTTTGTTGCTTTTCTTATGTACGAACCCGGCTATAACATAACATAACGTAACGTGACGTGACGTGACGTGACGTGACGTGACGTGACGTGACGTGACGTGACGTGACGTGACGTGACGTGACGTGACGTGACGTGACGTGACGTGACGTGACGTGACGTGACGTGACGTGACGTGACATAACATAACATAACATAACATAACATAACATAACATAACATAACATAACATAACATAACATAACATAACATAACAACATAACATAACATAACATAACATAACATAACATAACATAACATAACATAACATAACATAACATAACATAACATAACATAACATAACATAACATAACATAACATAACATAACATAACATAACATAACATAACATAACATAACATAACATAACATAACATAACATAACATAACAACATAACATAACATAACATAACATAACATAACAACAGTCCACTGCTGGACATGGGCCTCTCCCTATTGGGGGGGTATTGCCATACTCACCACGCTTGGCAGGCGGATTGGCGAGCGCAGTGCATGATGGTGCATTAACAGGGAACACTGCTGCCCATTACCTGGATGAGTATCCCTTAGTCGCTTTTTACGACACCCACGGGTAGATGATTGGGGTGATGCTATTCTAAGCCGGCATCACTCGGCATACACAGGAGATTGTATGCGCTGTAGTTGTTTTTACGCATCCTGGGTTCTAAAAACTGCTCCATTTTACCCTTATTTCCTCTTAGTTGCTCTTAGTACCTACTTTATGTTTGTGTCACAGATGTCAGCAGAATCAAGGAACCAGAATTTTGACCGGAATAAAACACAAAAATATACTTTTTAACATAAATTGTGATTCCCGTTTCGTCTGAAGATGATTAATATAAGATTTTGATCCAAAAAACGTATCATCTTTTTTACATTTCATGAGATTCTTAGCCGTTACCGAGAGGGGGGCCTAGATTTGATTATATCCTTTTAATGTTAAAAATGCTATGAATCGTTAAAAGGCGCAAACTGCAAACGTGTCTCGGTCATTCATCTCATTTACAGAACAAACAGGTGGAGTTCCAATTTTGAATTTTGATTTTTTTTATACACACTGAAAAGACAAAACTGCCAGCTACACAGTCATATAATTTTTTTAATGCAAACAATACATTTTGGTGTTTAATTCGGCCAAAAACAAGAAAAACCGAGGTGTTTCGATTTTTCTGATGGGAAGTGTATTTTCACGATGTTAAGCAGATTCAAATTACATTACAGGAGTAATATAACAATACATAAGTTACTGTATAGTAGCGGTTAAGAATACAGCCACCCCTAGCTCACTCAGGGTGTTTCGTAAAAGGCAACGTAGAATTATTGACCTCGGTTGAATGTCTGTCGACTATGGTCAACCGCATGGTAGCGGTGATACCACCTACAATAGCATTTCACAAGAGGGTTGCGGCATGCGGCTGAACGTAAGCACATGACGAACTTGCACTTTTAGAACACAAAATCGTTTATCAAATGGATTTGGCTATGTTTTACGACTGGCCGCCTGCCTGACGTAGGTGGTATCACCACCACCATGCGGTTAGCCATAGTCAACAGATAATTCAGCCGAGGTCAAAAACTCTACGTCGTCTTTTACGAAACACCCTTATGTGTGGTCTAGGGTTGGTAGTATTTAAAACAAAAAAAGTATTAGCATGCTCTCCGAAGCACTGAACCAACTTTGTATGCCAGATGGACTTCACTCTACAAGATTTATAAAGGACTTAGTAGAAATACCTACTTGAACCAAGATACACGGAGGTTAGACCAATATTTCACTCTCCGGAGTATGAGATTTATGGCACAATCTTTGGTAAGTACAAGGATTTTTTAAGCTTGCATGGTACTGAAATTCAGGGGGCTTTTTAAGAAATGAAAGTACTAATCTGAGTTTATCATTTAAGGGGTCAACCTTATCATTTAAGGGGACTTAAGGCGCTATACACATATAACGTCCGTTGATGCGTTATTTTGGCGCAGCGTTATCCGCCTTTTTTATGTGTAACGGTTTGATAGTCGTATCTGTTAGCGCAAAAATATCGCACAACCAACAAACCATCTTGAGCTTCTTGGCATGAACCTTTCATCTGACCTGAACTTTGGACATTATATTGAGTCTTTGGCCAAGACTGCAGCAAAAAGACTCGGAATTCTCTCGAAGGTCAGGCGATACTTCACACCAGTACAGCTTTTACAACTATACCAAGCTCAAGTCCGTTCCTGCATGGAGTATTGCTGTCACCTATGGGACGGGTCTGCCAAATACCAGCTGGCAGCCCTGGACTCGATTGAGAAGCGCGCCAAGAAACTCATCGCTGATAGGGCACTAATTGACGCAAAGTTACAGAGCCTCGAACACCGTCGCAAAATAGCTTGCTTGTCGGTTTTCTACAGGATACACTTCGGGGAGTGTGCACAGTCTCTCCATGACCTGATACCTCCGTCACCATTCTATCTCCGGTGCACGAGACGCCGGTTGGGATTCCACCCGTATATCGTAGACATCCCGCAAATTCGCACAAAGCGCTTCGCTTCTACATTTTTAATGCGAACTGCTAAGGAGTGGAACTCCCTGCCTGCGGATCTGTTTCCAGAACGTTATAACCTGGGCCTTTTCAATGCGAGAGTGAATAGGCATTATCTGGGCGAGCATGTTCCATCATCGTCTGCATCGTCACTTCACATCAGGTGAGATTGCGGACAAATGCTTACCCATTATTTATATAAAAAAAAAACCCTTTCACATAAACCATATTTGTATGAGAATAAGGTCGAAACACGTATTGTCCCAACGCATTCGTTACGCATCGCAAAATAAAATTAATTTAATTAAAACTTACAAAAACGTAGAATAAAAGCATTCCACTCTTAGGTGGATAAATAATTTTCCCCAAGGGTGATAAAAAACAGTACTAATCAATGATTCAAAACCACTGCAGAGCGGGAAAAACAACCTTATTTTACTAGCGGTCTAGTGTTGTGTTGTCGATATTTTTTTCTTGTCGATGTTTAACCACTTATTCCATTTTGTATGGTTACAAAATAGTCAATCGCACGTTTCTTGATTCAGAATTGATAAGAAAATCTTTATGTCGTATCGGAATTTCAAAATCCGAAACGAACCTAAAGAAAGGAAAGAACATAAAAATTGCCGTTTTTCACTGAGTCGAGCTCTTTCTGACAATAAATAAGTAAACAAAGTAAGGTCAGATACAAAAATTTCAGTTAATAGTGTGAAAATAAGTAGTATCTATCTAGTAACTGAAATGAAAACTACCATTGACAATTTATATTTTCATGCAGAGTAAATCGATTTCTCGCTAAGATAGAATAGATTGTTGCGTCGCCCTCTTTAATTTTCCGCGATATTTGGTGTCAATCAATCTATCTCTGAGCTATCGATAATTTTTCAACTACACACAACACTAGTAAAACAAAAACCGGAGGTTATTTATTTTTCCGCTGCGGCGTTTTGCATTTTACCCGATTTCGCGAAGTGGAAACTTCTCCGCGGATGTATATGAAATGTTAATGCTGATATAATGCACTATTCCCACTTTTGCGTTATTTTTAGATGCCTCATGGAAAGCGTTTTAATACTTGCCTAGTTTTTGACGTGTGGTACAAGAATTACTGATTTTTTAAACACAAAGTTTTTTTTAAATATCTTTCTCCGAGGGCTAAATTCTCTTCCAAAAAAGTAATCAATAAGTAGTCGCGTAAACCTACATATCTTACGACAATTATAATATTTTTTGGTTCGTTCTGTAACATGTTGTATTTTCATTATTACAAATTGATTTTGTATTTGTACTGAAATTTTGCAGTATAATGTAAATACTTAATTTTATTGGTGTTTATAATTTTATTTGTTTGAATGAATTTATATTTCAAAGCGATTACAACTTGTTATCAGTATGCATAAAACAACATTTCCCATAAAACAATTTTAAACGAACTTTCGCTTTTAATACAAATGTTATCATGTAAATTAATGTAATTTTGGTGCTGATACGATATTTCTGTATTGTTTGATACAGGGTGTAAGGCTCTAGCTCTACATATAGACTTGAGACTCATGACACATGAGACTTAAGACGTGCTACATCGCGACGACGCTTGATTCCGTTTCCATATAAAATGTATGAAACAACAGAGTCAAAGCTACACACTTCGCTTCGAAGACGGCTGACTATCACTTCTCTGACAAATGTCATCTTCCGTCTCAGGTCTACTCCATGAAGCTTGCGCCTAAGGGCCCTCCGAATACTGAAATACATTCAGACCGTGAAACAAATATATTTCAGGGATTGTTTTTAATACCAAATCTTGGTATTCTATTTTGCAATTTGTATACCTACATGTTAAACCTGCACAATAGTAATATTAGCATGATGTTTGTGTAGGTAGGTACCTATATCTACCTAAGGGCGTGGGTTTCATGTGCACAGGTTATCAACCCTTGTAGCAGTCTACTTTGATCCAGGGTAGCGGCTTTAGTAACAAAAAACCGATTTTTCAATAATTGATTATTTCATGCTAACAACAATTTACAAGGGACCTAATGTAATACCTCATACATAACGACCTACCTAACCTACTACAATACATAACGTGTATTTAAATTGATGTAATACAAGAAACGAAATAATTCATTGTTGCAAGAAAATATGTGCTCGGAAATGCAAAAAACAATTAAAAAATTGGTTAATTGAACTTGCATAATCGTTCATCAGAAATTGATTATTTTCGGTAAAATATAGTTTTTAAAATCATAAATTGAAAATGATAAAATTGAAAAATTCACTAGCGACCCGCGCCTGTGGATTTTTTAATAATCGATTATTTTTAACATCCCTACTTGTAGCAAAAACTACTTTGCTCTGACAATTTTGCTGCAGTATTATCATAATAGTTTGCTCTCTCTCTGAACATGGGAGAAGATGAAAATAGAAATACTTAATGTTACAAAGGTTGTCGTGTAGTAAAGTACACTTGGTGATATTATATTTACTACATTGAGTTCTGTAATATAATAAGAATGAATACAATATTATTAGAACTCGAGTCCCGACAGAGTTGGTAAAATAAGAAGGATACAGTTAAGTATTTGATTCTCTTCTTACTTAGTTATAAGTACCTATAACGAATTTAAGAAAAGATTGCATATCCTACTATCCTACTAATATTATAAAGGCGGATGTTTGTTTGTGTGTTTGTTACGACATCACGCAAAAACGGCTGATTAGATTGACATGAAACTTTGCAGAAATAATAAAAGGGCATCTGGAATAACACATAGGATACTTTTTACCACGGAAAAATGTCTCATTCCCACGGGATCTCGTATTTTCCAATATTTTTGAAATAGGTGGCGTGACTGAGCCGATTCGCGTTTTAAACGTTTTCGCCGAAAACTTACAGCGACATCTCGTGGCGAATAAAGCTTTTTTCCCGCGGAATAATAGGTTGCAGCGGGTGAAACCGCTGACGGGCAGCTAGTCCTACTATAATATTATAAAGGCGGATGTTTGTGTGTGTGTTTGTTACGACATCACGCAAAAACGGCTGATTAGATTGACATGAAACTTTGCAGAAATATAAAAGGGCATCTGGAATAACACATAGGATACTTTTTTCCACGGAAAAATGTCTCATTCCCACAGGATCTCGCATTTTCCAATATTTTTGAAATAGGTGGCGTGACTGAGCCGATTCGCGTTTTAAACGTTTTCGCCGAAAACTAACAGTGACATCTCTTGGCGAATAAAGCTTTTTTCCCGCGGAATAATAGGTTGCAGCGGGTGAAACCGCTGACGGGCAGCTAGTAATACATAATTGTTTCAAGTCCTCTATTTGTACAGGTTAACATCTTACCGTTAAATATCTTAACTCGTCCATAATATCCAGTACAAAAAAACTTTGCTCATATTTTCCTGACCTTGAGATAATATTTTCAAAAATACGTACTGAAATGCTTATATCACGCCTATATCTTTCACGGGGTAAGCAGAGACGTGTAAAATGGCCATTTACACCACATCTGACAACAGTTAAAGAGTCATTTAGAAGACTGTGTATTACCTTACCAGAAAGAGTAGTGTTAGCTTGTCTTCTAAAATTGCAATCAAATCCTTTACCTAGACGCTTTTTACGACACCAACGGGAAAGATTATGGGGTGATGCTATTTTTAGCCAGCACCACAAGCCAAATAACTACACAAAAACAAAACATCTTCAAAAATACCTTCGTTTTAGTAAATAGTCCAATGCAAATAGCTGAGAAATATATCACAAAAGTTTGTCAAAGTAATCTTTATTCAATTGAGGCGAACCGAACGCCAGTCGATAAAGGAATGGGGAAGTTAGAACAAACAAAAGCACAACTTTTGTTGCTCTTCTTTGTAATGTTATTAATAAATTATAACTTTCATTTATGTAAGGTTTGGGCATTTTTAAAACTTCTGTCTAGTTGTGAAAATAGTGAAGCTTATGGTTCTTGTTACAAGTTTAGCTAAATAGTGAAGAGTCTCTATTCAATTTTTTATCAGTAGGTCAAGAAGTACCTTCATACCAATTTTCAGCTTCCTAGGTCAATCCGAATAGTTATATTATAATTTATAACCTTCTATTGACTTTATTCCACTGTCATACTTATAGTACCTACACCGATCTATGGGGCAAGCTCTTCAGATTAGACGTGTGTCATGACATGACGCATTGGATGGCATCTGTCAAACAAGTGATCCTCTCACGTCTTACATCTCCTTTGCGGAGCCTTCGCCCCAAGAAGTTATTCATCTTTGCCAAGATGCTTGTACGTAGACTTCGCCCTATGGAGCCAAGGAGCTAGGTCTAGGTCAAAAATATTTGACTAAACTCAATGATATTATTATGTAGGAACCTAAAATATTTTACTCAAGTTTTCAGCGAAGAATACCTATTACTTAAAAGTTAAAATCATATTTCAGTAAAACCTGTAAGTGACGTGACATCGGGCCTTCTTTAGAATTTAGGACCCAAATTTGAGTTTCTAAAATGTTGAATTCTCAAAATTCGGCCGCGTACGTAACTGTGTTTTGTAACCGGTTACAAACAAAGATTTTTTTCTTATTTGCTCGTAACCTGGTTACAAACTAGTAAAAAAAAAACATTAATGAACTTCGGAATATTTTTTTAAAGTTACTAAGGAAGAATTTCTCCTTTAGGGCCAAAATGTTAAATTCCTAAAATGTTGAATTCTCAAAATGTTGAATTCTTAAAATGTTGAAAAAACTCAACTTTGCAAAATGTTGAATTCCCAAAATGTTGAATTCTCAAAATTCAAAATCATTACATAGTATAAAGGTAATTTAAAGTCCCTTCCCATGTCTGTATGTATGTTTTTATTTTATGCTTATATCTTTAAAATCCCTTAACGGATTTTGATGCGGTTTTTTTAAATATTATATAGAGTAAGATAAGAGGCAGGTCTTTATTTTAAATATTCTTTTCTTCAAATTTTTACCTCTAAAGGGGTATAGAGTTTGTATGGAAAATCATTATTTTTTAAAATTTGCGATTAGATCAAAGAGCTAAAAAATTAATACGTGTTTCGGGGATTTTCGATTTTTAACCCCTAAAGGGGCAAACAATGGGTTGCAGCGGGTGAAACCACTGACGGGCAGCTAGTGTTGAATAAAAAAATCTAAGTCCCAAGTGGTGTTCATACTGTTTGTATATTATAGGTTTTCCCAAATTGTTAAACATAATTTTTTTAAGTCCTAAATAGTCTCCATACTGTTTCTACTGTAGGTTTCCCATAATGTTGAATATCATGTTCCCAAAATGTTGTTTTTTTTTCAAAATTTTGAACGAGTAGGTAATTTACACTCATGTCATGCATGACATGCTCTAAATTTTAGATGGCAGCTGTCAAAAGTCCTTAATCTCGGAATCTCTGCATGCTTGATTGAGTAACAATTTTGGGGAAGAGATAGTCCTTGACAAGATCTATGTTTTAGTTGACAGCTGTTAAACTTAAACCTAATTTATCTCTGAAACTATGCATGATAGACAATCTGCTTCTTTTAAGAAGATTAGGTTTTAACAAGATGTACAAGTGGCAGAATGACAAAGTAGAAAAATCTCAAAGGGGCAGAATTTCAAAGAAGCAAAAGTAAAATTCGCAGAATGTCAAAGTAGCAGAATGGTTCGAAGTATGTCTAAATGTCAATGATGTGATCATGTGACAATAATTTACTTATAAAAATAATGTCTATATGACAAGTAGGTACTAACAGGTAACGAGAAAAAAACTTTCTTCTTTTGTAGCTTTCGGTTACGAAACATAGTTACATAGGCGGAATAAAAAATTTCAGTTTGTAACCAGGTTACGAACACATAAGAAAAAATCTTTATTTGTAACTGGTTACAAAACACAAGTTACATACGCGGCCGAAAGGAAAATTTAATTACTTAAATTTTTACCTATAAACGCTATGAGATAAAACATTCCCTAGCAAATAAACAGATGAATACGATATTCGGTAAAACATTATTTTTGTATTCAGAAGCGAGCGACAAATCACTTCCGAATGGGCACTCTCTTTTATAGAAAACGAATTTCGCCATGACTTGCCTCCGCCATATAACTAATGGAAATAAAATATTAAGATTAGCTTCCATTTTGACCTAGAAAATAAAAGGAAAACATGGCAGAATAAACCTTGAATCAAACAACTGATTTGTCCTATGTTATACTATTTTTTAAGAATTTTTCAATTTGTTCTATGCGTGTGGTGCCGGCTTAGAATAGCATCACCCCACATCTTTCCCGTTGATGTCATGAGAAGCGGCTAAGGAGTTTGAGTGTTGGTGTGTATTTCAATTTCGGGCGACAGGCTGACAACCTGTCACTAAGGAGATACACAGTCTTCTGAATGAGTCTCTTGTCGGACGTGGTGAAGCTAAATAGCCGTATTTTTAGAGCCGTTTACAGTCCAGCAAAAAAGAGTAGAAATTAAATAAAATGAAACTAAAAAAACTTCATACTAAATTGTTGCCATTCTTAGTCAATGTTGCCATTTAATTTTGAAATTTCATACAAAGTGGCGCCCTCATTTCTTGTGTACTTTTTTTGCTGGACTGACACCCTGACTTCCTCGCGATATAGGCTAGGGTATTTTTAGGTATATATTTATGAAAACAAGAGGAAAAAAACCGGCCAAGTGCGGTTGGACTCGCCCACCGAGGAATCCGAACTAAGGTTTGTAGGTAACTCTGGACTAAATGTTTATTGGTAAACCTATATTTTCATTATCATGTATAATATGACACATAAACATGGACCTAACGTTATTTACCGGTCCACATACATATGTACATACCCACTTACATACAATACATACTCTCGGAAAACATAACCCTCCTTGTGCGGCATTCGGGTAAAAACAGAAGATGATAAAAGAATCCCGAAAGCATTTTAGTATTCGTATCAATTAACCCAAGAGGCACACTCTCTTTATGGACCTTTAAAATAACCGTAATATTTTAGAAACCCTATGGTCACAAATAATACCCGTAAAAACGTCTTTTGAACCAGTAAATCTGTTTTATTGTGTCGGATGCGTAGGCCGGATGTAACCCCCTGTGACCCGGTTATAAAGTTGCGGATATGGACGTATATTCTTTTTAACACTGCTAACTGTCGTTTTGCTGAATGTTTGTATACTGGGTGAAATTTTGCTAATGACCGATAGCAAAAACTCGAAACCAGTTGGTGATAATTATAGAAAATTTTTCTTCAAAGAACATAAGTCGATATATGAAACAAACTTGGACCTACCATAGTAACTCAAATCATTGTATGAGAATACCAAATTTTATTTTTAGATTTCGGCCTATGTTCCTTGTGGAAAGTTGTTCCTTATCATCACGAGCCGGTTCTGAGCTTTAGCTATCTATCCGTCATTAGTAAAATTTCACCCAGTAGATAGCTAGGGGTTAAAAAATAGGTAACTGGTCAGAAATTAGTTGACTATGAACATACAACATACATACATGTACGAATAATATGCAATAAGTAGGTATGAGTTAAGGACTACTAGCTAAAACTAAATTTTTCAATAGGATTACCTACTACGTAAAAAATATTCAATGCAAAAAACGCTGATGTAGCTTTAATAAGTTCGTTTTGGATTTTTTGTTATTATTATAAGCATTTATTCAATGTTGGATACAAAAAATATCACTTATTGATATTCATTACAAAAATAATAATGTCATTGTATTTTTACCTTATTAATTGAATGACACAATTTTCTTTTTCTTATAACAATTTTGAGGTCCTAGTATATACATACGCGGCTCGGGCGGGATAAAAAAATAAAAATAAAAGCACTGCCTCGGGGCTGGCCAGGCTAACCACACGGCATGTAAATAGAATCAAATTCAGATAACATAAAACAAAAAAGTTACATGCACATAATTAGCCGTATTATACGTTATTGTATTATTTATATTATACGTTATTTGCATTTGATATTTTTCAGATAGCAATCTTCCTTCCTATTGAGGGTTCAAACAAAATCATTCAAACAGAACTAATTTACCGCTCAAACAACAGCTCAAGTTGCAAAAACTTAATTTATTATCACCCAGAAAACAAATTCTAAATTCATCCAAATATTAAGCGAGAGATAGTAAAACGACGACCCAAACGCGGCAGTTAAAATTTATAATGAAGCCGGAATTTTGAGTGTTATTTGAGGAAGCGCTGTAAAATCCGCAGTTAGCTGGTGGAACAACTAATTTGTTTATTATAATAGCTGTTATGCAGACTGTTGTAAAGCGTTAGTAAACAACGTTAAATCGCGCTATAAATCTAGTTATAACGTGCCAAGGACTTGGGAGTTTCATTGAATAACTCTCAGCTGCTCGGAAACATAAACTTCAAGAGTTCAACAGAGTTCTACATCGCTACGTAGTTTACATGAACCCATTGAAAGTATCAACTGATTCTAGTATTAAACAGGACAAGTGTTTATTCGGGGGTAGCCGTAAATAATGTGGCAAGCTGAATCATGTGTAGGTAAGCTCTCTTCGAAAAAAGGTTAAAATATAAACATAATATAGAACTTAGCAAAATACAATTACGGTGGCCATGCCATGGTTTTAACACAAATTCCGTTTCTCGTTTTGTTAGTAACTTATGCCTACATAGGTAGTTTTATCTACCTGTATTTATTGGCTGTATATTACGTCTATAAGTGTTCTACCTACCTTTGGCGAAAGATGGCATTTTAACGAAGATAGGCCGAAGTGCAAAATGTACTAACTGAAAGTAGATTGATGTGAGAGTATGGCCTTGTAAAGTTGTGAATGGTAAGCCGATGGTAATCGGCATGTATGGACCCTTCATCAGCACTGCTACCTCCCTACCTATAACAAAAGTTTTGTCTCCAGCCAATCTCGAGAAAGTAAAATCGCGCCTTCGTTTTTTATCACACACAACATCACGTCAGATAGCACACCGCCTATTTCAACAGTATACCATCTCTTAGAGGGTGAAAAACGAGTGCCTGGCAGTTTGCCATCCGGAGCAAACCAGAAATATCTGGTGCTAAGCGGTTCGGTTCGGTTACGTGCTAGATTTACTGCCACTTTGGGATTTAGACAAGCTTAGTTTTAGCTATCTATGGGATATGTTACCGGCCAAACCCGATTTTAGGATAAACTAGTTTTTGCTAGGTCAAAGTAGTTTTATCATACATGCGATGCGATTGGACAAACCGGTTCAGACTAGGCTTAATTAGTTAGTTCACTGTACTGCTTTGAACATTTTTAGATAGGCCTGTTAAATAACCAGTTTATCCTGAAGTGAACTTATTAAATTTTAGGCTCAACCAGTTCAGCCCTGCACCCCAGGACTAACTAGTTTATCTTATCGACTTTAGGACAAACTAGTTTAACCTAATCTGAACCGGTTTATCCCATCACAAATAGGTAGGATAGACTACTTTGGTCTTTGGGTCATTTGTCGATATAAAGTACCATATGGTTTGGTTTGGTCACGTTGAGAGGATGAATGAAAGAAGATTAACGAAAAAAGTATATATGGCGAGTGTGGATGGGAACGTTGGAAGGGGAAGACCTAGACGAACGTACCTGGACCAAATCGGGGACGTTTTAAAGAAAGGTCAGGTCAAAAGTACCCTAAACCGACGAGCGTGCATGAAAAGATTGATGAATGTTGAAGAAGCGAAAGAGGTATGTCAGGATCGTAGCAAGTGGAAGGACGTAGTCTCTGCCTACCCCTCCGGGAAAGAGGCGTGATGTATGTATGTAAGTACCATATTTGACAACTCTCTATCTCTCTCTCTACGTGTGGCACACCGAGTCGTTCATTTGACAACTGTGAAACATAAACTAGCAGACATTACAACACAAAAAAATAGACCTTATGTCACAGCTTTTGAGCCTATTCGAATGACCGTACTGATAGGCGCCCCGAGCGCCGTTTCCCTAATTTGTGTATTTCAATCGTCCACCGCATAAGACGAACTTAAAACTTTACCTGACAAATGAACAAACTGATTGATTGCCTCCAGACCGGATCGATGGCTTAACGTGCCTTCCGAAATGCGATACTAACCGAGCCATTGACTGCATCCATCAACAAGGCAGGCCCTTCCTTTCATCTGACAAATAACATCAATAATAATGCGATCAATTCAGGCCCTTTTCCAAGGGTTCCGGTTTTCCTTGAAGGCTCTTTCATGTTGATCAATCAATAATGGTCTAAGTAGTTTTATATTAGCTGCATATGAGATTCAACTCTCAAGTTCTATTTAATTGCACATTGTAACAAAATTGAGAGTTTACAGAAGGTTCACTGACTGTGCCAAACTAGTTTATCCTGAAGTCTACTTATTGATTTTAGGCTCAACTAGTTCAGCCTAGGACTAACTAGTTTATACTATCGGCTTTAGGACAAACTAGTTTAACCTAGTCTGAGCCTGGTTTATCCCATCACATGTAGGGTAAACTACTTTAGCCTTTGCGTCGTTTGTCGATTAAAAGTACCATATTTGACAACTCTCTATCTCTCTCTCTACGTGTGCACACCGAGTCGTTCATTTGACAACTGTAAAACATAAACTAGCAGACATTTCAACACAGAAAAATAGTCCTTACCCACAGCTTTTGAGAGCTGTCAAATATAGCCTATTCGAATGACTGTACTGAAAGGCGCCCCGCGCGCCGTTTCCCTAATTTGTGTATTTCAATCGTCCACCGTAAAATACGAACTGAACTTAAACTCATAAATTAAATAATGAGAAAATTGAAAAATTCACTAGAGACCGCCTTAACTTAACTTAACTTAAACTTTACTTGACAAATGAACAAACTGACTGATTGCCTCCAGCCGACGATCTGTCAATTATTATCAATAAGAAGAGTGGACTAAATTATGAAAAAGAAATTAATGTCACTATTAGTAGAGTGGTTGAATGGCTAGAACATAATAATCTCCATGTTAATCTAAAAAAAACTACATACTTACAGTTTAAAAATAAAAACGGAAGACCAACTAACTTGTCTGTAAAGTATAAAGATGCGGAAATAACAGAATCAAACTTAACGAAATTCCTCGGTATTATGCTTGACACACATTTGACTTGGAAAGATCATGTAGAGTCAGTCTGTCAGAAAATAAATCGGTTTGCGTACGCCCTATACCGGCTCAAAAACATCTGTGACCAAAAGACAGCCTTAATAGCCTACCATGGGTATGTTTGTTCAGCTTTACGCTATTGTCTTGTTATTTGGGGAAATTCTGTGGACCTTGACCGAGCCTTTATTCTCCAGAAAAAATGCGTGAGAGCTATGTGCGGTGCGGGTCCAATGGATAGTTGTAAGCCGCTGTTTAAATCATTGAACATACTAACATTACCATGTCTGTATATTTTTGAACTTTGCATGTTTGTAAAAAGAAATAAATATATGTTCCCAGACAAAACAGTCACTTTTACTACAAGATATCCGCACCGCTTACACAGCCAGACTCACAGCACCACTTGTTTTGCTAGGAATAGCTATAATATGTGTATTAAAATATTTAACCTCCTGCCTAATAATGTGAAAACACTCCCGATTGCTTTATTTAAGAAATGGCTGTATAATTTACTTGTCACAAACTGTTTTTACGACATTCAGGAATTTATTGCATTCAAATTTTAATAATTTATTTGTTTCGTTTTGACATATTCTACAATTTGTAATAATTACTTATTAATTAATGGACCTTTTATTTATTGACATTTTTGAGATTGTTTGACTATTATATTGATTGATTACCTGTATTTTTATTGCCTAAGACATGTTATCTTGAAATTGTTATTAGTGTAATTATGTTCTTATTTATTTTTATTTCAATTCTAGTTTTGACATTGTGTTTTTATTATTTAATTTATTTGCTTGACATTTTTAAATTCATAATTTTGTATTTGCATGCCAATGAACGGCGCTGCACGCTTGAACATTACAAATTAATATTGTAAAATGTCCATCTTTTGTACCGTGTTGCTTGTGAATAAAGAATCATTCATTCATTCATCCGGATCGATGGCTTAACGTGCCTTCCGCAACGCGATACTAACCGAGCCATTGACTGCCTCCATTAACAAGGCAGGCCCTTCCTTTCATCTGACAAATAACATCAATAATAATGCCATCAATTCAGGCCCTTTTCCAAGGGTTCCGGTTTTCCTTGAAGGCCCTTTCATGTTGATCAATCAATAATGGTCTAAGTAGTTTTATATTTGCTGCGTAAGAGATTCAATTTTACAAAGATTATGCAGCATAATAAGGCGCGAGTTCCACCGTTAAAATTGCGACGTAATATGACATCTGTCAGGCAAGTTATCGTCAGTCGACGTCATAGATGCGACGCGCTATAACTTTATCTATTCTGTTTCATAAATTTTATATGAAAACGGTTACAAGCGATTCGTTAGCGCAGAAAGATGACGTTGTACCTAGTTGTAACACTTTTACCAAGAAGTTACTAAAGGACTCAAGGTTATTGCAATTTCAGACGACATCTGACAACCAGTGATACATGATTTTTCTGAAGCAAACTCTCAAATACTTGTCAAAATGTGTGGCAATAGTGTTCGTATTTTCAAGGCTTTGCCTACCCCGCAAAGGATGAAAGCGCACTTCTCTTCAATAACAATAGAGACACACCTATATGTAACAACAACAACAATAGCATAAAATGCATCTGCACATGAAAGATTCCAAAGAGTAACCATTTGTTTGTGCAAACTAATGTTACCAATTATCTCCAAAACCACAGGTCGGATTTTGATGCAGTGTTCAGTAATAGATAAAGATTTGACTGAGAATTGTTCTTAGCTAAGTGTTACACGAACAACTCACCAAGCGGTGCTAAACAAAGTGTATTTTAAAAGCTTTTATTTAACTTGCAGTGTATTTAAGTATGTATGTTTGTTCGGGTCAAATCTTGCAACTCAATTTTGAAGCAGATATTCTCAACCGATTGAGCTGAAATTTTGTAAACACGTTTAACTCAGATGACAATGCATGTTAGATTGTGTGTGGTTATTCTAAATCCAATATGGCGGAATATCCAAGATGGCCGACAAGTAATCTTTGACGCACTCCTACAATATGGGTGTCAAATGAAAGGGTTTGCTGAGTACAATTTAGAAAATAATATGGCGGACATCTAAAGATGGCCACCTATGATAATTTACAATATGAGTGTCAGAAGAAAGGGCTTGCTGAGAATTACCTATTCGAATTACAAGTTGACGTCATTCTAACTATGGTGGTAACTATGGTGGACTTCTTAAGATGGCAGAATAAAATTTTTATGCTTTTTTACAATAAGGATATCAAATGAAAGGAATTTTTCAGAATAACTCGAAAAATAAAGTGACGTTTACGTCACTCAAAATAAAACCAGATATGACAGACTAAAGGTTAGATGGCGTATTAAGTTTGTTATGTTTTCTTACTAAATGGGTGAAAAACATAGACAAATGTGAGGTAAATGACGTCGCTTTGCACAGATTTTTAGGGGTTGAATGGTTGTTGTGTTGGGGTTTTTAGTCTTCTGTTCATGGCACTGTCAATGAAGAAGCAACATAAAGTTCAGCGATTGCCCCGCTTGGGTACAAGAAGCTTATCGTAGAGGACGAAACTCATACCGAGTTGTCGTAAGACAGTCATGAGACCGATGCCTCGCAGATTCGCACTAGTAGTCCGTATGGACGCAGTTTCAAAGTCAATGAAGAATGTTGTAATTTTTTTCCAGAGGTTACTAAAAAGCAAAAAATAAATTATAAGTAAAAACATTTTTAAACAAGCTTTTATTTGGGTGCGCTAAAAGTATAAAATAATGTATTTACTAAAACTTTAACTTGTAACTTTTAATGGCATTAAATCTACGTCTTCACAATTTATACGATATAAAAGCTTGTCGCGAGATTTGACCTGTGTCTAAATCAATAAATAAATTAGAAAACCAGTGTAAATGATCTTAAATAAACTTTTAAACTAAGTCACACCACACGAGTACCTACTTAAATCTCGCGACAAGCTTTTATATCGTATAAATTGTGAAGACGTAGATTTAATGCCATTAAAAGTTACAAGTTAAAGTTTTAGTAAATACATTATTTTATACTTTTTAGCGCACCCAAATAAAAGCTTGTTTTAAAAATGTTTTTTACTTATAATTTATTTATTTTCAAAATATTTTATTTTGTTTCCACTTGATCTGTGAATTGGACGAAAATATCAAAGTTCGATTACGCCTGCTGCCATTTGCAATAAGCTTTAACTGTTTCTTTCAATTATTTCGCCGTTTTTTATTACCTATCTTAAGTTTTTAACAGATACATGAACAGGCACTTCACTTTACGGTTCAATAATATCTACACAGCAACAAAGAAAAACAATAACAATAGTTTGAAATGCATCCTTACATGAAAGGTTCCATCCATTAGACGTCGTAAAAGAAATCAAAGAGCAAGAATATAGCAACATCGTGAAGGAAATATCAAAAAGAACAATGTAAATATGGCAACACTTAGCTAGCAAGAGCCGGCCCATATCAATAGAATTTTCTTCGCGAAAACATGAGTCTGTCTTTAGAATATGCATATCTAAAAACAGCTTACCCACGTGGGGCGCCGTATTTTCAAAGTTTAGTCATGGTCTCATGGAATTTCCGGATTGAATGCGCATGATATTCGTAAAGTACTTTGACGACATACCTATTTATACCGGGAGTAACAGAAAGGTTATTTATTACAAGCCGAAAGGAGGTCAAGGTACTCAGGAAACTTAACAACTTTCTCCATGGAACATGGGTCGAAATATGAAAAAAAAATTGGACCTGCCTTACAAAATCGCCGATCAGCTGATTGATTTCATATGGGCGATCTAAGTATTTTTTCATATTTCAACCTATGTTCTATGGGAAAAGAAGTTCAGTTTCATGAGTACCTTGACCTCCTTTCGGCTTGTTATACCCTTTCTGTTACTCCCGGTATATAGGTGAGTAAGTCTGCCACAAATTAGAGAGAAGGCACGAGGGCGTGGCGCATTTTGCGACTTTCTATTTTCGTTGTGTACCTAAGGCCAGCTTTAACTTTATACAAAACAGCTTGAGCGGCTTTATACAACAACAAAAACAAGTCATTTTTATAAAAGCTGTAGTACCTAATTCTATGACTAAACTTTTCGCAGATGTGTCCCAAGTTACCCACACTAAGCTCATGAAACTAAAAATAGAGTTAGGGATTGCAATCCGGTACGCCGGATCCAGTAGCATTTTGCCTCCTATCAAATCTGGTGATATTCGTGAAAATTAAAGGGCATAATACACATTTAGAATGGATGTTTGTGTCAGTCTGTAATACAAATGATATAGCGATGTCTGCAATCACACGTATTCGTTTGATGGATGGTTTAGTAAGTAACAACGTACGCATTATCTCCTTCCGCCTAATAAAACGGTCCAATTTTTATGGACTTATCGTATCTATTGTTACAATTTGACTTCAGTAGCTGCAGCTTACAAAAAATAGCAGTTACATTACAATACACAAAAAAAAGATTTAATTACATCTACATTGTCCTTTTGCAGTAAAAAAGAAACCCTTGAAAAAAAAATTGAAACATCCGAATTTTCACTATTAATGTCAGTCCGGTAAAGTCCGGTCAGATCGGGACTCATTCCGGATTGCAGGCACTACTAGAATACCTACCTACTGAAGTAAAGTACTTAGCTATTGTAGTTCAGAGCGGAAGTTACACTTCCGCTTATGTTCAGAGGTAGAAAGCTGTAGAGATACGTACCTTTTGTGATAACTATTTGAGTCTCTCGTTATTTTTTGCATTTCCAGCTTTCTAGTAAGAGGGAAGTCAAATCTTAAAACAGGGAGTATACAGAAAGCGGATTTTCACGATTGGCACTAGTTCCATAGCGAGGGTTGCTAGGTACTGTCAAAAAGCTCAATGTACAAAATTATCAAAACAGCAAAATCTGACAAAAAACGTCACATGATTCTTAGCAAATTTTTAATCCTAGAAATTTGACGCTCGTGTCAACCACCTTTTTAGTTACCTTGACTTCGAGATTCCGGTTATTTCTAGTTAAATGCAGTAAGCGTCAAAATCGTCAATAGCACTTAGTGAGCCATCTGGTAGGGCGCCCGTGCGCCGTTTCCCTAATTTGTGGTCAAATTCTCTCTGAATACCCTACCTACCCCTGCAACGTTTTCAGCAGTTGTCTGTTTGTTTCACATGACATATCCAAAAATATCGATGACTTACCAGTTTCGTATTTGTAGGCACTAACTTTACAGGCGTATTAAGACATGAGACGTAGTGCGATGACATCTGTCAGACAAGTGATCTTCGGCTGTCATCGATGCGACGCGCGTCACACATGTGTATACGGCGTCTCTTCCGTATCATACATTCTTTACTTAACGTCTTTCCTGTAGAGTAAGCACTTAGAGGCACGGGTACAGTACCTTATCACGTGTTGACAGGTAAGGTTGTAGCACCTTGTACATCCCGAAACGGGGTTGGAATAAGTTATTTAATTACAGGGCTTATTATTGGGGTAACTTTCCGAGTGCGGTTTGTTAGTTAACACAGGAGCGCATAATACTTAATTATCTACCCCATTAATGGATCACAAGCTATATTTTTCATAAGTAACATTCTTAGTAAGTAATTGGGTTGAGAAACCACTTTAGGTTGAGTTACCTACTCAAGTTTGTGCTAAGGCCGCAATTCAGGAAATAAATTATCTATAGGTAGGTACCTAACATAAGTGCTGTCACTTTTCGTCACATAGGTTGAGATGAGGATAGAAAGTCATGTCACGTTTGAGTATGTGCATGGATTGACGCGAATTTTGTGTCTAATTATAATTAAAAAACAAATTTAATCGTAATCGTCTCCCTGTCAGCCTATTTGACGGAAAATGACAGCGCTCCAATTGAAACCAGTATCTACCTTGAAAAACTTACCCTACAAAACGCTGCAATTATTTCATGTATAATTTTCTTTTTTACAGGTAAGAAACTAACATTTATGGTACAGGAGACGGCAGTGGGAGATTTTTGGAGATAAATCCCACATCTAAACCATGGTAAGATACGTTTTGCATAATATGTCTGAGGAACACATGCGTAATTATAATGCATCTAATGTAAGATGGGTTCAATAAAAGGTCTAAAAACTTTTTAAATTTAATAAGCTGGTTTTTAGACTTACTTGCGGTATAGTTTTTAGAAAAAAAATGTAAGAAACCGTATTATGGACACACCGCATATCATGGCATAGTCACTGGCGGTTATTTGCAGGAATAGTATAAAGTCTATGATCTGATTAAATACTATAAAATCATGTAGCAAAAGGATGCAGCAATATGTTATGTTCAGAACGACCGCCTCCCTGACGTCAACCCTCTTTGGGCTGTTGTAGGTGGTATCATCGCCACCATGCGGTCAGATATCCAGCTGAGGTCAAAACTCTACGTCGCTTTTAACGAAACACCCTGAATGGACTAGGGGTAACAGTATTCTTAACCGCTACCACACGACAACAGCTAGTAGGTAGGCAACAACCTACGAAACCATAAAAATATTTGGAACCGTTTTTCATGGTTTCCTCGTATCATAATACATCCAAAGGAAAAGAAACCTTACTAAAAGTTTGATAAGTGAACTTTACTTTCACAACTTTTACTTTTTTCTTGGAAAAGAAATATTACTTTGAAAGGAACAAAATGCTGGCTGGTCTTATGAAGGCTGGCGGTATAAATAAATAAAGTATTACTGTAGGGCCTACAATTATTACGAAGGGTCCCAGATACCCTTCGATAAGTAGTAGTAGGAGGCAAAAAAAATCTGACATCAAGGCTCACTGATACCCACGACAGAATAAAGAAAGGGTCAATACTTTTATGAGACATTGAATAGAAGCTTATTTGTTGTGGAAATCCATCTTCGCGTCGAATGGATACGAGACTATGTAGCATCGATTTTCAGGAGGGTGTTCAAATCACACAGTGCAAGTACGTACATGATCACATCACATAAGGTGCCATGGACATACATACTATACTACTCGTATCCTCACAAAGAAAGATCTGAGAACGGCTTCAAACGAGGTAACTTCCTAGAGTATCACTGTTCCATAAGGGCTTATCTCCACATATGAGTCGTAAGACATGACCCGCGAGACATCGCGACGCGAAACTGAAGAGACGCCGTCTTCACACGTGAGACACATGTCGCGTAAATGACGGCTGACTGATCACTTGTCTGAAAAGTCATATTCCGTTTCGTGTCGCATGTCACATGTGTGAAGACAACGCCTGCAGTACATCCGTTTGAATATGCCATATTTGACAACTGTTAAAATCCTCTTAAAGCTATGACATAATGTCTTTTTTTTCTTTGTGGACATGTCTTTTAATGGGTATGACAGCTGTCAAATATGGCCTATTAAACAAACAAACAAACAAACGTACAATATGTCTTTAATAAACGAAAGAGACTCTGCCATTCAAACACATTTTAAAACTATCGTTCACAGCCGGCCCATTTCACCTAGAGAATGTCTCAGTAAACGGCTAGACTATTGCAATAAAACTCTCAAGTAAAATATAGGTCACAGACATTGAACGAGAAGATGGATCGTGGCTATTTGTAACTGTGAGGTGAATGTGCGACTGTCTGCGATGCAGAAGGTTCCGGGTTCGATTCTCGGTAGTTCACTCACAAAGATGTTACTCATCACTTTGTGAATTTGTTCCCAATCTGGTTAGTACATTGTAGGCTGAACCACTTGATTGTCCGAAAAGTAAGATGGTTCCCTGCTTCGAATGGGCACGTTAAGCCGTCGGTCGGTCCCGGTTGCTGTCTATGATGGCGGTCGTTACACAACCACGTCAGAGGCCTGCTACTTGCAATAGGCGGTTGAAAAACTCTGACACCAGGGTTCATCGGGTCATTGGACGACTCGGAGGCCCACTCAAAGAATAAGATAGACGAAAAATACTCAAAAATTTGAACATACTTTAAAACTATCCGTTCACAGCCGCTCCATTTCACGTAGAGAATGTCTCAGTAAACGTCTAGACTATTGCAATAAAACTTTCAAGTAAAATATAGGTCACAGACATTGAACGCGAAGATGAAAGATAACGCTGGTCTCCCACCTGTTACTTATAATGGAACTACTATTGCCTACACTAAGACTGCTAAAAACCTTGGCGTGCTTATAGATTCCAATCTGGATTGGACTTCACAGGTCAATGCTGTCAGTAGCAAAGTATTTTATACTTTCCATTCGCTTAAGCGCCTACAAAATTTTTTGCCTTTAAAAACCAAAATCTCTCTTGCTCAGACACTTTTATTTCCCCTTTTTGACTACGCAGATACTTGCTACTTGGATGCCACTGAGGAGTTGCTGAACAAACTCGAACGTATACAAAACCTTTGTATTCGTTTTATTTTCGGCTTACGTAAATACGACCACGTTTCGGAGTTTCGTTCACGTCTTAAGTGGCTTCCAATACGGCAACGTAGAAACGCTCATGTTCTCTCCTGTCTCTTCAATGTTCTTTACAATCCTTCTTCTCCTTCTTATCTCAAAGAGCGCTTTAATTTCTCACGTCCTCAGGACAAGCCCTGTCGCTCCCATGTTAGAACAATTCTGTCTATCCCTCTTCACCACTCTGACTTCTATAGCTATTCCTTCACTGTACATGCAGCCCGATTGTGGAACGCCCTCCCGCACACGGTGCGAGATAGCCCTTCTATTTCCGTATTTAAAAAACGAGTAAAAGAGCATTACCTGTCCCTTTGCAATTAAATTGTATTTGCCATAATATTATAGGTATATATATATTTATAGGTATTTAGTATATATGTAGTGTATTGTACGTATATTTATGTAGGCTGTTTATTATATTATTTGAATAGGTTATTTTAAGTAGTTATGTTAGCATTTTTGTACACGTTATCTGCCTCACATTATATCATCTCGCTACCCTAGGTCTGCTGGAAGAGATTTCTTTTTAGAAATAAGTTGACCTGTTGTGTATTGTTTTTTATGTTATGTCCTTTGTCTTTTACTGTGTACAATAAACGGTTAAATAAATAAATAAATGAATCGCGTGGCTATTTGTAACTGAATGGCGAGGATCACACGATCTATTGTGGCGCTATTTTAACGCTGCGTAACGCATGCGTTAGTAAAATAATACGAATTTTCGCCGTAACGGCCATTTACATCGCGTTTGACATAAGTATATAATTAAAAAATTTAAAAACACGCTTGCTAGTGTGGAAAAACAATTTTACTATACAAAACATAGCCTTTGACCATCGGGATAATCTAAGGATTCTTCTCACACAATTCCCAATCGAATCCCTTCAGTGGTTAAAGAGTTACAGTGCTTTAAAAAACGCCCATACATACAAACATGAACCCTAAAAACTTTACACTCCTTTTTTGTGGGCAGTTTCATTCATAGATGACTGTGTTTCATCATAGTCACAGATAGTCAGCTTGTCGTCTGTAATCACAAAACACAAGAACTCTGAAATCTCTTAGTCGCTACTTACGACACCCACGGGAAAGTTATGGGGTGATGTGATGCTATTTTAAGCCGGCACCACACGGCGTACCGACTGTAAGTTTGAAACTAGGTACAATAATTTTTGGTTCATACTTCTTGTATAAACTGTAGAAACCTAATTAAAATTGATTGCTTAATTTACCCTTTAGCTCAAAGCTTTGATATTAATTGAAGCTTTGGATTTGAGCTTAAAACAACATTTACCTAAGTAGATAGATACAATTTTGCGGAATGATTTACTAATCTGCCGTGAAATTTCATCAAAGTTAGATTTAGATAAGCTATGAAAACCATTTTTCCGTATGGTGTAGGTTTAGAATAGTATCACTTTATAATCTCTTTATGGTTGTCGTAAGAAGCGACTAAGGGATTTGAGAGTTGATGGTGTATTGCAATTTTAGGCAACAGGGTGAAAACCTGTCACTACCTATGGTGATACACAGTCTTCTCAATGACTCTCAATCGTTAGACTTGTTGTAAATAACCGTTTTTACAGTCGTTTACACTCTGACTAACCGTCTATCAAACCATTTAACATACCTAAACCGTATATACGAGAATAAGGTCGAAATTCGCATTTTTTTACGCATGCGATAACAAACGGACATTACGTGTGCTTTCGCTTAAGTCATATTGGATCAGTCACCATACATACATTTGGCAGAACGTAAGTAGCTGTTAAAAACGCCCATTTACACCTCCAGTCACCATCTAGGTTCACATTAAATTCTTTAAACATTAAATTCAACTGAATTCAAACATTGAACTATGTTTTTGGCACTCGTACAAAGCTCCACGTATCAGACTGATTCACAAAAACGTTTCACTAATGACGCAAATGCATTTTTGTCGCAAGTCTCAGCAGACCTCGTTATTCAGACAATATCCGTCTGGAGTTAAAATATGATATGACTATAGTAGAAAAGCAGATGTAAAACCTGACTGTCATAATTTTAAAGTTGTATTTTGCGATAAAAATCCGCTATCTTGAATTTATGAATGTTTTATATAACCAGTATCACTCGCGCTGCTGAGACAAATCTAACGACACCTCACTTGTCAATATCCTTCCAGCCGTTGGGGCTTTAGCCCGTGAAAAAGAATTGTTTGTCTACATTATATTATTCTCATAAATTAAAATAATGAGAAAATTGAAAAATTCACTACCGACCATTATATTATTATGAGTATTATGACCATATACATTACATACAAACATATGTACATACTCTAAAAAACCGAAAAACACAACTTTCCAGTCGGGTAAAAAGACCACTGCCCTTGCAGCTATATGGCACACCCGTTCTCACTTGAGTTTTATAATCATAAATTCAATTAAATACGTCCGCAACACGGCCACGAATGCAGCGAGTGGTCTTCTCAACTTTAATGACGATACTTGGTTTACAAAATGAATCAGGAAAATAAAAAACTAGACTCAGCCAGACGAAACAAATGACAGTGTGATGCCGTTAGAATGACATAACATAATTTAGGTATATTACACAATAGTGCCGTGTGGTGCTAGCAGAGTAGAATAGCACCACCCCCTGTCTTCCCGTGGGGGTCGTAAGAGTCGACCAGCCAGGCCCAACCGTATGGTGGCGGTTAATCCACCAATAAAACACAAAGTAAGTATTGGCTAGCGCATGACGTCTGGTAGGCGGCCGGTCGTAAAATTAAGCCAAATCCTTTGCAACACGATTTTGTGTTCTACAAAACGTGTTGCGCCGACCCCAAGTAATTGGGATAAGGGCAGGAAGATGATGACTGAATTACACAATAAATTACATTCATTACAATAACAAAAAACCTGCACCAGATAGAAAAAAAAAACATCAGACTGTGCCAGGGTAACAAATGACGCTTTCTGTCTGGAGTCGAAATAGCGCATGGCCGGCCGAATTTTAACGATGATTCGCATAACTGTTTGCACTGAATAATTTTGTATAATGGCCATGGATCTAGAATGAGCAAAGATTACGTGGTTCGGTGTTTAAAGAGTCCAATTAATACTGTTTTTTTTTATATTGATCACAGAGCACCAAAATGTCATTCTGCGCGAAAAAGGTTTCATTTGTCTATGGTATTTATAAAAAACAAGTATAAGTTAGTGCATTCGCTGGCTATTAGTATATCATCATCACCTCTAATCACATTCCCCATTTCTCATGCTTTTTCATATGGATTTTTTTGAATGATAACAGACTACATCGAACTCTGACTATGTTTTTGTAAAGAAAATGCACAAAAACAACATTTTCTTTGAATCGCAACTGCTTCAGGAGTGTTAAGTTTTGTGAGACTATGTGTGTATTATAGGTATGTGGACAAGTAAATTCTTTTTCACAGGCTACAGCCTAAACTAATGTTGACGTTATGAAGTGGCTATGTTAAAATTTCTTAAATTCAAAATGGTGGATTTTTAAAGCAAAATAACATAACTTCAAAATTATTGCACACGGTTTTTACCTAGGTACCTACATCTGCTGGTTTAGGATGTGGTTCTTGGCAGTTTTGTATTTTATGACACAGTTTCCTGCTAATTGAATGTTTGTGTTTAGTCTAATGTGAATGTAGCTAGCTAAAAAGTGGATAAGACTTTTCTATGTTTCACTCTGATTGATGTTTTTAGCGAAGAAGGTGAAACTTGTATCATTGAAAGTGCTGTATAAAATGTTTGGTATGTGAATCGGCCATATTGTCAGCAACCTAAGTGCAATCTGTGCCAATAACCGAGGTCACTCGCACTAGTTGAATGAAAGCGACAGCCATACTAATATCATCATCATCTTCCTGCCCTTATCCCAACTACTTGGGGTCGGCGCAACACGTTTTGTTGAACACAAAATCGTGTTGCAAAGGATTTGGCTTATTATACGACCGGCCGCCTACCAGACGTCAACCCTCCTTTTGAATGCTTTCGTGGTGGGTTAACCGCCACCATACGGTTGGCCCTGGCTGTTTGCGTCGGGTTTATCCCTCGGTCGCCTCTTACGACCCCACGCGAAGAGAGGGAGTGGTGCTATTCTACTTTGCCGGCACCACACGGCTACTACTAATACAATTACCAAATTACCAAGTGAATAATTTGGACAACCCGCCTCTATCCTTAGAAGGGTAGTTAGGTATGTTGGTAAAAAGTTAAAAATCATTTTAGAGATTAAACAGGGTGACCAACTGCCTATGGTGGAAAATTTTGTATGTTTTCCAAAAAATGTGTTACATCCAGGGGAATTCATTTATGGTACCTATCCAACAGCCAACTACAACACTAACAACAATTTGGAAAACGCAGTATTACATACCTAAATACATAATCACGCTTAGGTAATATACCTTGCGCGGTAGGCAGAACGCAAAAAGCTGGAAAAACAGCAATTTACACCACGTCTGATAAAAGTTTGAGAGTCATTCAGGACGTTCAGGACACGGTATTTGTATCACCAAAGTCAACAGCTCTCAAATCAAGTCGCTTCTTACGATCGATACCTACTGGAAAGACATGGGGTGATGCTAATCTAAGTCGGCACCTACACGGCAACACTTTGTTATTATGCGACAACATTATGCAGCCATAGCATTACTTGTAACATTCTTTGTACAAAGGAGCGGAGTCCTTACAAAGACTCGTCAGTGTTGCCATATTCACACGTTCCTTTGATATTTCCTTTCCAGTGTTGCCATATTCGCGACATAACGTGCTCTTTGATTTCTTTTATGACGTCTAATGGAACACTTTGCGTCTCGTATGCATGTCATGATAGTTTTATTTTATTTGGATAGAAAGTGTTAGTATAGTCACAAATCAGTGAAACGACCGGGGCGTCTATACAAATGTCTCACTCGATACTAGCGAAGATTTTGGTGTGTATCTATCTAGCGGGGTCCCCAGAGGTATAATGATGAAATATATGAAAATGAATAGGCTTTTCAATGTACTTCACGACTTTGATAATGAAATCCAATGTACCTCACTCCTTTTTGAAAAAAACTCAAAAAACTACGTGATCTGGCTAGCGGGCTACTTTTTCATTTCAAAACAAATATAAATTATAATTATACAGTTTGATTCGCCTTCCAATGTACCCCCCAAAACAGGTTTTAAATTTTAAAAAAGTTTGTTATTTTACGCGAAATACCACAACAAAAGATTTCTCTATCCAGCGGGCTACTTTTTATATTTACCACGTACAGACTTGAGAAATATACCATTTGGTTGCATTTTCAATGTACCCCTCAGTTTTGCTAAGTTTGATGTGAGATAATATCCTAATGCAAAAATATTTTGAAAAAACGATAATGCCTTATACAGGATGCTGTACAAACGTAAAACTCCATTATGGTTATGTGTGGGTTCAAATGTCAACCAATTTTAGCAAGGAATTTGAAATGAAAGGAGGAACTGTCAGGACTACGTTCTTTAAATCGTGTATAGATGGTGCGTTGCAATATGAGGGACCACAGATCACTTATATTAAGAGTATTACAAACTTTTAAGTTATGAACTTTTTGAATTATTAACACTATGGGCCGGTCAAAGAGTTTACATTGTAATAATACCAAAGAATTTGTAAATTAAGGAAGTAAGTATCTAAACAACGAAATATGTAACTACGAGTGTATGAGGGCATCCAATTCCATCTTATTGGACATTTACAAACTAAAAAAAAAATTAGGTAGGCGTACGGGACATCGCTTACCTGTCAATCGATATCAAAACAAAAATATCTTATCCCGTGGCGCGTATTATATGCAGTACAGAGTTTTATATTCACAAGTATCGCTGCTGCCCTTTCCCAGGGTAATAGGGTGATGCTATTCTAAGTCGGTACCACGCGTGCCGTTTGCAGATATAAAGTAGGTAATTGCTGAATGCGATGAACTAATAGTAAAACAAGAAGAAGATTTTTTTTCAGCTGATGAGGAAACATCAAAAATATCTTTACCGGCTTGTACCCAGTGTAAACAGCTGCCCAGTTATAGTATACACAATTACACAGTTACAAAAATGAAACAAATGGAGTACATTTTTACACAGGGCTGGAAACATTCGAAAAATTGATGTTCGTATTCCAAAGTTTAGGGTCAGCAGTGTACAATCTGAGTTATTTCTATGCGAAACCTCCAAGTCACATTGATGCCTTGGATCAATTTTGTATGACGTTATTAATTCTCCGACGGCACAGAGAATTTGAAGACATAGCCATGGTATTCAAAATAACCGTGAAACAAGTCACGAATATTTTTATAACATGGATTCGTTTTATGGCGCTGAAATGGAAAACCATTGATTTGTAGATAAAAAGAGACGCTGTTATGATGTACATGCCCTTGGATTTTCACGACAAATATCCTCATACGAGAGTGATTTTAGACGCCACTGAGTGTCCTATAAAAAAACCTCACCTCCCCATTACCCAGCAGATTACATTTTCAACTTACAAAAATAGAAATACAATAAAAATGCTTGTAGGAATCGCACCAAGTGGCCTTATATCGTACATTTCGCCGAGCTATGGTGGGTCAGCTTCTGACAGACAATTAATAGAAAAAAGCTCAATACTTACACAATTTGAATACAACGACGAAATTATGGTGGACAAGGGATTAAATGTTCAAGACATTTTTGTATCACATGGGGTAAAAGTGAACATGCCAACGTTTTTTAAGAAAGGCAATCAAATTTGCCCAGAAACCCTTTCAAAAGACCGAAAATTGCAAGCAAAAGGGTACACGTGGAGAGAGTCATTGGCATGCTTAAAACGTATAAAATATTAACGCAAACCATGAATCAAACTGAAACTTTGCTCTCCAGTGACATAACTTTTGTGGCCATGCTCGTAAATTTTAGATCAAATATTATTAATAAAACTGCATAAGTTACTTACTGATCTTACTTTACTTTTTTATAAAGAACACGCTTAAATTTTTATATTGTATAGATATCTACATAAAAATAATTCTTTATAGGCATTTTCGTAGAAATCCTTTAAGTAAGAAATCATCTCCTTAAGGAAAAGTTCATCCCTTTCTATTTTGATAATCACAAAGTCTACAAAGGTATAAATGCAAAAATAGCAAATGGATCTTTTTGTGCACAGTAGTTGCCCCTGCACTTGGTAGTAATAGTTGTGGCTTTTCTTGAGACGCCATTGGCCACTGTTTTCGCACAACTCAATGTAATTAATTGTTTCTGGGGATATTTTCATTTTCCTGACTGTAAAAGGACACTTTACTTCTATAACACTGTCGTTTGCAATTAGACCATCTGGGGTAGAAGCCAAAAATTGCAGGTCATTATGAATAATTATGCCACATCTTTTTACTTGGTAATTAGATAGCTTTGTGAACTTTATTAAAGCTTTTTTTTCATATATTCTGCCGTGATGAATTGCGGGGGTAGATATTTCTACATTTTTTAATAGTGATTTTGCTAACATTTTCTTATCTTTAGCTTTACAAATTTTACCAAAGTTTGAACTGTGTAGTCTTCTCAGCCTTTCTTTTTTCCACTTTTTGTTATTATTTCTTGTGGTCGCCTCTAGTTCGAGCTGTGCTTCAGGGGACAAGAGCAACTCTTCCAAAAAACGATCTTCCTCGGATTTTTCCATGTAATAATGGTCATGAAATATAGCTTTTTTATTTGCTGGCGTGGCTATTTGTAGTATAGGCATTGGGGATCCTTGAAGGGCCGAAAAATTTATACAATGGTTTTTAAAAAACTCTATATATTTTTCATCATTGCAATCAGCAACTGGTCTGGGATCAAAATTAATATTTTTTTTGTGATTGCGGTCCTGAATTTTCATTTTGAAATCCTCCGCCTTTACAGGGCCACCTTTGTAAAATTCCGCAGGATGATGAAAAGTTTGTAGGTGCGCCGTACAGCTTGAGCGCACGTTTTTTTTTTTTTTTTTTTTTATTTATGATGGGCTTACTCTTGACCCCAATCTTACCCTAGAGCAGAGATGGGATCTACGGTGGAGCGAGCTTGCCCAGAAGATGCCTATTCACTCTAGACTTAAAGAGATTCAGGTTATATGCACTCGGAAATACAGACGCAGGCAGGGAATTCCATTCTTTAGCCGTGCGCATAATGAAAGATGATTTGAAGCGCTTAGTGCGTAATGTGGGTATATCAACTAAGAACGGATGGTAGCCGGCCGTGCGTCTGGATGTCCGATAGAAGAAAGGAGACGGTGGTATGAGCTCATGCAGCTCACGCGCACACTCTCCGAAGTACAATCTGTAGAAGACCGATAGGCAAGCAACCTTGCGGCGGTGAGCCAGGCTGTGAAGCTTGGTCGCCACCAGTTTTTTATCGCCTATTAATCTCTTGGCTCTGCGTTCCACCGAATCCAGTGCAGCAAGTTGGTATTTAGCCGAGCCATCCCAAAGGTGACAGCAGTACTCCATGCAAGATCGGACTTGAGCTTTATAAAGAGTTAGAAGCTTTGAGGACGTTGAGGATTTTTCGTGATGTAAAATCAATCAAGCCGTATAGCACCGCCACAACATGTTTACATGTTGCATGAGGTCCTACGCCAGCAGCACACTCGCACTGTGTTTCGGTAATAGTGTGTGCTTCATATTTTATTAGTACATTGTAATGTACGTTTTTTTTCATCTCTGCTGCACATTGTGATGATATGAAATGGTGCGTCCCCTGACAAGCAACACGGAAAGTCAGTAAAAAATAATCCCTATACATGTTGGCTGCATGTATTTTATCATCTGAACAAAATGTTTCTAGATCTGAATTGTCCAAAACGGGCAAGAATATATCAGTATTAACGTCTTGAAAAAGTTTGGCATCAGGAGCTTGTATTTTGTAGGACGATTCTGGGTTGGTGACAATGTCCCCGAAAAGTTTGTCATAATCTTCAAGCCTGAAATATATAAAAATTAAGTATTTTTAATTGATATCCCCCAAAGAGACTTTATACTATTGTTAGAGCAACGGATGGCTGAAAATAATCGATAGAATCAACAGATAGCTTTAAATAATAGGTACTGTAAATACCTTGAAATCTGTTGAGACACAGATAAAAATATTTATCCATCTTACAGGGTTATATTTTCAGTATATATGGCGAGTGTGGATGGGAATATTGGGTGGGGAAGACCTACGCGAACGTACCTAGTTTTCCTAAGGTCAAGGGTACCCTAAACTGACGAGCGAGCTTGAAAAAAATTATGAATGTTGAAGAAGCGAAAGAGGTGTGTCAGGATCGTAGCAAGTGGAATAATCTAGTCTCTGCCTACCCTTACGGGAAAGTGGCGTGATGTATTATGTATGTACGTATTTATATTCAGTAAAACTAACTAATTATTCTTTGTCAGAAGTGATGGAAGCAGCATCTGCCTAACGCGAAAGGCATAAAGATGTGATTAAATGTATGTAAGTATTTATATTAACAGAGATAGGTTTGAAATACTAGGTACTAGACTTATACATAAAGAACATTTTGTTAAGTAGTCAACACTAAAATATCTCTTTCCACGACAGCCTCTTTGAGACTGTCGCCTAAACTTACCCAGCACTGTTTTATGGGTCCAAGGGGCAGGTAATTTATTAACAGTTTACCATACATACGATACAATAAAAGTTATTCAAAGTCCATATTTACGGGTATATACTGGGTTATTTTTTAGTCAGTGCGCAAACTTTGCAGGGTGTTTCTATTCGTGATTCTGAACAACTTTTATTATGGGACCACCTGCGAATGCCCAAAAAAAAAATTTGGATGTTCCATAGAAAAATTCATACCTACTCGGCAAAAATGTATGGAAAAACCAAAAATTTTTTTTAGATGTCGCAGGTGGCCCCATAGTAAAAGTTTCTCAGAATCACGAGTAGGAACATCCTGCAAAGTTTGAGCACTGACTAAAAAATAACCCAGTTTTATCTACACTAATATAATAAAGAGGAAAACTTTGTTTGTTTTTTTGTTTGTTTGTATGTAATCGATAAACTCCGAAACTACTGGACCGATTTCCAAAATTCTTTCACTATTAGAAAGCTACAACATCCCTGAGTAACATAGGCTACTTTTTACCACGGGGAAAATTCCTCATTCCTACGGGAAAACGGTTAGCAGCAGGAAAACGGGGAAATAAAGCAGATATTACCCAAATTAGCCAAACCGCTTTACCGATCCTCGCGAATTTTGGCACTGATATTACTATCATATAAAAGACGGACATGGTCAGCCCTCGAGGATCTGGAGTACCTGATGAAGACCACCAGCATCCCATATAAACTATAAGAGATACGGTCGGTCATGGCTTCATAGAAAAAGTTGTTCACCATGACGGGCCGCTTCTGCTGGCACATGGTCATCGAGGATCTGGAGTACCTGATGTAGACCACAAGCATCCCATTTAAACTATAAGAGATAGGGTAATGGTTTCAAAGTAAAAGTTATTCAGCACGACAGGCTGCTTCTGCTGGCACATGGTCACGAGGGTCTGGAGTACCTGATGTAGACAACCAGCATCTCATCTAAACTATAAAAGATTCGGTAATGGCTTCAAAGTTAAAGTTATTCAGCATGACGGGCCGCTTCTGCTCGCACATGGTCACGAGGGTCTGGAGTAGCTGATGTAGACCACCAGCACCCCATCTAAACTTTATTAGACTCGGTAATGGCTTCAAAGTTAAAGTTATTCAGCATGACGGGCCGCTTCTTCATGGTCACGAGAGTCTGGAGTGCCTGATGTAGACCACCAGCATCCCATCAAAACTATAAGAGATACGGTAATGGCTTCAAAGTTAAAGTTATTCGCCATGACAGGCCGCCTCTGCTGGCACATGGTCATGATGAGTGACTTCTGCTAGAATGGATTAATGGACTTTTTACTACGGGCAAAGATCCCATTTCTACGGGAAAACAGGTAAGTAGCAGCGAGTGAAACCGCTGGGCGGGCCGCTAGTTATTCATAATTTTAAATGGTTGTGTTCCTACCGACTAAATTCTCCCTGCATTGTATAAAGTTTAGTTGAAAAATTTATCACCTAACCATGTTGTATGGATAAAATCTTCTTACCTTTGAACCAGTGTGGCTTTTTTCCCTGTTCGCTTTGCATTGCGCTTTTCTAGCTCTGCTTTCAGCGCTGGAAGTGACCAAGAACTGTAATTCTTGCTCATATTTAGTCTTCATGTACGGAAGAAACAGGAGATCAATAAATCGCAATTTCGAAATTTTTTTACCATCGAAACTATTAAAACTTAAGGCAGAGCCCTACCCTCAGAGCCTTTATAAATATACAGGCCATAGTAAACAGACACGTCTTGACATTATAATCTTTAAGAAACTAACTTTAAAATCAGTCAGTCTTTACCAAAAAGTTTTATATCAAATAAAACCCTTTTATTCAGCATCCTATCAGTGTTCATAATAAAAGTTAATAACTAAAAAGTTTGTAATGTAAGTATAAAGTTTGTAAATAATCTGTGGTCCCTCATATTGCAACGCGCCATCTGTACACGATTTAAAGAACGTAGTCCTGACAGTTCCTCAGTGAGGAACATAGTTGACTTTCACACAAATTTACCATATCAATGATCACCTAACTGATTAACTACCTGATTTACAATATTTTTTATCATGCTTGTAGATGTAACCCCCTGTACTAAAAAACTCTGAGGCATGTCGGTATGGCTTGCAAAAAAGTTTCAGTGTTGTTGTTAAAAGTGGCCTCTGTCAGGAAAGGACAATTTTGCCAATGTCCAAGTTAGAGGTTACAAGGGTTCAAACGAAAATATTATTAGGTCGGTTGACCCTAAAACTGCTACTACTACTAACTAACCTTATTCGGTTAATAAATGAGCTGACATAGTTAACAAAAAAGTTAGGTGGGGCAGGGGGGACTAGGTGGATGCCCTAGTGTAGCGTCGTACGCCCTGGAGGTAAGGTAACGGATGACCTTGAGGGAGCGGGATAGCGTCGTATACTCTGGAGTCGTTGGACGTCCTGGGATAATGTCGGAATAAGACGTAGGTAGAGGGAGAGAGAAATACATCACAATGCAGCTGGTATACTTGCTGCTCAAACAAAATACTTTGTTAATCCCCTACGAGCACGTGAAGCCATGGGTAAAAAGCTAGTATTTTTATAATAACACTTAACTATTTTCTGATTTTATCCCTAACTTTAATGCTAACATCTATGTCGATGCTCAGTTTCAGATTTAAGTTTAATCTCTGCGCTTTGATCTAGACTTCCTTCATCTTTTACAGTTTTTTTATAATTTCTTCCGTTATAAGTTTAACAAAAGTTTTTGTAAAGCTAGGCAAGGCAGTATAGTCTTTCATTGTCGCCTGTCCTGAATGGACCACCATGAAAAAAAAGTGCAACCCTAACCATTGCACTGGTATTTTTCTTTTACTTCTCATAAACATTTTCTTTTATCCGTCAATGGCAGACGTATTTTCAAATCAAATTATTTATTTAATTTTTACTTGGATATTCAATGATTAAAAATTAAATTGTATTAAAAGCAGTGAAGTACCTACCCTACAGTGCAGCAAAAAAGAGTAGACAAAAAATGAGGGCGCCACTATGTATGAAATTTAAAAATTAAATGGCAACATTGGCTATGAATGGTAACAATATTTAGTATGAAAATTTTGTAGTTCCATTTTATGTAATTTCAATTTTTTTTGCTGGACTCTAAGTGTAGGTAAACATTGAATTAAGAATTTCAATTAAAGAGTTAACAAGACATATCCGGATAGATCAAGAGGATGTTCCTAGCGCCTGCAGAAGACACTATTATCTCCCTGCTGGAGCCATCACTCGTCCGGCGCAGCAGCGCTGGAATCTTATACTGCGCGTTACAAAACAACCTTACCTTACCTTAACAGCCACAAAGTCCACTGCTGGACATGGGCCCCGTATAGGGGTATTGCCATACTCACCACGCTTGGCAGGCGGATTGGCGAGCGCAGTGCAAGATGTTTAATTCACAGGGAACGCTGCTGCCCATTCCCTGGATAATTATCCCTTAGTCGCTTTTTACGACACCCACGGGTAGAATTGGGGTGATGCTATTCTAAGCCGGCATCACACACAAAACAACCAATAAAGCTTAAAGTAGGTCAAGGTACTCGTAAAACTAAACAACTTTCCCCATGGAATATGGGTCGAAATATGAAAAAGAAATTGGACCTCCCATACAAAATTAACTCGATTTGTATAAGACATTCATTGGTTGTTTTGTGATACGTTGTATTACTGACACTGGCAGAATTACCCAAGATGGGTAAAAGTCGATATTATAAAATAATAAATGAATAAATAAACATTGAATGTTTTTTGCTGATCTTACAGATCTGTTTTTAGATATTTTACAATTATTCAATGCTTTTATAAATAAAACTTAGCAAAACTGAGGGGTACATTGAAAATGCAACCAAATGGTATATTTCTCAAGTCTGTACGTGGTAAATATAAAAAGTAGCCCGCTGGATAGAGAAATCTTTTGTTGTGGTATTTCGCATAAAATAACAAACATTTTTAAGATTTAAAACCTGTTTTGGGGGGTACATTGGAAGGCGAATCAAACTGTATAATTATAATTTATATTTGTTTTGAAATGAAAAAGTACCCCGCTAGCCAGATCACGTAGTTTTTTGGCTTTTTTCCAAAAAGGAATGAGGTACATTGGATTTCATTATCAAAGTCGTAAAGTACATTGAAATGCCTGTTCATTTTTATATATTTCATCATTATACCTCTGGGGACCCCGCTAGATAGATACACACAAGATTTTGACGTTTACTGACTTAAACTGAAAATACCTGGAATCTCAGGGGACCTCAAGGTAACTAAGAATATGGTTATCATAATGTCTTGGATTAAAATTGGTTTAGAATCATTCATTACTATTATGACGTTCTTGCTGCTCAGATTTTGCTGCTTTGATATTCTTATACTTTGAGAATTTTGACAGTAGCATAGCAACCCTGGCTAAAATCCTGACTAGGGTCGAGTGAACCTTCTGCAAACAATATTGATAAAAAGCTAAGCAAACAAGTAAGCTTAATTTTCATTGCATACAGGGTGTTAAAAACTTAACTGCAAATATTTTAAGGGGAGAATTAACCCGTGAACCTGAACAAATTTCCTCAAGGAACATAGGTCGAAATATCAACTTCGATCCCTTAAAAGGGTAGGTCGATTTGCTGTAGATAGTACGAAGGTAAAGTAAAAGGAAATGTAGGTAAATAAAATGTAACTTCGAAAACAATAATTAATTACGAAGTGTCGGTATTTGTTTTAATATTAATAAATTAACGTTTATTAATTAACTTTTCGGTAGCAAAGTCATTCAGTTGAGAGGAATTGCATTTTGTCATAAATTTTACCGACTTGACAGTGAAAAAACGTAATAATAGTTTGTAGCTTGAAAACTAATCAGTGATATTCGATGATAATTTGATAAAATATATTGCAACTTCTACTTCCAACTCCCAAGTTCAAAAACTACTTCTTCTTCTTCATCGAATCAATGGACAACAACAAAATTTTATAGTTTTTAGGACTCTTTTATATTATAATGTTAATGTTGTTAATAGGTATTATTCTTCAATGATACATCTAGACAAACTGGCATTTTGAATTCTGAGAAATTTTCATTCGTACGAGTCAGTCTGTCTGTAACCTTACCTTTTCAAGTCGGTTAAAAATCAGTATAATATTTGTAAATGTATATGTATAGGTTTTTTGATATCAACTTTGATTGTATTGGTAATTTGGTACACTTTACAATTGGACATGCAAATTATCTCATGATAGATTGGACCCATTCAATGAACGACCATTTTACCCGACTGCCTCAGAAGAGGGTTAAGTTTTTCGAGAGTATGTACCTATGTGGGTATGTATGTTCCTGGACAAGATATTCTTTTTTATGGGCTACATCCCAAATGGCTGGGCGGCGTATCTTGACATAACATGAGGGTGTCTTTTGATTCATCTCAGCAGCGCGAGTGACACTGGCTATATTAAAATTCAGAAATCCATGATGGCAGATTCTTATCGCAAAATATTCGAAAGTCGGGTTTTTGTTTTTTATTTACCTGCTTGTTATATCAATTTTGGTTATATTGTTAATTTTTACAATTGGAAATGCCATGCCATGATAGATTGAACCCTGAGTGGGAAATAAACGAACATTTTTATGGCAGTTTTTTGTTTCTGTAATTTTTGGTTTTCATTTTCATGTTTCATGATGAGGCCTCAAAAGAGGCGTATTGTTTTCAGCCTTTCTGTGGGATACAGATAATTATCCTTTTGTTATTATCGATGAAATAATAACGCGGACACGTTTTTTTTTATACCAGAACAATAAGCGTGATTAAGGCGAGGAACCCACGTAACGTCGGTTTTTGCATTAATTTTGCGCTCCGTTACGACAAAAGGAACTTCAACCTAATTTCGATACGAGTACAGTTTATGTCAAACGGTTTGACAGACGTATTTCTCGACGCAGCGTTGTGCGAATCGCATATTCCTATCGCGTGCGTAAGCGTTGTGCAAAAATAACGCAAAAACGACCGTTACGTGTGTATCTCACCGAAATGGTTATAAAAATGCAGTATGTTTTGGATTAGTTCTGAATTAATCCACCAAAATGTAGGTGAACCAAAATAAGACACTAAAAATAAGAAGGGTGCAGTATGGTGCCGACTTAGCATCACCCCATATCTTTCCCGTATAGGTGTCGTAAGAATCAACTAAGGGATCAATTAGGTATAGGCGACAGGCTGACAACCTGTCGCTATGGTGGTGATACACAGTCTTCTGAAAGACTCTCTTGTCAACTTTTACAGCTGTCTTTGCTCTGCCCATCCCGCAAGGGATATAGGTGTGATAAAATAATATGTAGGTATGCATGTGAAATGAGAACTAAGAAAACCTATGTGTTTGTACCAAAAAGTATTAACACCGTGAAGCAGGTATAAATAAATTACTATTGTTTAATTATGGACGTACTTATTTAATAGCCAATTACCATCACCATTTAAAATCATCAGTCAATATTTATAGTCGGCAACGTTCAGCTTTGATATTTGCGCCGTTATTTACTGACGAATTGACTTGCTAATTATACAACATGATGTTGCCTTTGAACTAAGGAATTTCAGAGTGTATTGCAATTTTAGGCGATAGGCAGACAACCTGTCAATATGGTTATACACAGTATTCTGTTTGGCTCTCAAAATTTTATCAGACATGATGTAAATGACAGTTTTTTACAGCTGTTTACGCTCTGCCTACACCGCAAAGGCTTGATATACTTATGTATGTGACCACGTATTAAATAGCCAATTACCATCACTATTTAAAATCATCAACATTCAGCTTTGATATTTGCGCCGTTGTTTACTGACGAATTGACTTGCTAATTGTACAACATGATGTTGCCTTTGAACTAAAGGATTGTTAAGGCGACTAAGGGATTAGAAATTTGATGTCTATCTATTGCAAATTTAAGCGATAGTTTGACAACCTGTCGCTATGGTAAATAACTCTCAAACTGTTGTCAGACGTGGTTTAAATGGCCGTTTGTACAATGGTTTATGCCCTGCTTTCACCGCAAGGGATATCGTTTTAGGCGATAGGTTGACAACCTGTCACTATCTATGGTAAATAACTCTCAAAATGTTTACGCTCTGCCTTCACCGCAAGGGATATCAATGTGATGTACCTATGTATGTAAGCACCTATTTAATAGCCAATTACCATTGATATTTAAAGTTGACGAATTGACTTGCTGATTGTACAACATGATGTTGCCTTTGAACTCACCGTGATTGAGTACGCACGCATGAAATTATGCCGCAGCGTGCAACATCAAAACGCGAAACCGTATTCATACAATGACTTTTTAGCCCACTAGATGCCCAATGAAAATGGCTTGCCGTGTGGTGCCGGCTAGGCTTAGAGCTCCATCTCCAGCTCTTTCCCGTGGATGTCGTAAGAAGCGACTAACGGATTTAATAGTTAGGTAATGTATACTGTAATTTTATGAGACATTCTGACAACTTGTCACTGTGGTGATACACAGTTTTCTGAATGGCTCTCCAATTTTTGTCAGCTGTGCTGCGAATGGCAGTTTTTTGGATACTTTTCCGCTCTACCCACCCTGCAAGGCATACCCTTTACTATACCTACGTATGAAATATGTTTGTAATATAATGCACTATTATTATGCACGTATTAAATAGCCAATTACCATTAATATTTATAGTTGGCAACGTACAGTTTTGATATTTGCGCGGTTATTTACTGACGAATCGACTTGCTAATTGTACAACATGATGTTGCCTTTGAACTCCACGTGATTGAGTACGCACGCATGAAATTATGCCGCAGCGTGCAACATCAAAACGCGAAACTATATTCGTATAGAGGTATACCGTCGAATACAATGACTTAGTAGCTCACTAGACACTCCACTGTCGCGTGGTGGCGGCTTAGATTGGCATCACCCTATACCTATCTTTTCCACGGGTGTCGTAAGAAGCGATTAAGGGATATGAAAGTGTATTTCAATTTTAGGCAATAAGCTGAAAGCCCTTCACTGCGGCGATACACAATCTTCTAAATCACTCTCAAATTTTTGTCATATACGTAGTTTTAATTGCAGTTTTTTACAGCCTTTTACGCTCTGCCTTCCCCGTAAGTATAAGCGTGACATATGTATGAATGTATGGACTAATATTATGCAATTATGCACATATTTCATAGCCAATTACCAGCAATATTTATAGTTGGCAACATAGCTTTGATATTTGCGCCATTATTTACTGACGAATTGACTTGCTAATTGTACAACATGATGTTGCCTTTGAACTCCACGTTATTGAGTACGCACGCATGAAATTATGCCGCAGCGTGCAACATCAAAACGCGAAACTATATTCGCGAATTCCATCCAATAGACTTTATAGCACACTAGATGCTCATTGCCGTGTGGTGGCGGCTTGAAATAGCATCACGCCATATTTTTCGTCTTTATTAGTGACTAAGGGATTTCAGAGTGTATTTCAATATTAAGCGATAGGCAGACAACCTGTTTCTATGGTGATACACACACAGTGTTCTGTATCTGTATGATTCTCAAAATATTGTTAGAAGTGGTGTTCCTAAATGGCAGTTTTTTATAGCCGTTTATGCTTTATCTACCCAGCAAGACGTACCTTATACGCGTGAAATATGTATGTAGGTATGTTTGAACTATTATTATGCACGAAATCACTATTGTTTCATTATGCACGTATTTTATAGGCAATTACCGGCAAAATTTAAAGTTGCCAACATTCAGCTTTGATATTTGCGCCGTTATTTACTGACGAATCGACTTGCTAATTGTACAACATGATGTTGCCTTTGAACTCAGGGATTGTTAAGGTGACTATGGGATTGGAAAGTTGATGTGTATTGCAATTTTAGGCGATAGGTTGACAACCTATCGCTATAGTAAATAACACTCAAACTGTTGTCAGACGTAGTTCAAATGGCCGTTTGTACAATGGTTTATGCTCTGCCTTCACCGCAAGGGATATCGATGTGATGTATGTATTTACGCAACTATTTAATAGTCAATTACCAGCAATATTTATAGTTGGCAACATTCAGTTTTGATATTTGCGCCGTTATTTACTGACGAATTGACTTGCTAATTGTACAACATGATGTTGCCTTTGAACTCCACGTTATTGAGTACGCACGCATGAAATTATGCCGCAGCGTGCAACATCAAAACGCGAAACTATATTCGCGAATACCGTCGAATGCAATGACTTTATAGCCCAGTAGATGCCCGATCATCAACATCAGTCATCTGTTGTTGATGATTCTTTTTCCGCATCCTCATAACGCGAAACTTCCACAAACTTTAAGGTTTCTCATCTGCTACCGCTTCCACATAAAAGAAAGATCAAAATTCCTATTTCGCTTCCGCTTCCTCATCGATTCTGAGGAAAGGGTATTATATCGTACATATGTGCGAGTATGCATGCCGCCATTATAATAGTTTCCAATTTACTACTTTATAGTCTTTAAACAGACATTGCTATCAAAAAGCGTGGATAGGCCGCATATGTGCAGCTAAAGTGTGCAGTGCACACTGAGTGGCCAGTGGTAGCGTCATCTAAATCACCCACCATTTGGCTGACCAAATCTGGCTGAGACTTTTATCTAATGGTTTTCTTGAAAGTATTCGCCTCCAATATGGCGTCTAGAAGGCTGTGTGATCGTTGGATCAATATTAATATGGTCCAATTAACATCTGTTTATAAATACATCGCGATCCTTGTGGCGGCTTGTGTTGATGTGAAAATACAGCTTTTGTTATTTTCTGAAACATTCCAGCTTCGATTCCGTATGGTGTCGGTTTACAATAGCATCATCCCATATATTTCCCGTAGGTAGGTGCAGCAAGAATCGGTGAAAGGTTAAGAGTTGATGATTGTGTTAAAATTTTATATGAAAATGGTTTCAAGCGTCGCGATGTCTTAGGTGCAAGATACATAGAGTAGACGTGAGACATGAGACGTAAGATGACATCTATCAGACAAGTGTTCGTCAGTCTTCATCGATGCGAAACACTTCTCACGTGTGTAGCTTTGTCTCTTTAATCTCATGCATTTTATATGGAAACGGTTTTAAGCGTCGCAATTTCTCCACAATTAACATCGTGAAAACGTCTTACATCTCTTGTCTGGTCTGGTCTCATGTGTGGAGATAGGCCCTAGGTAGGTACACCTTTTATAAACAAACATAAATATACCTACATATTGGTTCCACTACCTACGTAGGTACATTTTGGTCCACAATCTTGCATTTATTGGTTACACAACTGTGTTCCGCATACAGATTTCGGTTCTGATTATGCAATGCGCACCATATTGCATTGCATAACATTGTAGCTAACTAGAAATAGGAATAGTTCAGGAACCAAGTTTATGTTCACACATGCTAATTGTATGTATAGCCAATTATACTACTGATTGTGTGCAGTAGTATAAGCTTTGATATTTCGGATTATCGAGTTATACACAGTTCATCATGTTTGAATTTTAAAAGTGGCTACAATATTGATATTATCATCACTGCACTATTTAGATAGTTGTCAGAAGGTTCGTACTTTGGAGGGCACCTTAAGCTGTTATACAGTCCCGGTTGCTATCTATGATTATTTAGGCGGCGGTCGTTACACAGCCATGTCAGAGGCCTGTTTACTTGTAGTAAACGGTTATATTTTGGCATCAGTGTTCACCGGGTCGTTATACGACTCGGTGTCCACACAAACAGAGAGAGAGAGAAGGATTGCACGATTGGGCGAGATTGTTTTGGTTCAGGTTATTAGCGAAAGATGTTTATAAAATGCTAGATAAAGAAAATACAGGTCGTTTAGATAATACTACAGATAGAGAGATAGATCACGACATTTCAGAACTACTGGCGGCAGTCACATATTACTATTTGCTTTTTGAGTGATGAAAAACACGAAATTGTGCAGCCCATGTGTTATGAACCTGTCTATCTTTATGTGCTATCTTTAAGCCATTCAGCAGCTGCCATTTTAAACCACTGCTGAACGAAACAAAAACTATTGCGAAAACTGCATTTCCGCGACTGAATGTGTTTTGATTCTATGTGTTTACTGGAACACAGATTCTGATAACACAAATAGTAACCTAATGTGGTTGCATGCAATCCATAATCTAATTCTGTGCAACATTATTGTGACTAGAACGAAAATAGGAATGGCTAAACTAGGAAGCAAGTTTGTGTTCATATATTGACAATTAAACAGTCAATTCACGGATTTGAACTGCAGCTTTGTATGACTGTAAAATTAGTCGTGGTTTTGGGTTTACGCATGTGAAAATATAATTATTTGTAGTGCTGAGAACTTAATAAATCAGAAATATTATTATCCTATCCCTAAGGAACATAGGTTGAAATATGAAAATTACCTCTCAAACAAAATGTACTACCACTAGTCGACCGAGTAATTTTGTATGGGAGGTTTGGGGAAAGTTGTTCATTTTCATGGCTCAGTTCACACTTCACCCCTTACCTATAATATTTGCAGGTGATTTTTTACACCTTATAGGTATTTGCTACATAATCTACCTACTTTATGCTAGTTTCGCGTTCTCCTTGTCGATATTAAATCCCCATAAAGAATCAATATTGTAGATTATGACCAGACGCCATTAGTATACCCTCAATGTTTACGAGGATCTGGACGGGATATGATAGCCATAAATAGGTACTATTAGCAGCAACTCATCCTTCACATTTATAGGGATCTACTTAGGTAAGTGTACAGGATATTCTGACGTAAGTACGCGTCTGAAATACGACGGCTGAATTCCGTTCCGTCAGTTTTCGGCTTTTCCGGGATGACACACTCGAAATAGCGTACAAATCACGCCGAATTACTTCGACGACGGAATTTCGGCTGAAGTGTGTGTAGTGTGTAATGCAAAATATTTCTGGCGTAATTTCGCCTAATTCCATCGAGTAATTTCGGTCGTAGTGTGTCGAGACACATAGGGACATGATGGTATACGAACACCTTATGTTTAGACCATGAAACCGACGGAATAACTATTACTAAGTACCTACTACCTACTTATCATATGTTTTGAAACGTTTTTCATTACATGAAAAAAACCTGGTTCTAGATGTAGAATTTATCCTTTTTAACCCAATTACATAAACTCATAGCATGTTGCAAAACAAGGTTTCTTCCTAAAATGTAAATGTAACCTAAAAGAAATACCAAAATCCACCGTTCTCTTAGCCAATAAATCCTCCTAACTTCCACCGACGTCCTCCCTCTTACCTGCCTTCCAAGTAACGCCCTTCCAGCTCTTTCCCCCAACAAAACCCGACTATGACAATCTTGTTCTATCTTTTTACTAAAACAGGCTAAAACTTTTGTGGCTTTGGCTTTGTGCTCCACAAAATAAAGTGAGAATCACACGTAACTTTCATTCGTGCGCTATTTTTGGGATGCACTATTGCATGCGTTAAGAAAATGCGATTTTCCACCTTATTTTTATACAAATACAGTTTATGTAAAACAGTTTGACAGACGCATCCGTTGAGTTCCATGTAGCGCAAAAATAACACACAAACGGACGTGTGTGTTTCTAACTTCTGTCTAAGGGCATGTCCCCAGACCTACTACCCCCTTCCAGCTTCCCCTCTTTTCGACAAAACCCAACTACGACAATCTTGTTCCATCATTTTACTAAAACTAGCTCAAACTTTTGGGAGGCATTGGTTTTGCGGAGTAATGTGAGAACATTTTACTATAGTAAAAAATAATAATAATTTTTTATTTCAGGTACGAGTCCCATAGACAAAACTATACTTATAGTGAACACTGAAAGTAGAAACCACAAAGTAAGTAAAGGCCCAAACACAGAGAGACGGCTATAAGCACTCATCAGCACCACACTCACACACACACACATCTACACGCCGTCATTTCCATACAAAACCACAACGTCTCAAACCAGCAAGAAGTTGAGTGTCAACAGCGTTTGGCGGTAAACGTTTTTTTTATAAATCCTATATAAAATCTGTCAGCTGATCGTAAATTTTGTATGGTATGCCTGTTTTTTTTTTCGTTTACCACCATAATATTCCATGGGGAAATTTGTTCAGTTTCTTGGTCTGAGCACGCCTGCAAAGTTTTCGTTACACCGTCCCTTACACCCTGTATACACACATACATAGATCACGCCTGTCCCTTTCGGGGTAGGCAGAGATAAACGGCGGCCATTTACACCTCGGCAAAACATCAGTCTTTATAGGTAATGCTCGGGTAATACGAATGCTCGATTAACATAACTGCAAGTTACTCACTCAGCATTCAAAGTTAAGCCTACAATAGCCAGTCAACTGCAAAGTAACTTTCAACTCAGCGAAAGTGTTATAAGAGCGATAAAAGAGGCTAAAAGCGATAAAAGGGCCCCTAATAAGGGCCCCTTATAAGGTAGCAGGTGCTGGTGAAGCGAGGGACCGGAATTGTAGGGACTGGCTCTCAGATCAAGGAAAGGAAAGGGAAAAGAGAATTCTCTTCGTTTCCTTCTATGCGCATCGATTATCAAACTCAACGAACAACCGAAGTTAAGCCTTAAAAATTAGACTTAACTTGCGCTAAAATAATACCAAATACAAAAAAATAGTTTAGTTTAGTTTAGTTAGTTTATTTATCTCACATTACAGGTTCTAAAAATTCAATTACAATTATTAAAATAAATGTCCTCCATAATAGTGATCGTCAAGTAAATAATATAAAAACAATAATAATAAAATATAAAGTACAATCTTAATTAATTAATTACTAAGTATGTCAAAAAAATAGTGTAAAAATATATAATAACAATGTCAATGAAAAATACAATAATTATTAAAATAATTTAAAATTTACAAATCAAATACTCTTGGACAGAGTAAAAGCATTTATCCAATAAAAGGTTCTTCAATCGGTACCGAAATGTTTCGTCACATTGTTCGCTTTGCAAGTCCATAGGTAGTTTGTCGTATAGCGAGGGACCAATCACGCGCGGGTTCCGTCTCGCGAGCGCCATCCGGTGCTTGACGGGAGCAAGTCGGCCGGTACGACGTATCGTTCTCGATCCCGCACTGACACGTTTGAATTCCGACAAATTTCGGCGGACCTGATTAATGACGTCAAAGATATATTGTCCGTAGTGGGTCATTATTTGAAGCTCAGGAAATAGCTGACGACACGAGTGTAAAGGTTTTACGCCGGCAATTACGCGTATTGCTCGTTTTGCATTATTAAAACTTGATCCGCGTTCGATGCGGCTCCCCACAAAAGAGAACCGTAGGCCATGAGTGAGTGGAAATACGCAAAATAAGCCTGTTTAAGGGCTGATGGCGTGATAAGAGGTTTTAGCTGACGAAGCGCATATACAGCGCTGCTCAACCGGCCACATAATGCTTCTACGTGGTGTTCCCAGCTGAGATGCGAATCTAAAGTGAACCCAAGAAACTTACATCGGTCACATACCGGCATTGGACTGCGAGCTATAATAGATTGAGGTAAGTCGACTGATCTTCCTGAAAATATCATGACATTCGATTTATTTACGTTTAGTACAAGGCCGTTTGCAGAGAACCAGTTTTGAAGTTCATCACTTGCTTTGCAGATTTTGTCAACGAGCTTCTCATGTGTTGGCGCGCTCACAACCACCGTGGTGTCATCAGCGAAGAGAGCAACGAGACCGTCTGATATGGCTGATGGGAGGTCATTGACAAACAACGAGAACAGGGTATTACCGAGGGCTGATCCTTGGGGAATTCCTATAGTTACATCACATGGCTCCGATTTTAATTGTTTACCATTTATTTTTACTTGTACAGTTTGCTTCCTGTCAGTAAGAAAAGATTTTATAAGTTGGTGAGCGTTATCTCGTATACCGTAACTGGATAGCTTGTTTAACAAAATTTTATGATTTATGACGTCAAACGCTTTCGAGAGATCGCAAAACATGGCTGATACTTTGTACTTATCATCGAGGCAAGTAGTCACACAATCAAAAATCGAAAGAGCAGCTGACGTAGTGGACTTGCATTTCCTATACGCGAACTGCTTGTCTGTCAGCAATTCATTCGACTCAAGGTAGGCAACAACATTCGATGATATAATGGACTCTATGATTTTTGATATATTTGACACTATGGTAATGGGCCTATAGTTATCTATCTTATGTTTTTCTCCTTTGCCTTTATATACCGGGCAAACTCTGGTACATTTGAGAACGGCCGGATATACGCCACTCAAAAACATTTCATTTATTAATATAACTAACACCCGAGAAATTATTGGCCATACACAAAGCAGAATGTTTATAGAAATGTCATATATGTCCAGTGTAGTGCGAGATTTTAGTAGGGACTTTAGCACTTTGTTTAGGTCATCTGCGGTGACGACCGGCAAAGTAAAATGTGGTACACCAGTGTCATTTAGATGTTTTTGTACATATAGGTCCGATAATGACTCATCACAGTTCAGTGAGAACTTTGAAGCTATACCTACAAAGTGCGTGTTAAATGTATCAGGCACAGATGTATGGGGGATATCATTGCATAATTCGTCTTTTAAATAAATGTCCGTGTACCTCGGTTTTTGTGATGTTTCATCATTTATTATATGCCAGATTTCTTTTGTGGTTTTTGCTCTCAGCAAGGCGATTTACAATATAGTCCTTTTTGGCATTAAGCGATGAATGTTTTATCAGGTCACTATAATGGGTAACACATTCCATTAGTAATTCATCGTCAGGATATTGCTGTCTCATTTCACTGAAGTCATTAAATTTTCGGATGGAATCTAGAATGTCATCATTTAGCCAGGGAGCAATACGTTGCGATTTGATTTGACGTTTTTTAATCGGAAAATGTATGTCAATGTAGTACGTTAATATATTAATTAGTTTACTCATTTTGCAATCAATGTCAATATTTATGTCATAAATAAAATTCCAATTATAGTTATTAATGTCATTATAAAACGATAAAATAGATTCATCGGGATATGAACGATTTTCGATCAATTTACTGGTCTTTTTGGTACGTTGTTTCAATGCAGTTAATGTGATAACTTGAGCTAGGTGATCACTAATTGGTGTAGGTAGACTTGACGCAGTGACGTCATCACAGTCAGCTGTTCGCAGTACAGCAAAGTCAAGTGCCTTTGCGCAGGTAGAACATACCCGTGTGGGGAAGTTAATTACATTTTTGCACCCGTAGGTATCCAATAAGTTTATAATTTTCTCTCGTTCAGGACATAAGTCAGATAAATAATCCACATTTTGGTCACCGATTAAAATGAACCTTTTATTTTCGTCAGTTATCTTACTAATGAGTAATTCTAGGATGTCTAAATATGTGGTAAATTTTCCATTTCCTGTCCTATAAACACAAATAACAATAAGTTTAGACTTTAGAAGTTCGATAGCCGTTAATTCACAGTGATAAGGCACAGATAAATCATCAAGGTCATTGCGTTGTTTGTAGGGTATACATTCGCGTATGTATATCGCAGCGCCACCATGGGCCGCATGGTTTTCTCGGCAGTAGCAATTCGCGAGCGTGTAGTCACATAACCTAATTTTGTCCATTTCGTTTTTTCTGCGCCAAGTTTCACTTAGAACTAAAATATGAGGCTGTTCGGTATATAATAGTATATAATAATAGAAAATACTAATTGCGTTCTATTTTGTATTTAGACAACGACGTCCTGACGTTTCATCCATTGGTTAGCGTTGTTCTCTTGTTAATTAGGGATAATGTCGGCAAAAGATTTATTGATCCAACACAAAAATACACATCTTACCTATTTATACTTAGATTCGTAAATCGCGCCTTTATTCCTTGCGGGGTAAGCAGTCGTTATCGCCAACACATTATAAATTTAAATAAACAAGAGAGCTTTTTAAATTACTGCCTCGTTGTTCAAAAACAACATGTATATTTCAGATATTGGTAATCAAATCAACTGCTTATTCTGGTAGAGACAAGTTTTTCGATGCTTCATTCTGGTCGTCTAAGAGTTCCCTTATAAGTTCTTCGCTCTAAGGACTGAGTTTAGAAAGTGGGTTAGAAGGCTTTCGCTTTAAGTTAAGATAATCTTTAAGAAAACAAAGATTTTAAAATGATAAATGGCTTTGTCTTTTCAGTTTCATTATTTTTCTTTAAGAAAGAAGAAAATGTACAATATACCTCCTATGTGTAGGACTCTTCGACTATCTTTACCGTGATTGTCGTAAGAAGCGACTTAGTTTATGTGTATAGGCGACAGGCTGACAACAGTCTGTGGTGATAAAAAGTCTTCTGAATGACTCTCAAACTTTTGTCAGACGTGGTGATAATAGCCGTTTACGCTCTGCCTACCCCAAAGGGGATGGGCATGATAAATGTATGTTTTTACGTAATTTGACCTAAATACCTATTTATGTATCGAACAGAGTGGTTAATAAATAAATTCAACTTCTCTCTTAGTTTAATAACTACGTACCTACGCAAAATTAAATAACAGAGTTTGATAGAGTTTTCTCAACGTTCATTAATTTATGATGTAGTAGCAAAATGTTTAGGTATTAAGGTAACCTATTTCAGGTGCCTTTTGTTATTTCCTACACATCTAATGTTGATAATATTATCATTGATTTACAATTTGCGTTTTATTTTTTGTAGATTGGCGTTGTGTGCTGTGTTTTTCTCTAACCATAACAGCCACAAAAGTTCACTGCTAGATATGAGCTTCCCCCTATGGGAGGGCATTACCATACTCACCGCGCTTGGCAGGCGGATTGGCGAGCGCAGTTCAAGATGTTGCATTTGAGGTGATGCTATCCGGCATCACTCGGTATTTTTCCCTAAATGATACTATATTCTCATCAAGTAGGCAAACTATTTTCAGCTATGGCCTAGTTTCACAACATAACCTTAAACGCCAGTTAGTAAACTCAAAAATAAAATGTTTTCTGTCCGCGGCTGTCAATTAGGTTGGTTTATTTTGGCAAGGGGCCAATTTACACATGCCACTCAAATGTGAACGCACCAATATAATATTAAGTGATGGTAAAACCAACTAATTTTATCGTATATAGGGTTACATTTAATTAAGTACAAATCTCTTGAGGGTGTGGTCTATTCTAAAAACTGAACAACTTTTGTTAGAAACTTTTCTTTGAAATATGACATAAAAATTGGGACTCCCATACTAAGTGGTAAACTTTTTCAACACTTTTGTATGGAAGGACCAAATTTTATTCTTCATAATATTCCGAAGAAAAGTTTCTAACAAAAGTTGTTCAGTTTTGAGAGTAGACCACACCCTCAAGAGATTTGTACTTAATTAAATGTAACCCTATATACGTTTACAAACTGATACTTACTAAATAGCCTAGACTGTCTAATATTAAGATATTGCTGTCAGATGCGCAACGTTATCGGTACGTTTGTCAAATCGTTTGACATAAACCACTTATACCGTATTTGTAATTCATGTAGGTAGGTATGGCTATGGTCAATCTGACCAATAAGGAAAGCCCGAAAATAAATGCAGAATACAACATGGACACCGGATATTCATATTTACAAGCAATTAATTAAAATAAGAAAATATGATCATTTTTGCGCACATTTTACATAATTATGCATATTAATTTTATCCGCAGGTAATTATAAAGGTTACCAGCATGTTTTTAAAGCAAACAAATAAAATAATGTATTGGACATTACTGTCATCCGATTTCGTTATATATAACGTTGTGCATGTACAGTAGACGTGAGACGTGAGACGTATGATGGCATCTGTCAAACAAGTGATCGTCGGAGACGTGAGACGTGCGACATCGCGACGCTTGAAACCGTTCCATATAAAATGTATGAAACAGGAGAAATACAGCTACACACAAAAGACGCGCATCTCATCGATAAGGGCTGACGATCGCTTGTTTGACAGATGTCGTGTTGCACGTTGCGTCGAGCGTCTGTTTTGTGCCCCTAAAAAACCCTTTCGGTTTTTAAAAAGAAAATAATCTCGGAAAGAGTTATCTCCAGATTACAAATCCTATCCTACGCGATAATGTCGTTGCTATAACTCGCACTGTCCGTCGTAAATGCCTTTACGGGCTGTCGATAAAATATCTTTATGGAGGTCTCCAGTGGTGAATCGGCAATAATGGATACTTTACTGGTAGTTGGACCGTTGCCGTGTGATGCCGGCTTAGAATTTGATGTGTGATGCCGGCTTAGAATGTCATCACCCCATATCTTTCCGGTGGGTATCGTAAGAGGCGACTAAGTTATAAATTCAGCCAGAGGTTCAATCCCTGGATGAATTTTACAATCGCATTGCAACATCTTGCATTGCGCTCACCAACCCGCCTGCCAAGCGTGGTGAGTTTGGCAAATACCCCTCCAATAGGGGGAGGCCCATGTTCAGCAGTGAACTTTATTGTAGCTGTTGTGATGATGAAGTTGGCAAGAGTTGTGGCGGTAATTTAGTTGACGATGATGTTTATGATGAGACCGTAGGAAGGTACTTTCTTTTTCATCAGTCACAACAGTCCACCCCTGGGCGCAGGCCCAGGGCATTCCACAAGGCTCAATCTCCAGTTTTCGCCATCCAGCCTCTACCAACCGGGTTCAATCTGTTCTGTTCTGTCCGAAGGAAGTCCAACGGTATCCCTGGCCGAGGCGTGGTCTCAAATCGGGACCCGATTGCTCCAGCATCCATGGGTTCTGCGCATTTCAAAATGTACCAACAAAAATCATCATTTACTTATCTTTCACTGACCAAAATTTTGTTAAAATCTCACTGCCAGGCAACACAACAAGGATAATCTAGATGTGAACTTTACAAGGCAATCGCTTAGGGAGCTATCAGCACATCACATCACCGGTTATCTGAATGAGATCCGGTTCTGTGCTGATACCACATCTTTGCAAAACCGTGCTTGCAGTGTAGGTAGGAACTTGACTTGTTTATGCATGTACCGACAGAATATTGTGTAGGTAAACAAGGAAGTAAAAACACTGGTATAACTGGCGCAGATATGATAAATAACATATCCTGCATAGCGCAAAATATCATCACCCTAGTATATTCCACGTGTAACGAATAGGTATAACAAGCCGAAAATCTGAACAACATAGAACATGGGTCGAAATATGACAAAAAAATCTTAGACTTCAAATCGCCGATCATCTGATTGATTTACTGTGGGAGGTCCGTTTTTATTTCACCCCATATTTGATGAGAAAAGTTGTTTGGTTGACCTTTTTTGTCTTGTTGTACCTACCCTTTTGTTACTCCCGGTATAAATAGCTTAAGTAGGCAGTACCTATTTGCAATTTCAAAGATTACTTGGGCACAAAGTAAGGAACCTCTTTATTCTTCACATTAAAAGTTATCGCCAAACAAGACCTTTTATTTAAACTTTAGCAAAGTCTTTTCCCTTTTCGAATTATTATCTGTTTTTCATACTTTTTGTTAAAAAGGATACTTTTCGAGAATTCTGCAGAATTTCTGAATTGTTTTACGAATTTCTTTGCTGTTGGAGAATTAATAATTTTGCCAAGAAATCGGTTTACATTTCGTTTATTTGGAATCGACTTGTTTACTGTTTTGAAAATAATAAAAGGTTTCCCACCTTTTATTATTCAAAACACCTTTTATTATTCTAAACAAGTCAGCCATAGTTTTAAGTAAACCGAAATCTCTTTTCTCTCCCTCTTCTTGTGAAACACTGAGTCGTTCAACGACCCGATAAACCCTGGTGTCACAGTTTCTCAACCGCATGCTACAAGAGGCATGCCTCTGACATGGTCGTAAATACTGACACGGAACCAACTTAAATTTGTGTGAACAACCCTGCTATGTCCTGAACAGACTGGGATTGAATTCTTTATGTTATAGGTCAACTAAATATAGATGAAATTTTACTAGTGACCGATAGCGAAACCACCCAACCGGCTGGTCTGGCCTGTCCAGGGGGTCCGGCTAACTATACACATGTAACTAACTAACACCTTTCTTGTTTTAAATATTGACTTAGTGATTATTTCCATTTACTTGTTATTTATTGAGGCATAAAGATACATGCTGTGTGGTTAGCCTGGCCAGCCCCGAGGCAGTGCCTTTATTTTTATTTATTTTTATCCCGCCCGAGCCGTGTTTAGAGTAGGAACACAAATTGTTATAAAAAAGAGAAAATTTTGCACTACAAATTTTCCCTTTTTTAATTTTGAATTAGAATGTGACTTTCTTAAAGTGAATCTTGTAATTCCTACTGAGAAATAAATGCTTTTGATTTTGATTTTGATTTTGCTGGTGACAAAGACCAACTTTCCCCAAGAAACATAGGTTTAGAAAAAAAAAATTTGAAAAAATTAGATCTTTTGACCAAATTTTTTTTTTCGCATTTCGACCTATGTTTCTTGGGGAAAGTTGTTCCTTGTCACCAGCCAGTTCTGAGTTTTCGTTGTCGGTCACTAGTAAAAATCACCCCTATATAAGTGAGTAAAGTAAAAATAAAACCCAAATTCAGTACTGATTGCATTTCCGCATACACATTATAGCCTATCTCATCATTTTCCTTTATCTTGTTTAGCTATACACACAATTAACATCCGTTTTGACGTTATTTTTGCGCTCCTACAAATACAATTTCTGTCAATTTTTTTGACAAATGATTCCGTCAACGCATCATCGATGTGGCGCAGTGGTTAGTATGACTGCCTGGACTGCCTGCCACGCAGAAGGTTCCGGGTTCAATTCCCGGTGGGGTCACTCACAAAGTTGATATTTAGGCGAGGAACACACGCAACGTCGGTTTGTGCGTCGTTTGTTCGATTTTCCATACATACATACATACATACATCACGCCTTTATCCCTTGCGGGGTAGGCAGAGCGTCAACGACCGTAAAAGTACGGTCGTTGTCGCCACGTCTGACACATATTTGAGGGCCGTTTTAGGGCCCTTTTCCTGTCATGCGTATTTTTGCACGCGCGCGGATCTGGTCCGCATGCGGGCCGCACGCATCTTATCTTTTGATACATGTTTTTCCTATCATGCGGCTAGCACGCGCGCGGAACGCGGATTGACGCAAACGAAATCCCTCTCCTGCGTGTGACCAGGAGCGTGCTATCATCCGCATGCGGACCAGATCCGCGCGCGTGCGAAAATACGCATGACAGGAAAAGGGCCCTTAGCTATTGTCGTGTATCGCTATAGTGACAGGTTGTCAGCCTGTCGCCTAAAATTGCAATACACATGATACCCTCGAGTCCTTAAGTCGCTTCTTACGACACCCACAGGAAAGAAATGGGGTGATGCTATTCTAAGCCGGCATCACACGGCAATGTCAAACGATTTGACAGACAACGCAGCGTTGTGCGATGCCGTTTGACACAAACCGTATTCATATGCAGATAGGGTGGAGAATCGAATGAACGACGCACAAATCGACGTTGCGTGTGTTCCTCGCCTTACGAGTGACGATTAGTGAGTTACTTTGTGAATTTGTTCCCAGTCTGGTTTGGACATTGATGCCTGCTACTTGCAGTAGGCGGTTGAAAAACTTTGACACCAGGGTTCATCGGGTCGTTGAACGACTCGGTGTCCCACACGAAGAGAGAGAGAACGCAGCGTAGTGCGTTTTTTTTTTGTGAAACCGTTTCACAGAAACCGCATTTAAATGAAAATAAGGTAGAAGATAGTATTTTTCAAACGCAACAGATGTCGCTGCGCAAAAATAACGCACTAACGGAAGCTAAGTATGTGTGTAGATATAGCGCCTAACCTATTCCTTTATCTTATTAAGCTTTTAATGACAATCTGTTGACATAATGCAATAACCGTAAAGCGTGTTATAATATAAGACGTAAATGTAATTTATAAGCGAAATCAGATTGCTTTTAATAAGTTTCCGGAAGCGTTAATGAATTAGTCATAACCTCACACGGGTTAGGACGGGATTCTACTGTGTTATTAGTAAGTCACCTCTTCGTTTGGAACACCAAATCAACGAATAATCGGGTCATTTGTCGATTGAAACTAGGTGTCACAGTTTTTAAACGGTCTTCTCGGTAGTGTAGAATATTGAATGATACTTTGCCTGGCCTAACCTTGGTCAGTTAACAAACCGATGAAAGGGATAAACGACAAAAAAGCGTGCCAGAAGTGTCAAATATTATTACGTAATTCATTCAAATAATACTTAGACATCTGTCAGCCGATGTGGCGCAGTGATTAGTATGCCTGCCTGCCACGCAAAGGTTCCGGGTTCAATTCCCGGTGGGGTCACTCACAAAGTTGATATTTATTACTTTGTTAATTTGTTCCCAGTCTGGTTAGGACATTGCAGGCTGAACCACCTGATTGTCCGCAAGTAAGATGGTTCCGTGCATTGGATGGGCACGTTAGCCGTCGGTCCCGGTTGTTGTCTATGATGGCGGTCGTTACACAACCATGTCAGAGGCCTGCTACTTGCAGTAGGTGGTTGAAAAACTCTGACACCAGGGTTCATCGGGTCGTTGAACCACTCGGTGTCCTACACGAAAGGAAGAGAAAATCTGTCAGGTGAAAGTATTGTTTACGTTATTCACAAAATAAACCAAGACTAGTGCAATCGAAAATAAATCAATCCAGAGCTGGCTAAAACCCTTGACGTAGAAGTTTAACCCAGGCAAGGATTGCCCTAGGTTATGATGATGATGATGCTCTCAACTTTGAGACCGATCTTGGGAGCGATATTGACACATGTCAGTAGTACAAACATCATCATCTTCCTGCCCTTATCCCAATTGCTTGGGGTCGGCGCAACACGTTTTGCTAAACACAAAATCGTGCTGCAATGGATTTGGCTCAATTTTACGATCAGACGTCAACCCTCCTTGGGAATGCTTTCAACCCAAACAGCATCTCAGATTGTACTTAGATTTGAGAGCAATCTATAAATAGGGGCCTTATCTAATCAATCACAAATATCAACTGGGATCGACAGCTTGACACGCCCTGCAAAGCACTTTGTGAAATTGTCCTTATTTTGGATCAAACAATGCGGACTTTGTGACCACACGATTGTTTGTCATGTTATGATGGTTCTATGCCCCAGAGATTCCGGTTTTCTGTCTTACAAAAAGTCGTTTCTTAAAGAAATGCCGTTTCAAATTAAGAAAAGAATCAAACCTGCAACCATTTATCATCATCGCCTGCCCTTAATTGTCCCAAATCAGTTAAGGTCGGCGATTTGTTAGAACTTATAACACACAACCAGTAAAAAAAGGATTTGGCTATATTTTATGACTGGCCGCCTACCTGACGTCAACCCTTATTGGGAGTGCTATTGTAAGTTGTGTCACTGCCACCATGCGGTTGACTATAGTCGACAGATACTCAGCCGAGGACAAAATCTCTACGTCGCTTTTTACAAATCACCTTGAGTGGTCTAGTGGTGGCATGGATTTTTAGCTACTACCAAACCTACAGCCTCCAGATTGGAAACCCAATGCTCAAACTACTACACCAGAATCAGTATGTGTGATTAGTAGAAGTCGTTCCTCACTGGAACGTTGGAAGTTCGAATTGAGTTAGCTGAACTGATCGCGAGGAATAGGGGGTAGACTCGCAAAGTAAGTGAAGCAGGCACCCAGTACAGAGAGACGGCTATAAAGAAACGTCAGTATACTTCACCAAAAATAAATAAATAATATCTTTATTTACTTAGACTACATTACATGTTAACAATTTGTTTTTGAATCTCCTAATCAACCATGCATGTCACATATAGCATGCAAATATTTTATATTGATAGGCGCATGTAGACGTCGAGTTGCGGAAAACAGCCCGCATAACCATTACCACTTCACTCACACAGACATCTACACACTGTCGTTTAGGCGTAAGCTCCACAGAGTAGACGTGAGACGTAAGATGGCATCTGTCAAACACGTGATGGTTGGCCACGTGAGACGCGCCTCGCATCAATAACTGCTGACGATCACTTGTCTGACAGATGTCATCTTACGACTCAGGTCTCACTTTTCTACTCCTTAGAGCTTGTGCCATACAGACATCTATACGCCGTCGGTTACGTGTGAAACCAAACCATCTCAAACCAGCAAGTAGGTAGTTAAGTATCAACAGCGTTCGGCAGAATGACGAATCGCAAGTACAAAATAATATTGTAGTAGTGTGAAATAGTTATAGCGTAAGTAATGTACCTAAGTGTGTTTAACCCAAGTACCTTATTTCAAAAATTAAGAATGTGAAAATTGTAACTCTAGCGTGTAGGTATAAATGATTGGAAAAAGGAGCTAGTTGTCCTTCTGCGAATTCTTTATTTTGTGGTAGACTCGACGGAGTTTCTTAGAGGAAGTGCAGTCTTATACTCTTATTTATCGTGTGGGCTGGTGTTGCCACACTTTTGAAAGAAAATACGTCAAAAAAAGTGCTACTTTATGTTTACAAACATACATAATATATCACGACTAGGCAGATTGTAACCCTTGTGGGGTAGGCAGAGCGTAAACGGTTGTAAATAACAGCCAATTAAAGTCTGAGAGTCATTCAGAAGACTGTGTGTCATTATAGTGACAGTTTGTCAGCCTGTCGACTAAAATAGCAATACACATTAATTCTCAAATCCCTTAATATTAACCCCACCGGAAAGTTACGGGGTGATGCTATTCTAAGCCGGTACCACACGGCAATTAGGCCTTATACTTGTAGGTAATGTTTAAATTGGGTGCAGATTTCATTTGCCTGTGAAGCATCACTGAAATTCTATATCAGCGGTCTAAAATCTATATTACCTGATTCAATAAAAAGGTGTTATTTATGGCAGCCAATAGTGATGTTTTCTCACACGCACTTAAAAAACTGTCGCTATTTATAATCCCTTTTTAATGAACCAGGTAGTAAATGGCAACACTGGTATGACCTGCTCAAGTTTTAGAGGAATAGTGGTCCTATTTGTCGGCGTCTTCTACTCTGCTGGACGGATTGATTTTATTTAGTTTCTGAAGGCGTCTGGAATTCCCTTTTTTTCTGCTGAAAAGTCCAATAAAATGCGGTTGGAGACAATGGAAAACCGCAATAAAAAGTAAGCGAATTGATAAAACTGAATCAAGTGGTTATTTTGTTGAAATCTATAAACACGTGTAAAATGTTGTTTATTTATTTTCTAATACAATTATCGCTTTCAAATAAAATATTTTTATAACGCCTGTAGCCATCATGTGGGTTGTAGACGTTCTACACAGTAGACATGAGATGGGAACTGTCAAACAAGTGATCATCGGAGACGTGAGTCGTGCGACATCGCGACGCTTGAAACTGTTTCCATATAAAATGTATTAAACCGAAAACACAAAGCAACATACGTAAGACGCGCGTCGCGTCAATAACGGCTGGTGATCGCTTGTCTGACAGATGTCATGTAGCGCGTCACGTCGCGCGTCTTTTCTGTGCCCCTAAAGCACAGTCTTTATACTTAAGACGTGCGACGCAAGACGAAAGATGACATCTGACAGAAAAGTGATCGTCACCTGCCATCAATGCGATGCGCGTGTCAAGTGTGTAGTAGGCGTCTCTTCTGTGTCATACATTTTATATAGAAAGAGTACAAGATACACATCTCCATCTCATGTCTGACGACTCACCTGTGGAGATAGCGCCTCGTGTAATAAAGCACAAAAATTAGTTCTTTTGATTATTTTGTCTTAAACTGAAAACACTATCTAGGTAAATTATTTTATAAGCTTTTTATAATATTGAACGTTATTCAAACATTTACTTCAATAATTTCTAATCAAGGTCAGCTTTGGCGGAAAATTTTCGGCCAACCTAGAGACAAGTAATTTATAAAACAAATTCCAAAAATTTAGGCATTTACTTAGGCTGCTTCTTCTTGTGAATATTAATGGAAATTTTGAGGAACTTCGTCAACAACTTCGTATTTCGTTCTTGTTACGATTTCAAGGTAGGTACTTCGCCAGCACTTAAAACACAAAATAGAGAAAACTTTGTAACCAAAAAGTTAATATCAATATCTAGTGTTTGATTAAAACACCAAGTGTTCCAATAATTACTATCTTGTGGAAAATGTCTACAAAATAGTAAACATTTACAAATCGGAAAAAGCTCCATCTCTCGTCAACTTGTACATACGTAATGTTGTCAGTTGAGTGACTATATAGTTCTACTACAAAGTCATAGATGGCGCTCAAGCTACCCGTGAGTAGTCAAGTGACAAAGAAATATGAACGAAGCAAGTGGATCACAATTTCGCCGCCTCGGGCAGAGCCTGCCATGGTGTAGCGGCGTAACACGTCTGACCCGGCTTGTCAGAAGACGTGGGTTCGAATCCCGCTGGCGGCGTGAATTTTTTCCGCTTGCTTCGTTTGTATTAACTTTGTAACCAAAAAGTTAATACAAAATAGAGAGTTTACAGAACGATCACTCGACCCTATATTTAAGGATTTTCGACACGACAGCCGTTGTGGCGCAGTGGTTAGTGTGACTGCCTGCCACGCAGAAGGCTCCGGGTTCATTTCCCGGTGGGAACACTCACAAAGTTGATATTTATCACTCTGTGAATTTGTTCCCAGTCTGGTAAGGACATTGCAGGCTGAACCACCTGATAGTCCGAAAAGCAAGATTGTTCCGTGCATTGGATGGGCACGTTAAGCCGTCGGTCCCGGTTGCTGTCTATGATGGCGGTCGTTACACAACCATGTCAGAGGCCTGCTACTTGCAGTAGGCGGTTGAAAAACTCTGACACCTGGGTTCATCGGGTCGTTGAACAACTTGGTGTCCCACACGAAAAGAGAGAAAGAGGATTTTCGCAATTGTCATTTTTGTTACATAGCCAGGGTGGCTATCAGTGGGTGTCGCAAGAAGCGACTAAGGGATTTGAGAGATAAAGTGTATTGCAGTTTAAAGCGGCTGACAACCGGTCGATATATGATACAAAGTCTCCTGAATACCTCTCAAACTTTTGTCAGACGTGGTGTTAGTGGCTGTTTATTAGAGCTGTTTTTCGCTCTGCCTACCCCGCAAGGGATATAGGCGTGATATATGTATGCATTTATGAATGAGTACCTAGCCTAGTGCTTTCAAGAAACGCTCTTCAGAAATGTATTGTGTAGTGTGTACCTACTCCGAATTACTGTTTTCCACTTTTGAGTATTGCCGTGTGGTGCAAGCTTAGAATAGTATCACCCCATATCTTACCCGTGGGTGTCGTAAGAAGCGACTAAGGGATTTGAGGATTGATTAAACATAGTCTTCTGAATTACTTTTAAACTTTTGTCGGACGTGGTAAGAATTGCCGTTTTCTACAGCCGTTTACGCTCTGTCTATCCTGCAAGAGATATAGGCGTGATATATGCATGCATTTATGAATGAGTACCTATGTGATGAGTAGTAGTGCTATCAAGAAACCCCTTTTCAAAAACCGTATTGTGTAGTGTGTACTCCGAACTACTTAGGCTCACATTTTCCACGCTAAGTCTTCTAAGGGTTTAAAACACAGTATTAAGTGTTGCTGTGTGGTGCTGGCTTAGAATAGCATCACCTCATATCTTACCATGGGTGTCGTAAGAAGCGACTAAGGGATTTGAAAGTGTATTGCAACTTTAGGCGACAGGCTGACAACCTGACACTCTGATGAAATGCAGTCTTCTGAATGACTCTCAAACTTTTGTCAGACGTGGTGTAAATGGTTTCTTCCAGTCGTTTTCGCACCTACCCCGAAAAGGATATAGGCGTGATATATATGTATGTATGAAGAGAACCTAGCCTAGTGCTTTCAAGAAACCCTCTTCAAAACCGTATTGTGCAGTGTGTATTCCGAACTACTTAGGCTCACGTTTTCCACTCTAAGCCTTCTAAGGGTTTAAAACACGGTTTTAAGTGTTGGTGGGATCGGGCCTTACTTATGTGAATTGTATACGCACCAGAGAATATTGCGTTTTTTGATAACGGGTGTATTTTAACTTTAAAGCCACAACAGTCCACTGCTGGACATGGGACTCTCCCGCAACGGTGGGTACTGCTATACTCATCACGCTTGGCAGGAGGATTGGCAAGCACAGTGCATAATCTTTAATTTACACGAAAGGCTGCTGCTCATTCCCTTAATATAATTATCCCTTAGTCGCTTTTTACGACTCACTGGAAGAATTAGGGTTGACGTCAGGCAGGCGGCCGGTTATAAAACATTGCTAAATCCGTCTGCTACAGGGTTTTGTGCTCTAACAAAACTTGTTGCGCCGACTCCAACTTATTTGGGATAAAGGTGAGGTGATGCTATTCTAAGCACGGTGGATACCATCACAAGCAAATCCAACTACCCATTTAGGGGATAAAATTATATTGGTGTTACTTTGTATTTATATGCAAAACCCTTAGCAAAACCAGTACAAGTTTGACTCTTTAATGGGAAGAAGAAGTTGATTGACTACCTAATTACTTAAGATCGAACGAATACATTAATTCTGCTAGATCCAACTGTTTAAATAAGTTAAATTAATGTATTTGCGATGGTACAATTAACAACCTGAGCCGGCCGCAATTTTTTGCACGGAATTGCGTAAATGCTATTTTTTTTAAACCGTATGCGGGTAAATATCGGAAAATCATGGGGTGTGTGTGAAAAGAGCCTAAGCCTAGTTCCCCTTCACAAACACTTGTGAGTGCAACGACTTGCGTAGCATTGTGCTACGGCGTAGCGGCTTGCTCGTAGCTGTTGGCTACGATATGTAGACTTTTATCATGGGACAAGCTTGACAAAATAAACGCGCGACGCGACGCGCAATGTTACATCTGTCAGATAAGCAATCATCAGCCGTTGTCTTGACGTGTGTAGCTTTGTTTCTTCTGTTTCATATTTTTTAGAAACTGTTTTACGCGTCTCACGTCTCCGAAGATTCCTTGTTAGACAGATATCATCTTACGTCTCACGTCTTATCTGTGGAGCTTGCGCATAACAATTATATCAAGGAACATACTTATTAAAATAGAGCTACAGTCCAGCCGTGCGAATAGGCCATATTTGACAGCTGTCAAAATCATCATAGTGCTATGGCATCAAGTTTATTTTTTGTGTTGAAATGTCTTTTAGCATGAGTTGTCAAATATAGCCTATTCGAAAGGCTGTAGATTAGGTCTAAAAGTCTCAGTTTAATTACAGTAATATTTTGAAATATTTTCAAAGAAAACCACTTTCCATCATTATCCCTGTCCTTATGTTACAAGCGTTCTTAAGGCGAAGAACACACGCAACGTCCGTTCCAGCGCATTTTTAGCGCAGCGTCAAAATAGCGCACAACGCTGCGTTGGAAAACAAAAGAGGAACGATTTTTGTGCGTTGCGGTGCAACAAAGATAGATATAGGCATTTAAAACAATAAGAGTAACAAAGACAGGAAAAAACGTGTCAAGATTAAAATTTGTAGAAGCGGCATTATGTATTTATCTATTGTGTGTAAATGTAGATACCTACGCAAGAATTTTGAATCTATTAAAAAAGCTTTTATTATTTACTAGGTATGAACTACAAGATTAAACCGGACAAGAGCATCTCAGACACACCTTCAAAAAGGCTTTTGTAGTCAACGTTCCAATATACGTAACAAAGTTAATTATGCTGTTGGTTTGTTTGCAGCTGTATGGTTACCAACCGCAAATCGAAAAACTTTTGTGTTTCTTAAAACTTAAGTGGTACAGCATCCGTCATAGTTTTCGCGGTAATTTTGGGTTAAGAACTATATGTAGCTTAATTCAGTTTTACGCTTAACTAGTGAAAGAGAACGAAAGACAATCAGTGTATTTGCAAAATAAGTCGACAGCTATTTCGTTTTAGTTCATCTCTTCAGCGACCTTACGATAGTTGAAATTTGAAACTGCGTCCATATGGACTACTGGTGCGTATCTGTGAAGCATCGGTCTCATGTGTGTCTTACGACAACTCGGTATGAGTTTCGTCCTTTACGATAAGCTTCTTGTACCTAATCGGGGCAATCGCTAAACGTAATGTAGTTTAATTTAGTTTTTACGCTGAACTAGTGAAAGAGATCGAATTCCATTAGTAGTAAAGTCACAAAAATATATGAACGAAGCAAGTGGTTCACAATTTCGCCGCCTGGGTTAGAGCTACCGTAGTGTAGCGGTTTATTTTTGTTATGTGGCACTGCACTTATCGGCCCCGAAGCCGGTTGAAGCTACACCTAACTATTTTGTGGGGAGCGAGGGCTCACCTGGATATCTGTGTTTGGATGGTTGTTCATACAACCAGCCCAATCACGCCCTTGGGGTACGACTGGGCTTACGAGTTTTCCTCGGAAGAACGGGTCGGACTGTGTCTACCCGGTATCTACCTGTCGCCTCCGCCTCCGTGCCCCTGTCACCGGGGACGACGGTTGCTTGAAGAGCTTGTAGAGTGTGATCTACTCGCAATGGCTGCATCAGCTGCTAATGTGATGGGACCGTCAACATCCGAAAGGACGTGCCTGGGGCGACGTCGAAAGTTCGAAGTTGGATAGGGGTAGTAGTTGGACGCTGCAACTATTAGGGGATGATGGGGGGCGTTGTCAAAGAATCGACGGGACGCTTGTTTTATATTTTGACGCTTTGACGGTGGGGAGATCTGACTCGATATAGAGGTTGGCGTTGCGCATGTACAGGGGAGCTCCAGTAGCCCTGCGCATGAAGCGGTTTTGGATGACCTGCAGCATATTCAGATGGGTCTTAAAGGTGATTAGCCTGACGCAGGTAGTGTAGATTCTCACCTTTTCTAAGAAAGAGTTTGCTCTTGTAATTGAGCATCGAATGTATTCTGCCCAAAACTGTTATGTGGCTACGGAAGTTTAGTCTGGAGTCGAGTGTAGCGCTCAAACACATCTGACCCGGTTTGTCAGAAAACGTGAGTTCGAATCCCATCAGTGGCGTGATTTTTTTCCACTTGCTTCGTTTGTAGCCAAAAAGTTAATGTCAATATCTAGTGTTTGATTATAACACCAAGTATTCCAAATTACTTTCATGTGGAAAAAATCTACAAAATACTAAACATACGTACTAACGGTACCTACAAGATTAGAAACCATCTGTACAATTCGTATTGTTTGATAATTGATGAAATAAAAGATGTGGCGATTGCATGTGAAAGAACGAGATATAGTATTTCAAAATTTGACAACATCCACTCTTGCCAACTTTTTCTTTTACATAGGTTTGTCTCTTTTGCGCACGACTGGCGGACAACCTTGTCAAAACAAAACTTGTTGATAGATGTTGCCACGTACATATTTTTACCATTGAAGTTGGGTAAATGAATAAAATATTTTTTAGCTGACCGCCTCAGAAAGAGGGTTATGTTTTTTAAGAGTAGGTATGCATGTTTAAGGTAAGTATATAATTAATTTAATTCAGTACAAATATAATAAGGGCGTGATTAACTCACAAAACTGAGCAACTTTTATTAGACTCTTTTCTACGATTCTAAACAAATACGGAATTTAAACTTGTGTACCCTTTTTAACCGACGAAAAAAAACGGAGGAGGTTCTCAATTCATCGCGAACTTTTTTTTTTTTTTTTTTTTTTATGTATGTTCACCGATTACTCAGAGACGCCTGGACCAATTTGGAAAAATCTTTTTTGTTTGAAAGGGTGCACTGTCCAGGTGGTCCCATAGTCATCACGTCAGGATCTGATAGAAGGATCTTGAGAAATAAACAAATTCTTCATATTTTGCGATACGTTTGAAGCAAAATGTACTTGTGTTTACATACACGACTGGCGTCTGCCCGTTGTTGACTGTCTGCCAAACATCTGCCAAAGATGTACATCAAAAAAGGAGGTTGCTTTTATATTAGTCATGTACGTTTAAGTATTTCATGAAGTTCTATGTGCGCTTGAAACTCCTTTGAAACAGTAAGGTAGGTCGTGTAAATGGCTATTTTGAATGTAATCGAACTTGAAAAGTAACCACTAAAAATTATAAAATAAAAGCTTTTTGGCAAAAAATATCACCGCCGAAAACTGAAAAGCATAAAATAATAACTATTGTTACTATATTGGAACTTAGAAATTCTGAGTCGGCGTCTTAATTTTTTACATATTAACACGCTTCATTGGCATGACGCCGACTCAAAATTCCTAAGTTCCAATATAGTAACAATAGTTATTATTTTATGCTTTTCAGTTTTCGGCGGTGATATTTTTTGCTAAAAAGCTTTTTTGTGTGACTCTTTTTACCCTTTTCACTGCCTCAGACAGAAAAAGGAAATTTTGAAAAATTATGTAGATATTTACAAGTATGCATATACACTATAAATAATAATATAATATTAATTATTAATTATCTACACTAATATAATAAAGAGGAAACCTTTGTTTGATTTTTTGTTTTTTTGTTTCTTTGTTTTTTGTACGTATGTAATCGATAAACTCCGAAATTACTGGACCGATTTCCAAAATTCTTTCACCATTAGAAAGCTGCAACATTCCTGAGTAACATAGGCTACTTTTTATCACGGGAAAATTCCTCATTCCCATGGGAAAACGGTTATCAGCAGGAAAACCGGGAAATACAGCGGATATTACCCAAATCTCTTTACCGATCTTCGCGAAATTTGGCACTAATATTACTAGCATATTAAAGATGGACATGGACTACTTTTTGACAGCCCTCGAGGATCTGAAGAACCTGATGAAGATCACCAGCATCCCGTCTAAACTATAGGAGATACGGTCATGGCTTCATACAAAAAGTTGTTTACCTTGACGGGCCGCTTCTGCTGGCACATGGTCATCGAGGATCTGGAGTACCTGATGAAGACCACCAGCATCCCATCTAAACTATAGGAGATACGGTCATTGCTTCATACAAAAAGTTGTTTACCATGACGGGCCGCTTCTGCTGGCACATGTTCATCGAGGATCTGGAGTACCTGATGAAGACCACCAGCATCCTATCTAAACTATAAGAGATACGGTCATGGCTTCATAGAAAAAGTTGTTCACCATGACGGGGCGCTTCTGCTGGCACATGGTCATCGAGGATCTGGAGTACCTGATGAAGACCACCAGCATCCCATCAAAACTAAAAGGGATACGGTCATGGCTTCATAGAAAAAGTTGTTCACAATGACGGGCCGTTTCTGCTGGCACATGATCATCGAGAATCTGAAGTACCTGATGAAGACCACCAGCATCCCATCTAAACTATAAGTGATACGGTCATGGCTTCATAGAAAAAGTTGTTCACCATGACGGGCCGCTTCTGCTGGCACATAGTTATCGAGGATCTGGAGTACCTGATGCAGATCACCATCATCTGATAAGTGATAGGGTAATGGTTTCAAAGTATAAAGTTATACAGCATGACGGGCCACTTCTGCTGGTCATGGTCACGAGGGTCTGGAGTATCCGATGTAGACCCCCAGCATCCCATCTAAACTATAAGAGATACGGTAATGGCAAAGATCCAATTTCTACGGGAAAACAGGTAAGTAGCAGCGGGTGAAACCGCTGGGCGGGCCGCTAGTTATTAACAAAGGAAAGAGTAAAGATTTCATTGTTTTTTTTGTTCTTTTGTTTGTTTGTATGTAATCGATAAACTCCGGAACGCTGGACAGATTGCCAAAGTTCTTTTACTATTAGAGACCTACAACATTTCTGAGTAGTTTAGGCTACTTTTTTATATGGCAAAATTCCTTACTCCCTCGGGAAAACGGTTAGCAGTAGGAAAAGCGGGAAATGTTACGGATATTTCCCAAATGAATCAAACCGATTTAGCGATCTTTGCGAAAGCCACTGATATTGCTGACATAATATAAGGGACTGATATGGACTAATTTTTGTCATCACTAGAGTACCTGATGATGAAGGGCACCAGAAGCACACCTTAACTATAACAGATACGAAAATGGGTTAATAGCAAAAGTTTTTCAGCATGACGAGCCGCTTCTGCTGTCACATGATTATCGAGAATCTGGAGTAGGTACCTAATGCAGATCACCAGCATCCCATTCAAACTATAAGAGATACGGTAATGGCTTTAAAGTAAAAGTTGTTTAGCATGACGAGCCGCTTTTATTGGCACATAGTCATCGAAAGTCTGGAATACCTGATGCAGATCATCAGCATACCATCTAAATTGCAAGAGATAAGATAATCTGCATCAAAGTAAAAGTTGTTCAGCATGACGGTCGCTTTTGCTGGCACATGGTCCTGATGAGTCACTTCTACTGGAACGGAGTAATCGACTTTTTGCTAAGGGCAAAGATCTAATTTCTACTTCGAAACAGGTAAGTAGAAGCCGGTGAAACCGCTGAAAGGGCCGCTAGAAGTATAATACATGGACATGTAGATACATTCTTTCACCACACTTTCATCTCAACATTCTCATTTCAGATACATGTAATCGTCTTTCATCAGTCAGTTTTGTAGGCCAACACTCAGATCCATACATGACGACAGGTCTGACCACCGTCTTGTAAATCTTGCCCTTTAGTTTGAGGGGCATTCGGGGGTCGCACACTGTGCCCGTGACCAGTCGCCAATTCGTCCATCCTGCATTAATTATTATGTGCTTGATAGTCTGGTCTATCTCACCATCGCCTTAGAGATGTGAAACGAGGTATCGGAAGTCGGAGCAGACTGGTAAGGTTACGCCATTTAGAGCTAACGGAGCATAGCCGGAGAGACCGCCGAAATCACAAAACATTTGTTCAATCCTCAAGTTTTTATCAATTCAAAATCGCGGATTTCAAACGCAATATTTAGAAATATCTTAAATGTGGTTCTCGAATTTCAATAATAATTATAGTGGCGTGTGTAGCTCTAATTATACGGCTGAAGGGTATAATGAAATTTCCTTTGGCACGATTAATCTTTAGGTTATTGAGATGTATTTTCGAAGTGGGGCCACCTGGATTTTTGTTGCAGGTGGGGGGAGGGGGGGTTTTAAAGTTCAGTTTTAATATTTTCTTTGGGCGATTTAGTTAATAGTCATGTTTGGTATCATTTCCGATTAAATAATATGTCAAAAAGTCAATTCCGTATTAAAATTTGGGTCATTACATATTAAAAATAATTTTTTTTTATCTATATAAAAAACAAGAATAGGTGATCAAAAGATAGTAACATATCAACACACAGATAACCTAGGAACTTGAATTATTGCGCAAATGATGAAAAAATAGTGCGAAAGAGCTATATGAAATAATTTTCATAAAAACTCATCCCTAAAGGGGGTAAAACAGGGGGTGAAAGTTTGTAGGTAACTTTTTATTCCTTTGATAAATGTCGCTGAAATTTTGTTCAGTTATTATACATCGCAAACTATGAAATACGTGTATTTTATTTTTTGTTGTTCGCCTCCTAAATGGGTAAAATAGAGGATGTAATTTTGTATGAAACCCTATAGAAACTGGACTATATTACTTTAAAAAAATACATTAAAAATTGAGGTGGCCCCACTTCTTAAATGGCTCCATGCGCCTTAAGGACAAATCCTTTCGAAAGGAAATCTTGTAATAAGCATCAGCCGTATTTTCCGATTTTCACCGGCGTACACACCCAACTATTATGATAGTTGTTTTCTTAGTATTCAAATATTTAACTTCATATTATTTTTATATGCCGTGTGGTGCCGGCCTGGAAAAGCATCCCCATATCTATCCCGTAGGTGTCGTAAGAAGCGACTAACATATATGAGAGTTGCAATTTTAGGCGACAGGCTGACAACCTGTCCCTATGGTGATACACAACCTTCTTAATAACTCTCAAATTTTTGACAGACGTGGAGTAAATGACCGTTTTATTACATCTGTTTACGCTCTGCCTACCCTGCAAGGGGTAAATAAATATGCCTGGACAAGACACACAGCGCCATTTAGCCCCAAACTAAGCTTGTACTATGAGAGTTAGATAACTGATATAATACTTATATTATTTTACTGCTGGCCCAACAACATTTAATCACCAATGTGGACTAAATTTATTGCGATGATCCTGGCAACACTTCCACTAGCCTGACATTTACCTGACATTATGTATGAATGAGCGAGCAAGAAAAGTACTGGTAAACGTAGCAACATGATATTGTTCTTTTGATAATATGCGACATTGTATTTCAAATGAGTTTCCCGTACAGGATGTCGAAATGAATTTGGCCGTTTCACTTGACGTCGAAAGAGCAATTGATCTTACTGCTGCTTATCGAACAAAATAATATCAGAGCGCGGCTGGTCAATCAAACGTAAAAGCACAATCTAGAAGCACGGTCGTGCCCCGCCAAGACGAGCCAAACAAAGTGTATCTTTATTTTGAGGTAAGGCATAAGATTACAAAAATAGTTTTCTACATTGAGTAGGGTATTATTGAATAAATCTACTAAAATATTAATATTTTGGATTAAAAATCGGATCAATTTTATAATAAAAGTAAATATATAGGGTGAAATTTTACTAGTGACCGATAGCGAAAACCTAGAACCAGCTGGTGAAAAGGAACAACTTTCCCCAAGGAATATAGGTCGAAATATGAAAAAATTTTTGAATCTCCCATTCAAACTTGCCGATCAGCTGATTTCAGTTACTATGGGAAGCCCAATATTTTTTTTCGTATTTCGACCTATGTTCCTTGGGGAAAGTTGTTCCTTATCACCAGCCGGTTCTGAGTTTTCGCTATCGGTCACTAGTAAAATTTCACCCCGTATATTACGGCAGAGGAACATTTAAGTGATTTGGTATCAAGGTAATCTTCTCTTAGGTTTAGAAGACCTATTCAACGATTCCCTTCTCAACATAGCAGATGAAAAAAGTATTCTTGATAAAATTATAAGGGTTCATAGTAGATTACGAAACCCTAAAAATGGAGTGCAAGTTTGTGTGAGATATCATTCCTATTGTATAATATAATCACCGTTTTATACATATAATTTCCCTTTAAGGTTGATGAGCATCTCCTTGTCGCTTATTACGCCTGCGAGTTGTCTCCACTTCATCAATACCGTTGTTTTTCTACAGGTTACATGTAGGTCGATTTTGCCATAATTTCTAATGATTGGCCCCAAGTATTTAAAATGGTAAAACTGTAGGTATAAGTTTTAAGCTAAAAGATTTGTTTTAGACGCGTCTTTGTGGCCATCTACTATAACATTTAAATATTTAAAACTTTATTTAGATTTTTAGATTTATTTATATTTAGTAGATTCACAAATAATTCTTTTAGAATGTCAAATGCAATACATAAACAAAATAGAATTTCAAATTAAATTTAGTCATTCAAGTGTGAAAATTAAAATCATACAATTATTATTATGTCTATTTTAAATACACGTCCCGATTTGGTATTAACAATGCGTGCATGTTTCTTTTGATGAGCTGAAACTTCAGAGGTCCATGCCTTTTGTCATTAATGCAATCATCTAATTTAAAATAGGCTTTGTAACATAATTTTTTCTTAATTCTGTTACAAAGCCTATTTTAAATTTGCCCCCCTTTCACTCCCATACAAGTGAAAGGGGGGCAAATTTTTTTTTTCTCCTGTAATATTGAGTAGGATATTGTTGAATAGGTCTTTTAAAACTAAGGGGAGGTTTATTTGAAAGAAAGTCACTATAATGTTTCTGTCTCGAGATATTTGCTTTTAAAAGAGGCGTTTTTGAGCCATAATTTGTTCCAGCTGTAACTTATAAAGTATAAAAGCTAAAAATTTGAAAAAAATATGTTATATATTTCTCAATCTGAAGTTACCATGAAAACTAATACGGATACTGTATCACTAAAGTTTAAAAAAAAAAGTTTTTCAATTTGCGGTTGGTAACCATACAGCTAAAGGAGTCCTTTCACCTTTTCTCCTACTTTTCGGGGTACATCTGTTCCAGTGACCAACACTCTTCAACTCCTTGGCATGGAGCTGTCCTCTGACCTCAACTTCGGCACCACCATCGAGTCCAAGGCTCAAATTGCAGCTAGAAAGTTGGGCGTCCTGAATAAAGTCAAGCGGTACTTCACGCCTGAACAGCTTCTAACTCTTTATAAAGCTCAAGTCCGATCTTGCATGGAGTACTGCTGTCACCTTTGGGATGGCTCGGCTAAATACCAACTTGCTGCACTGGATTCGGTGGAACGCAGAGCCAAGAGATTAATAGGCGATAAAAAACTGGTGGCGACCAAGCTTCACAGCCTGGCTCACCGCCGCAAGGTTGCTTGCCTATCGGTCTTCTACAGATTGTACTTCGGAGAGTGTGCGCGTGAGCTGCATGAGCTCATACCACCGTCTCCTTTCTTCCATCGGACATCCAGACGCACGGCCGGCTACCATCCGTTCTTAGTTGATATACCCACATTACGCACTAAGCGCTTCAAATCATCTTTCATTATGCGCACGGCTAAAGAATGGAATTCCCTGCCTGCGTCTGTATTTCCGAGTGCATATAACCTGAATCTCTTTAAGTCTAGTGTGAATAGGCATCTTCTGGGCAAGCTCGCTCCACCGTAGATCCCATCTCTGCTCTAGGGTAAGATTGGGGTCAAGAGTAAGCCCATCATAGATATATAAAAAAAAAAAAAAGCTGCATACAAACCAGCAACAAAATTAACTTTGTAACACTGAAAGACCTTATATTTAAACGTTGACTACGAAACCCTATTCTGACACGCTCTTGGCCACTTTTTTATAGTATCGTATACTTAGACCATCAAATGAAGTCTTTACTTTAGCTAGTCTGTACTTTGGTTGATCTATTTTATTTGTACTTCTTGTATTGCGGTTATGCCTGCCTGTCATAATTTCTAGTATAATTGTTTATATTTTTTCTTACATACTAAATGTTTTCATAAATATATTGACAAAAGTTTACGACATTATGCTCCGTTTTCTTGCAACTAATCTTGAGACCTATGTCTTATAGAAACTTCAGCCAACGGTCGAAGTCGCTCTGCAGATCTTCTACAGAGTCATAGGAGCAACATCACCTGCATACACTATTTTCTTCTGACAGCCGCGGCTAGTAAAACGATTGGCTCAGTGCTGAGATTTGATGAACGCCAACTTTAATTTCAAATTTTTCACAGACTTCTAATGGTGACAACTTCTGTTGTAATACCATTGTACGATGAATGAGACGTATGTTTTTTACTTATGAATGATATTGATATTTTGCCTCACTGTTTAATATTGCAGTGAATTGTAATACATTGTTGCAGATTATATTGCTTTGTAGTCTATTATAGTGTCGGTTTCGATAATTAACCCTTGGGGGGTGCTGTTGAAAATTAGTGATTAAAACCTGTCTTGAAAAAAGAAATAAATTTCACTCGTACTACATACTACCCAACATAACTATTATAAATAAAAATTGAAAAAAATACTATACAATTTAAATATAATTTAATACACTACGACCGAACCTATGCGACGAAATTCGGCGCCATTACGCCAGCAATGTTATTTGCATTACAGATGACACACTTCAGCGGAAATTCCGTCGCCGACTAAATCTACCCACTCAATATACACAGAAAATGTCCTAATTATTCCAAGTTCTAGGCCCAGATAAGGGTTAATAAACCGTCAAAAATCTAACGTCCGTTGCTGCGTTACGTGTGCCATACCCTGCGTTATTTTAGCGCAACGCACAACGCTGCGCATTTTTAGCGTCGACGGATGCGTCTGTCAAAACCGTTTGACATTAGGGTGCGCAACGCAGCGTTGGGCCTGCGTCGTCGTATTTATATAGGATTAAGGTGGAAATTCGCATTTTTCTAACGCTGCGCATCGCAGCGCTAATATAACGTCGAAACCGACGTTGTGTGTGCGAAAGGCCTAAGTGTTGTCTCGAATACTAATGAAGGAACTCGTAATTTGGGTAAAGTCGTAATTCTTGCTGAGCTGCCGTAGTAAAAATAAGGAGCAGTAGTACGTTCTCATACAAGCTGACAAAATCTTGCCGCACGGCCATCGTTTTGGTCAATAAATCGCATTTATTTTTGACCAATACTGGCAATGTGATACGAATTCAATTGTTCTTGGGGCTATCCTCATCCGTGTTGGTCAAATGAAGGTCATGAATTGACCTTAGTTCATTTGTTTTTGCTGTTGTGTGTGTCTGTTTTTGATTTGCTTCAGATCCTTGTATTCCCCGTCTGCCACGATTAACCTATTCTGCACCTGGGGACTTGATTTCGAAAATATACGTATAAGGACTCTAGATTTTGTTTCAGGCTTTAGTTTCAAGAAAAGGTTGTATAATTGTTAGCGTTAAGTTTATGAATATTAATATGAATTTTCCCGTGCGATACTGGCTTCGAATGTCGTACAAGGTGACTAAGGGATGGATCCAGGGAATAGGCAGCAGCGTTCCCAGCGAGCATAAAACCTTGTACTGCGCTCGCCAATCCGCCTGCCAAGCGTGCTGAGTATGGCAATACCACCCAATTGGGGGAGACCCATGTCCAGCAGTGGACTTTTGTGGCTGTAGTAGTAAATGATGATGAAGCAAAGAGATTAGGCCTCAGATCAGGCATTTTATCGAGGCGATATATTTTTTTCTTTCTTTCTTTGTACCATATGCAATCAGTCTCTTGGCTATAATCAGATGTGAGTGGTAGAATTTAGGCTTTGAGGACGGCCATCCATTGATGTCACTGTCCTATTATGTTTCTTTTTGATTTCAGTTATTAATTCTAAAAACTTGCTAATCTCGTCCTTATAACATTCTGTGATCTCAGTAAACGGTATTAGCACTCAGTGGTCTCAATAAGTTTTTACAAAATAGAGGCAATATACAAACTGCTTACTTCCTTTACTGTGACGTTGCTAACGAGCTAATTCGTCAAGCAAAAACTGTACAGGCGCGTACAAAAGCGTCTAGCCATGAGACCACTTAAAGGCCGATTTAGATTATCTTAGTGTTTAGTAGAGTGCTTTAGTCAACTTGAAAGGCAAGTTCTTTAGTGCTTTAGTGTTTTGCGAGTGAACGTTTACATTTCTTCCAGTAGAGTATCTTTTCGACGCCACAATGAACGCGCAACAACGTCGCCAAATACGCGCTATTCTTCGTAAAATACTAAATGTAGTTATGGAACAAATAGAAGACGACATTTTATTCGAAATAAATAAACCGAAACGAATATGGGTGCGTCAGTGGATTGGTCGTAGACCCATGCTTGGAGGAAGTGCTTTGTTGCTAAAAGAACTTGCTATTGAAGACATCAAAGAATATCGCAAAACACAACAAAAATCAAAAAACACGCACGTGTTTCACGGCACTTGTGCACTCTCCTAAAGATTTTACTAAATTACGTGTTTACAAACAACGAGTGACGCGCCGGGGCTTGTGCGGGGCGCGGGAGGGGTACTACTTGAAACAAAAATAGAAAGCGATTCTATTTTGATTCAACTTGAAATTCAAGTAGAACTGTACTAAAGCAAGTAGCGTTTACACGTTTCAACTAAAGTACTATCCTAAAGCACTCTACTAAACACTAAGATAATCTAAATCGGCCTTAAGACATGGCTACTTGAGCGAGAGTGGAATTAGCGCCACTATAAAAGTAAAAAAAAAAATTACTGGCCAAGTGCGATTTGGTTGCACAAAAGGTTCCGTAGCGTTATATAAATCAGGATTTTTTAATCAGAGCCTACCTAGACACATACATACTTTATTCTCAATGGTATTGTTTTATTGTCATGGCGGCGACAGAACCTTTTGTTGCAAGTTTACTTTAGGCTTTGTTCGCACAGCGAATTTTATTCGCACTCCGTGTTTTTTTTTTTCGACATTTTAATCTATTGTATTGAATAATTTGCGTTATTTTGTCAGTAAGTTCGGAAACTTGCAAAAAATTTATTGTATTACAAAAAAAACGAGAAATATTTTGATTTCTAATGTAATATAATGAATGCTGTTTTCTTAATAGATGTATTTTTTGAAGCGCTAGTTCTGCGGCACTCTACTCAAGACTTTAGTAAGAGTGGAATTAGCGCCAGAAACCGCGACTTGATTGTAAAAGTTTCACGATTATGACTTTGGGGATTTCTTCTAGTTTTTACGTACTGAAACTTGTCCAAAAACTTAGGGTATCAAACTGAACGCGTTTTGATAATGATGCAAACTTTGGAGTAAAAGCTCGTTGCGTTAACTTGTCGTTTTTTTTCGATGTATGGAAAAATGGCTTAGAATTTTTATAATGTAAACTATTTTGAATAATTAGTGATTTTGATAATTTTAAAAACCTGGCTAGCCCTACATAATTTTTGTAATATTTGTGTTTTTTTTTTTTTTGGTGTTGTGAGAGGCCAGTAAGGCTTATAACTGCTGTACATGCATTTGCAAAGACTAGCAATATTCTTTTAAACTAGTTTATTAGTGCTGTGTGGTGCCAGCTTAGAATAACATCACCCCATATCTTTCCCATGGGTGTCGTTAGAAGTGACTTAGGGATTTAAGAGTTGTTGTATTGCAATTTTCGCCAACAGACTGACAACTTATCACTATGGTGATGCACGATCTTCTGTATAATTCTCAAACTTCTGTCAGTCGTGGCGTAAATGGCCGTTTCGTTCAGCCGCTTACCCTCTGCCAACCCTACAAGGGATATAGGCGTGATATACGGGGTGTAAGGGACGGTGTAACGAAAACTTTGCAGGCGTGCTCTGAGCATGAAAGAACAACTTTCCCCATGGAACATGTGGTGGTAAACGAAAAAAAAAATCCGACCCCCTATTCCAAAATTCACGATCTTACTTTGTATGGGCTTTGTATAGGCAGTCAAAAAAAAATTACATCTGTCCCCGTCCCTTACACCCTGTATGTATGAAGTTTATTAGTGGCGCTTGTTTGACACCAGTCGCTTCACTAACGAGGCACTTAAGACAAAAATAAAGCTGCAGTCGCCTCTAGTGTTGGGTCATTGTTATTGTCTCCTACATAAACATGTACAGTATACTTGTGGGGTACACACATTTATGTATTTTATACGATACCGTCAAACTGTATTTGTAAAATTAGGATTTTACTTCGTAGGGTATATCATTTATGTTATTATTTTCAACTACCCACAATTTTGTATTTGTAAGATTCCTACTCGACATGATACATACTAAATGAGCTATGTAAATGTTGTTAATGTATAGGTCTAATTTCTTGAATAAATAACCATTCTCACCAGCCTGCACTTGGCAACAAGCAAAACCAGCTCTTTCATTTCACGCACACATCACCCAGCTCTTGCACCACACCTAAATTGGTGACCCCGACGTGAAACGTGGGAAAACTCACTTAGAGTACCTAGGCTACCAGGTTTCAGCAGATGGCATTGCGCCGACACCCGAGCGGGTGAAAGCCATCTCGACTTATAAAAAACCTGAAAATGTAGAAGAGCTACGTCGCTTTCTCGGCATGATAAACTTCTACAGAGACTGTTTACCTCGACAGGCAGAAAGTCAATATGAACTAAACAAATACCTACACAATACCAAAAAGAAGGATAAGACACCCATAGTATGGACGCCAGAAGCTGAACTAGCTTTCGAAAAGTGCCGCAAAAGCATTTTGGAAGCAGTGACGTTATCTTACCCAGTCCACGGTGCACCACTATGCATTCTATCAGATGCAAGTTTATACGGCCTCGGCGGAGTGCTAAATCAAAAAGTAGGCAAAACATGGAAGCCACTCGCTTTCTTCTCAAAGTCTATGAGTGAGACACAAAAGCGTTACAGTACCTACGATCGAGAACTTCTCGCAATCTACACAGCTGTCAAACATTTCAGGCGGCTAATCGAGGGAAATGACGTAACAGTATATACGGATCACAAACCGTTAACGTACGCTTTAACTAAACCGCCAAACAATAACGACACCCCGCGACGGGAGCGTCAGTTAAGTTTCATAAGTCAATTCTGCAAAAGTATTGAATATGTAAAAGGCGAAGAAAATGCAGCTGCGGATTGGCTGTCAAGAATTGAAGCCATAACATGTCCCATAGTCATCAATTTTGAGCAGTTAGCTGTCGATCAGCAAAAGGATGAAGAGTTGAAACAGCTGAAAAAGCAACCGAATCTAAAATTCGTCGAAATCAACCTTCCTACGGTAACCCAGGCGGTTACGTGCGAAATGTCTACTCAGACACCAAGACCGTACCTACCAGTCGCATATCGTTTGACTGCATTCAAAGCGCAACACGATATGTCACACCCTGGTGTACGAACGTCACGAAAAATTATTTCGTCAAAGTACTTCTGGCCGGCAATGAACCGAGATATCGGCGCATGGGCAAAGTCATGCGTGCCGTGTCAGAGAGCAAAAGTGCATCGACACTCAGTCACACCGCTGGGTGAATTTCCTCAATCGCAGAGATTCGAGCACTGTCATATAGACGTGGTGGGTCCACTCCCTTTGTCTAATGAATGTCGCTACATTGTGACAATGATAGACAGGTTTACCGGTTGGCCAGAGGCCGTGCCGGTACGTGAAATAACGGCAGAAGTAATTGCCAAGGTCTTATTCGATACCTGGATAGCCCGGTTTGGTTGTCCACTACGTATCACGAGGACCAGGGAGCACAGTTCGAATCAAAATTATTCCAGTGCCTGATGAAAAAATTCGGCATACAAAGAATACGAACTACGGCCTACCACCCGCAAGCTAACGCAAAAGTTGAAAGATTTCATAGGTCATTAAAAGCCGCTCTAATGGCTAATGACGCACGTAATAACTGGACTGATAAGCTACCAGTTGTTTTACTAGGTTTGCGCACAGCAATACGCACGGACAACAATATGAGTCCTACATTACTAATGTACGGAACGCAAGTACGAGTACCGTCTGACTTCTTCATACCTACCAAGTTGAATGAGAACGACGCAGAATTCGTACGCAAGCTAAGTACCTACATGGAATCAATGCAACCGGCACAAAGGCCGAAGGCAGAGCGACAAAGTTTTGTCCACAAAGATTTAGATAAATCTACGCACGTATTCGTGCGAAATGATGCAGTCCGAGCACCTTTAACCCCACCTTACGACGGACCATATGAAGTTTTACAGCGCTATGATAAATCATACAAAATACAGCTACCAAACAGGACTACTGTTATATCGATAGATCGGTTAAAACCCGCATACCTAATCGATTACGAAGTACCTAGCACACCACAAAATGTACGTGCAACAAACCCTTTGAAAAACCAAACTACGGTATCTACTTCCAGTTTGGGAAATCGAGTCGACGAACGACCCATATCTACCGTCGGAGCCAAGCTAAACTACTGTACCGACACCGCTAAACAAATAATCAAGCGGAAAGCGATAGCAACCAGCACCACAGCGTGCGATATGCATCGTTAGCAAAAACATGCAGTACCTACCTACAAGCTTATTTAATCGTATGTTATGCATCTAAAGCGACATGCTATTGTAAGCTACATTGCTACAACCGCTATAGGCTATCTACGCCAAAACCAAGCTATGAAACACCGCTAAACAGTGTACCCATCTAGCTAAAATACCCCATAATACATACATATATCACGCCTATATTCCATGCGGGGTAGGCAGATAATTAGTAGCACCCAAAAAAAACTATCCCTACCACATCAATATTTTAGCAAGCATTCATACTACAAAGCATACATGGCACATGCACAGGGATAAGGGTAATTGTGAAAAACATGCGAAATATGCAGCTACCTACTTATGCAAGCAAGCACCACCACCACCAAGCCAAATTCACCTTGCAAGCGACATTCAAGCGCATCCAACATACAAAAGCAAGCAACTAACTACTAAATACGTGCAAATACGACTGCTTATACATGCACTAGTCGTATGTAACAAACATCAAGGGTAAAAATAAAACAGCAAAATTCATATTATTGACGTCAGTCGTAGTGTGAGTGAAACTTAGAAGTTGCAATGAGAATTGCAGTTCACAGCGTGTAGCTGTTATTAAATAAACCAGCAACTGGCCGGCGACGAATTCAGAAGCACCCACGTTGATTGAAGCACAAAACGAAGCGTTATTTTTCTTGAAGCACTTTGGTCGGACGATCTCGAAGTATTCTTCTTGAAGCACGTTGCTTGGACGATCTCGAACGAAGCACTAGTTACACAACTGGCACGATGGATTGTTGGAAAGCAGCATGGCACGTAGTCATCTTCGATATGGAGCACGGGGACAAGAATAACTGAAGTCTTCGATGCGGCGAGTAACGAACGTCAGTCGTCGATGCGTGGACTTCGTGAAGCGTGTGTTCTCGATGGTGGCTGCCGTGGACTAACGTGGCGGCGCCGTGCGCGCGCGCGTTATATAGACGGAGCGAATTGGCGTCAGCGTTGGCCGGTATCGTGCGCCTTGCGGCTGCGGGGGGACCGCCTGCCGCCCGCGCAGATCCAGCGCTGCGAAGTTTGAAGACGGAACAAGCGTATTAATTTTAAGCGTATATATTTTAATGTAAATTCTGTATATAAAATTATTGTTCCGATATTTTAGTATATGTTTTATATGACCATTATTGATGTAAATAAGATATTTAAGTTATGTTTTATTTTCTTTCCTTATGAACGTTTCACTAGGAAGGGAGGTATGTGGGGTACACACATTTATGTATTTTATACGATACCGTCAAACTGTATTTGTAAAATTAGGATTTTACTTCGTAGGGTATATCATTTATGTTATTATTTTCAACTACCCACAATTTTGTATTTGTAAGATTCCTACTCGACATGATACATACTAAATGAGCTATGTAAATGTTGTTAATGTATAGGTCTAATTTCTTGAATAAATAACCATTCTCACCAGCCTGCACTTGGCAACAAGCAAAACCAGCTCTTTCATTTCACGCACACATCACCCAGCTCATGCACCACACCTAAATACTCTGATAACATCAACTAGGATATATTTTATTCTTCCAGACACGACAGTCCTTTTATTGAATTGAAGTAGAAGTTTTAATATTTCTTTTGATTTAATAAAGAATGAACAACACACATTTCAGAGGCTTGCTACTTGCAATAGGCGGTTAAAATCTCTGATACCAGGGTTTATTAGGTCATTGGACGACTCGGTGTCCAGCTCAAAGAAGAAAAAGAAGAAGAAAGATGAATATAATATCTTCTAACCAGAACACAGTTTACGACTTACAACAGTATCTGAGAATAGTAGAATCCACTGCTAGAAATAAATCTCCCTTAATTGGGGAGTATTTGCCATACTCGTCATACTTAGTAAGTGGATTGGCGAGCGCGGTTTAAGGTGTTTTATTTATTTACTGAAAACGCACGCTACTGCCCATTTCCTGGAGAGCTCAGAAAAATAACATGATTGCTGTATTTTGAAATGGGTATGTTTTTGGTTCTTGCAAAGAATCACGTTTCTTTCTTCTTTACGTATATTTTTAAATTATAATTTTGAACTTACTTTTTCTTAACACTTTCGTAAGCAACTGTCCTTATCTTAATTTACGCTTTTATGAATTTAAATGGCGCGGATTAGACTGAGGCAATTTAGAAGCAGTTTGGTTTAGTCTTCTATTCAGATGGTAAATTGTTTTGGTGGGATGTTCTGTGGTAAATTAGTAAGTATTAGAGTAGGCAAGCAATAGAGTGCGCCTTACCAGGTATGAACGGTTGGGGCTAGTGTGAACACAACCTTTCTGTACATCAGTAGCAAAGGACTGTGACAACGCTATTGTACAACTATACTTATTTCTTCTACATATTACGTACGCATTTATTTAAAAAAAAAAAACATTTTATGTCAGGAACAAAATTATAAACTTTTAAATCCGTCAAAAGCTTTTAAATTCTTCTTCTCCTTTAAATTTCTCCTCTTCCTTCTGTTTTGGGCAGTAAGAAAGTAAAGTTTATTCTATTCTATTCTAAGAGTCCAGTTGCTACCCGCCACCTTTTTTACGTCATCTTTCCACTTTCCACTTTCTTCTAGGTCGCTTCTGGTGTAACGGTTCAGCCAATCACGCACAAATATAATTCCTCAATATTAATATATTTACTAACAATATGCTTTGTTTATGAGCACATTTGGGATGAAAGTCATCTTTCAATAATGCATAATTCTTTCATACCATAAATTGCGCTCAGTTTAAACACAAATATCAGAATAGATGCATTTTGTTTGTGGCAACAGAAATTTCAAAGATAGTTGAACGATTTATGTTTCATAATAGACCAGAAATAATATTTTTATATTCCCAAATCAATGTTGATTCTAGCCAATTCGTGCATAGTAGCACCATCTATTGACATTGCACAGAACTAGCTGAATGATACGTGACGTGAGGCAGTGCGCTGTTTTACCAGTAATATCTGAGCAACAGGATTGGAGTCGAACGTAAGAAGGGCTGCGATTGGTCGTAACAGCATCGTAACATGCTCTGGGGGTTATTGCTACTCGTTGATATACTTTTTTCGACCAGCCAGACTCCGACTGCCCGGCACGGTAGGACACCTGCCGCGGGTGCGCGGGCGACGCGGGGGTGGGCGGCCGCCGGCCGGAGGCGCGTCACTTTTTTCCAGGACGGCGAGCGAGCGGCCGGGTGCGACTGCCGCCGCCTGCCCAGACACCACGCTCGGTGCGGCGCCAATTTTTCGGATATTTTTGCGGTCTTATTATGATGGGGCTTTAGTTAACTTAGAAGAAACCCTGGTAAGGCCTTTTATTTTCTCTGATTTTACGATTTTTATTGCATTCTATTTAAAAGTGTTTTTGTTTTTTCTGTTTTATTTTGTGCTTAGGATGTACTTTGCTGGCAGTTCGCGTGTGTTCTATTTTGCGGGTTCCAGAATATTTTTCATTGTGTTGCTACCTCGTGTTTATTCTACCTGTTTCCCATTTGTCTTTTACGTATGTGATAAACGTAATCATGCCAATGATAGATTCTAACAGTTTTGCAAGTATGTATAGTGCGTGAGTGATAGCGGCTAGCGGGAAGACGGAGAATCGCCGCGAACAGTTTTGTTTCTACCCTCTTATTCTTGCTTCGCGGTTGCGTCATCATTCCTATGGCGGGTCTCACACCTGACATCCGTCGCTGCGCATTTTTCGCTCACACAATTTGTATGAGAAGATGGCATATTGCAGGTAAATGGGAAAAGTAGGTAGATAAAAACAGGATAACCGAGTGAGTATGACATTATTGACAGTGGGCTCGATAGGCAAAGTTGTGGAAAAAAAATCGTAACCGTTTTAACCGACTGTTGAAAACAGGGGTGTCACATCGATATGTGTGTAAAAGGAAATTTATAAATCCTATATTGTTTTGATTTGTTGAAAAATGAAGAAGTAACCGACTAGGAAAATTGTTGAGTACGGTATGGTGTATTTCTTGTTGTGAACAATGGCGAGCTATCCAGCAGTGGAATCGCAATCCGGTTTCTATGGACATAAGATTTTTTACATACTATAATAGGTTAGCGTTACAAGTAAAGTAGATGATTGGTGAGACAATACCGCCAATCTTCGTAGTAGGTAGGTCGATTATTTACTTAAGCTCATGTCTAGCAGTGAAGTGTGGTGTTTATAGGTGTGTGAAACCGATTAATGATGTAGTGATGGCCATATTAGGTAGTGGATAGTGATGAAATAGCATAATTTGTTCATACAACTTATTTTACGGGATGACTTTAGTATACTGACCCACGAATATTGGGTAATTAAAGGTTGCATTCTACAGGGGACAATTCTAGCTTTCATTTGATACTATTTACAGTGTGCGGAAACGTCTAGAAATAAAGTTATGAGGTAACTTTAGAATACTGACCCACGAATATTGTGTACTTCTGGCAGTGTTACCAGATTGGGGGGAAACCCCCCAAATTTGGGGGGTTTTGAAAGCAGTGGGGTGAAAAATGGGGGGAAAATATCTTTGGGGGGATTATTGGGGGGGAAAAAATTGGGCTGGGGGGATTTGGGGGCTTTCGACAAGAAGATTTTACTCTCCATGAAGTGATTTTTGCATAGATTTTCGTAAATTCGAGGCAATTTGAAAGAATATTAATGAGAATCATCCTACATTTTTGTGTCGAAATTTTTTAATTTGCTGAATTTCAGTGCTTTTGGGGGTTTTTTTTTTTGAAAATACGTTTTTTGGGGGGATTTTGATGATAATTTGGGAACACACCGGACGGTAAACATGCTGTTTAGCGTCGTTTTTTTAATTTGGTGAAATTTGGTGCTTTTGGGGGGATTTTGCTTGAAAACCTGATTTTTGGGGGTTTTTCGGTCCAGATTTGGGGGGAAAGGCTGGTGATCATCTGGCAACACTGACTTCTGGGTTGCATTCTATAGGGGATAATTCTAGCTTTCATTTGATACTATTTTCAGTGTGCGGAAACGTCTAGAAATAAAGTTATGAGGTAACTTTAGAATACTGACCCACGAATATTGTGTACTTCTGGGTTGCATTCTATAGGGGATAATTCTAGCTTTCATTTGATACTATTTTCATAGTGAGGAAACGTCTAGAAATAAAGTTATGAGGTAACTTTAGAATACTGACCCACGAATATGTGGCAACTAAAGGTTGCGTTATATAGGGGGTGATTCTAGCTTTCATTTGATACTATTTTCATAGTGAGGAAATGTTTAGAAACAAAGTTATGAGGAACTTTAGTATTCGGACCCACGAATATGGGATACCTCAAGGTTGCATTCTACAAGGTGTTCCAAAGGAAATACATTAAATTGGAGATGTTGTGTAGACCATTGTACTGAACAATTTCCATTATGGCACCAAGTTTGAATTCTTAACAATTAAGAAGTTAAAATTTTCATACAAAGTAAATGCCTACATTTACTACAACCATTGTGTATTACCCCTTATCCAAGATTGCAACCTTGCAATATTAACTTGTTGGATTTGAATCTTCGAAAAAGTTTGGAGCATAGTTGTCTATGTCTTAAATTTAAACGAAAACTTAAGATAAAAGATCTCTTTCTTGGTGTCAACTTTATTTTATTGCCGCCTCAAACTAAAAACTTTTTTGACTTAGAGCACCCATAGAGACGCAAAGACAAAGGGCCAATCAGAGAACCCAGTAGAGTCTGAAGTGTCAGTTGTGTCAGTTTTTGACGAACATGATATTTGACCTTGGTCTACGCCACAACTGTTGCCTTCAACTAATTTACCGCCAAAACCGTTGCCTTGGCAAAAGTTGTGGTGGTAATTTCAAAAGTTTTTCCAAGACGGCAACATGACATAAATAAAGGTCTTAATCAATAAAGCTCTGTTCATAATGTGGCACTCAATTAAATTTAACAAATTTAAGTTGCTGATTACTTCTAAACGAGGAGTTTTCATAACTTGGCCCCATAATGAAAATTGTTCCGTTCGATGGCCTACACAACGTCTCCAATTTAATGTATTTAAATTGGAACACCTTGTATAGGGGATAATTCTAGCTTTCATTTGATACTATTTTCAGTGTGAGGAAATGTTTAGAAACAAAGTTATGATGTAACTTTAGTATACTGACCTCCGAATATGGGGGAACTAAGGGTTGCACTCTGAAGGGGGTTATTCGAGCATTCATTTAATACCATTCTTAATGTGAGGAAACGTTTAAAAGCAAAGTTACGGGGTAACTTTAGTATCAGGCGGTACGAATTTAGGTTCAATAAAGGTTGAGTTTTGTAAGGGACAATTTTAGATTTCGTTTGAAACTATTCTTAGAATGAGGAAATGTATGGGAAACGAGATACGGGAAGACTTTAGTATCTCACGATACAAGTTTAGGGTTGGAAAAGGTTGCTTTTTGTAGCAGGCAATTTTAGCCTTCCTTTGATGCCATTTTTAACCTGCGGAAATATTTAGAAGAGGAGATATAGATTAATATTGGTATTTGCGGTCACCCATCCATTTGCGGTCACCCATCCATTTAAGGTAACTCATCCATTTTCGGTCACCCATCCTTTTGGTTATTTAACTGTTCATGCTCATAATTCTTGCGGGGTAGACAAATAATAGAAATGGTATTGTTTCATGGTAAAGTTTATCGTTTGAAATAATTTGATAAAGCTCGGTTTGCATATAAGTTTATAAATTAAATCAACAATAAGATAATAGTTATTTGTTGTCAACCTTCTAGTACTACTAGTAACTTGCTTAGAAATAAAAATATAATGGCACCTACAAAAATGGAAAGCTTTCTAGGGATGTGACAATTTAGCACATATCTTTGGTTCAAAAGAAGAACGAATTTTAATTCTTTGGGGAATCGGGGAGACAGACTGACTATCTGACGTAGAATCCTTGTTCCAAGTAGATTCAGTAAAAAGTAAATTCAGAAAAGAAAAATTATTCCAAACACTTGGCCATAAAAGTAGCTTCCTTGTTTTGCGATACAAAATGCCTTATATTGGACAGCTAGTACATCTGGACGTGGAAAATCCAGCTTTCGCTCCTTTTGTTACTTATATATGTCGCAGGAATGTAGCGAAATCCGGTTATTCGCGAAATACCTAGGCCCTTCGCGAAGAGCCGGAGAACTGCGAAATGCATCGATTTATTCGCACATTTCCCGGAAAACTGCGAATTCGTTATTTGCATGGACATAAATCCAGGAAAACTGCGTATAAGGCGAATCGCGGCTACGAAGCCGCCTACGCACCTGCTACGACTTTTACCTCTACTCTTCGCCGCTGTAGCTCGCGCACAGGAGCACTCGCGACGCTTCGTAAGCTCTCGTTCGTCGCAGTAGTGGAAGGTTCTGGCGCAGTCGAGCCTCTCTCTAGTCTCCAGCAAAGATTCCATATGCTGATCAGGTGGTTCAGCCTGCAATTGCCTACTCATTCATGTCAGCGGCCCACGGAACGCCCAGTGTCGTAAGGGTTCTTCGGGTCGTAAGTGTTCTTCGGGTCGTAAGTGTTGGTCAAAGTCCAGGTCCAGGTCCAGGTCCAGGTCCAGGTCCAGGTCCAGGTCCAGGTCCAGGTCAGGTCAGGTCAGGTCAGGTCCAGGTCAGGTCAGGTCAGGTCAGGTCAGGTCCAGGTCAGGTCAGGTCAGGTCAGGTCAGGTCCAGGTCAGGTCAGGTCCAGGTCAGGTCAGGTCAGGTCCAGGTCCAGGTCAGGTCAGGTCAGGTCAGGTCAGGTCAGGTCAGGTCAGGTCAGGTCCAGGTCAGGTCCAGGTCAGGTCCAGGTCAGGTCCAGGTCCAGGTCAGGTCCAGGTCAGGTCAGGTCCAGGTCAGGTCAGGTCAGGTCAGGTCAGGTCCAGGTCAGGTCCAGGTCAGGTCCAGGTCCAGGTCAGGTCAGGTCAGGTCAGGTCCAGGTCAGGTCAGGTCCAGGTCAGGTCCAGGTCAGGTCAGGTCCAGGTCAGGTCAGGTCAGGTCAGGTCAGGTCCAGGTCAGGAGCCAGGTCAGGTCAGGTCCAGGTCCATGTCAGGTCAGGTCAGGTCAGGTCAGGTCAGGTCAGGTCAGGTCCTGGTCCTGGTCAGGTCAGATCTAGGTCCAGGTCCATGTCCAGGTCAGGGCCAGGTCCAGGTCAGGTCAGGTCAGGTCAGGTCCAGGTCAGCTCAGGTCAGGTCCAGGTCAGGTCAGGTCAGGTCAGGTCAGGTCAGGTCAGGTCAGGTCAGGCCCAGGTCAGGTCAGGTCAGGTCAGGTCAGGTCCAGGTCAGGTCCAGGTCCAGGTCCATCAGGTCAGGTCCAGGTCCATCAGGTCAGGTCCAGGTCCATCAGGTCAGGTCCAGGTCCATCAGGTCAGGTCAGGTCAGGTCCCAGTCAGGTCAGGTCAGGTCAGGTCCATGTCAGGTCAGGTCAGATCAGGTCCATGTCCATGTCCATGTCAGGTCAGGTCAGGTCAGGTCAGGTCAGGCCCTGGCCAGGCCAGGTCAGGTCAGGTCCAGGTCAGGTCAGGTCAGGTCCAGGTCAGATCAGGTCAGGTCCAGGTCCAGGTCCAGGTCCAGGTCCAGGTCCAGGTCCAGGTCCAGGTCCAGGTCCAGGTCCAGGTCCAGGTCCAGGTCCAGGTCCAGGCCCTGGCCCAGGCCCTGGCCCAGGTCCAGATCGTGGTCGTGGTCATGGAAGAACCCTTACGACACTGGGCGTTCCGTGGGCCGCTGAATGAGTAGGCAATTGCAGGCTGAACCACCTGATCAGCATATAGAAACTTTGCTGGAGACTAGAGAGGGGCTCGACTGCGGCGGAACCTTCCACTACTGCGACGAACGAGAGCTTACGAAGCGTCGCGAGTGCTCCTGTGCGCGAGCTACAGCGGCGAAGAGTAGAGGTAAAAGTCGTAGCAGGTGCGTAGGCGGCTTCGTAGCCGGGTGTTGCCTTATACGCAGTTTTCCTGGATTTATGTCCATGCAAATAACGAATTCGCAGATTTCCGGGAAATGTGCAAATAAATCGATGCATTTCGCAGTTATCCGGCTCTTCGCGAAGGGCCTAGGTATTTCGCGAATAACCGGATTTCGCTACATTCCTGCGACATATACGTATCTATTTTATTACACCTCTTTTGGTTTTGCAAATAAAATTAAGTTAAATTACTAAGGCATTATATCTTTTGTAACTTTGATTGTAAATGTAAATTCAGGCACTAGTTTGGGAATAATATAAGGCGGAGGGTGTCCAGTCAGGCTAAGCCGAAACCCACGGTTTGTGTTTGATAGAATATTTTCAGAGAGAGGAAAACTTAAAACCTACCACCTCTTAAAATAAAACTACATCTGAAAATACAAGCACACTGGTGAACAATTTCATAAAATAAGCCAGGGAGCGGGGCGTGGCTCCAACCTTAAGCCTTACCAATAAAATACTCAAGTACTAGTGACATAGTGACTTATAAGTAGAATCGATTCGGCAGCACTTTACTTAACTTTATTTTATGTCGTTCTGTGCTAGTTGCGCCTTGACTTGAAGTACCTTTACTTACATAATATATTCTAACGGTGCTGCTAATTGATTTATTTATTGGTGTATAGTTTTCTTATAAAGCTATGTTAAGCGGATTATTCTCCAAAATAGTGGTTAGATTAGTTAGGACACACCATTCCTTACTGGCATACCCCGCTTTACGCGACTCGTTTTTGCTAAATTTACTCTAAAATAATTTACGTAGATAATTAAAATTGTTTCATAAGCATAATAAATAATACCTAAAAGTGGTTTGAAAAAAGTATTAAGATCGCCGTATTATATTTTTCAGTAGATTTAACAAAAACGAGTCGCGTAAAGCGGGGTACGCCCGTATCAGCAAAGAAGTTTGGGTTACTACTTATACACAACGTAGGGTTGACGATCACCTGGCCGATTCATAAACCTCAGTGAACCCAATTCTAGTAACCATGCCAAGTAGGATTTTATCTATTCGGATTCTGTGTTTTGCGTTTGTAGGTAGACTAGTAAAAAAAAAAAAAATTAGGGTAGGGTAGGGGAGGGACATTACAAATCTCAATTTTTTGTCAGACGTCGTGTAAATGCCGTTCTTACAGTCGTTTTCGCACCTACCCCGCAAGGAATAAAGGCGTGATATATGTATGCATGTACGTATAAGTACCCATCCTAGTGCTTCCAAGAAACCCCCTTCAAAAAGGTATTGTGTAGTGTGTACGTACTCCGAACTACTTAGGCTCACTGTTTAGTTTCGCATCATGTATATGCGCGTTTTATTGTTTCGCGCCATTTCGTCTGACACCGGCTGCTCGGTCGACGCCATCTTGTCTCTCGCTTTGCGAACCCCGCGAATCGCGCGGTCGGCGATATAACCTCACTTTTAGTCACTCGCCCGACCGGTGTTAGGCACATATTTTAAGTAGTCTGGGTTTTATTTTTTCGCATGCGCAATTGCTGCCAGGGAAGAGTTCCCTGTTCTTGTGCGGTAGTAAAACCAAGTGAATAGTGGTTTTGTAGTGCGCTTTGAATGCGAACTGGGCAGGTTTCTTGATTGAGGGCCAACGTGGCCGAACTATGAACAATAGTGAACTCAAGTGCTGGTGAAAATTGTTGGACGGAGTACCACGCGAGCTGGTACCCGGGTGCCGTAAGTCTAGTATCTAAATCCCTATCCAAGTGTCTTCCTCAAACCCTGATACCTTTTTTCCTGTCAAAAACTAGACTTACAAGGGAACGGCGGCGTCATAATTCGCACGGTAAGCAATTCGCTGCTAGGTCCTGTATAAGTATGTTCATTGCAGTGATTTAGCAACATTACGTGGAGGTCACCACCCTGATGACCTTAAGTACAACCGGAACTTGGTATATTTATTTTAGATATGAGCTGTGGTGGTGCAGTTAAATATTAGTAGGAGATTGTGAGAGAGCCGTCGCAGACTTTGGAAACAAAAATTTCTCGGCCGGAAACTTTCCGGAACAAAAATTCTCTCATTAAATTTATTTTATTTAGCTATAGTAAAGAGCACTACGAATCGTAGTCAAATGTTGTTCCGAGGCTGATCGACCATTTAGTTTTAGATTTTAAGATAACTTTAACTTGCTTCCACTGCGCTAAGATCAGCTTCGGAATCAAACACTCACGTTTTCCACTCTAAGCCTTCTAAGGGTTTAGAACACGGTTGGTGGTATGTCACTGATAAACAAAGAGGTTGTGTTCTTACTACTGCCACCAGTTCTAACTTTTAAGCGCACTCTACTGCTTTCTTATATACACTCTAAGAGTTGTGTACTTCGAACTACTTAGGCTCACATTTTCCACTCTAAGCCTTCTAAGGGTTTAAAACATGGTTTCAAGTGTTGGTGGGATCGGGCCTTAGGTGAATTTTACACACACAAGAGGATATTACGTTTCGCGACAGTTGGTATAGCAGCAAATCCACTACTATTTACGTGATAAACTTATGTAGGTATTACTACTTCTAAGTAGTAATATTATATACCCTGCAGTGGGTGGAGTGGATGTGGGCTGATGATGATGATGGATGATGATGACGAAATATAACATGAGAAATAGATATATAAGCAAGCGTATTGCCCCGCGCCGTACTGTCAAACGTAAGCAGTTTTTGTGTCATTGGCGTTATGCTACTGATGAACAGAGAGGTTGTGTTCTTACTACTGCCACCCGTTCTAACCTTTAAGCGCACCTCTACAGCTTTCTTATATATACTCTAAGAGTTGTGTACTCTGAACTACTTAGGCTCACGTTTTCCACTCTAAGCTTTCTAAGGGTTTAAAACACGGTTTTAAGTGTTGGTGGGATCGGGCCTTAGGTGAATTGTATACGCACAAGAGAATATTGCGTTTTGTGATAGCGGGTGTATTTTACCTTTACATTTACAGCCACAACAGTCTACTGCTGGATATGGACCTCTTCCGTAACAGTGGGTACTGATGATGGAAAGATGTATTTGCGATAGTACAATTAACAACCTGAGCTGGCCGCAATTTTTTGCAACAATATTCCGGTATTTTGTATGGAATTTCGTAAATGCTATTTGTCAAACAACCGGATGAGGCAAACAACGGAAAGTTACAGGGTATGTGTGAAAAGAGCCTAAGCCTATGCTTCTCTTTACAAACACTTGTGAGTGCAACGACTTGCGTAGCATTGTGCTACGGCGTAGCGGCTTGCTCGTAGCTGTTGGCTACGATATGTAGACTTTTATTATGGGACAAGCTCGACAGAATAAACGCGCGACGCGACGCGCAACTTAACATCCTGTCAGACAAGCAATCATCAGCCGTTGTCGAGGGTACATGGTGGGTACATGCATCTTGACGTGTGTAGGTTTGTTTCTTCATTTGCATACATTTTATTTGGAAACGGTTTCACGCATCGCGATGTCGCACGTCTCACGTTTTCGAGGATCCCTTGTTTGACAGCTATCATCTCACGTCTCACGTTTTATCTGTCGAGCTTGCGTCTAACAATTACACCAAGGAACATACTTAGTAAAATAAAGCTACAGAACAGCTGTTCGAATAAGCCATATTTGACAGCTGTCAAAATCATCATAGTGATATGGCATTAGGTTTATTTTCTATTGTTGAAATGTCTTTTAGTATGGGTTTAACAGCTGTCATAATTTATAGCCTATTTGAACGAACGGCTGTAGAATATGTGTAAAAGTCTTAGTTTAATACATACATACATACATATATCACGCCTTTATCCCTTGCGGGGTAGGCAGAGCGTCAACGGCCGTAAAAGTACGGTCGTTATCGCCACGTCTGACACATATTTGAGTGCCGTTTTAGCTATTGTCGTGTATCGCTATAGTGACAGGTTGTCAGCCTGTCGCCTAAAATTGCAATACACATGATACCCTCGAGTCTTTTAGTCGCTTCTTACGACAGCCACAGGAAAGTAATGGGGTGATGCTATTCTAAGCCGGCATCACACGGCATTTATCCCAGTTTTATTACAGTAATAATTGGAAATATTTTCAAAGAAAACCACTTTACATCATTATCCCTGTCCTTATGTGACAAGCGTTCTTATGTTACACCGTGTGATGCCGGCTTAGAATAGCATCACCCCAATTCTACCCGTGGGTGTCGTAAAAAGCGACTAAGGGATACTTATCCAGGGAATGGGCAGCAGCGTTCCCTGTCAATGCAACATCATACACTGCGCTCGCCAATCCGCCTGCCAAGCGTGGTGAGTATGGCAATACCCCCCGATAGGGGGAGGCCCATGTCCAGCAGTGGACTGTTGTGGCTGTTATGGTTATGGTTTGAAATATTTTCAAAGAAAACCAATTTACATCATTATCCCTGTCCTTATGTTACAAGCGTTCTTAAGTGTTGTCTCGAATACTAATGAAGAAACTCGTAATTTGGGTAATTTGGGCTGTCAAATATGGCCTATTTGCACTGTTATACTTTAGTACTAAAATACCCAGATTAATTACAGTAAATTTTTTAACCCGGCGCCGTTGACGTGAAAAAAGTTACGCGGACGATGACATCGGGTAAAATTTACCCGAATTTTATTTTACAACAAATTCAACTGTTTATTTATAATTCACATTATATTTTTATAAATAGTTAAAGAAAAGACCTTTCTACGTGTAATTCAATATAAGATTATATTGATTTAGGACAAAAATCATCATTTTTCTATTTTTCATAAATACTAGAAAAACCAGCTTGAAAAATCGTGACGTTTATAGAAAATCATTTTTGGGAGGATATTTAGCTTTATTTTCGAAAATAATCGTTTTATCTTCTAAAAACAGGCGATCTTGGTGACTTAAAGCCATTTGTAACCTAAACTAAAGTAATTAACAAAATACCCTACTAAAGTTACCAAAATCACGAACAAAAAATATGTCATGAACACACTACACCGACAATGACGCCGGGTAGAACATACCCGTTTTGAATTTAAACACTTGTATCTCTCTACACGAACGGCGCAAAACTGATGTCAATAATGGGCTAAATAGAGGGTTGTTGTATCTCCAGCTATACTGACGGGTGTGTAAGATGGGCGCCAGGAAAAATAGATATTCCCTTTTAAAACCGCCTCGGGTAAATATTACCCGGCGTCAACGTCGCCGGGTTAAATATTTCCAAAGAAAACCACTTTACGTCATTATCCCTGTCCTTATGTTACAAGCGTTCTTAAGTGTTGTCTCGAATACTAATGAAGAAACTCGTAATTTGGGTAAAGTTGTAATTCTTGCTGAGCTGCCGTAGTAAAAATAAGGAGCAGTAGCACAAAATAGAGAGTTTACAGAAAGTTCACTCGACCCTTGGACAAGACTCGACCCTATTTCGGATTTTCGCGATCGGCATTTGTTTCATAGCCAGGATTACTACTGTCAAAAATCTCAAATTATAAAAATATCAAAACAGCAAAATCTGTAAAGATCGTCATATGCTTTTATTTTTTATTGTTGAAATGTCTTTTAGTATGGGTTTTACAGCTGTCTTATTTGTGCTATTCGAAAGGCTGTAGATTAGGTCTTAAAGTCTCAGTTTAATTACAGTAATATTTTGAAATATTTACAAAGAAAACCACTTAACATCATTATCCCTGTCCTTATGTTACAAGCGTTCTTAAGTGTTGTCTCGAATACTAATGAAGAAACTCGTAATTTGGGTAAAGTCGTAATTCTTGCTGAGCTGCCCTAGTAAAAATAAGTGGCAGTAGGACATTCACATACAAACAGACTAAATCTAGCCGCCGGACCATGGTTTTGATCAATAAATCTCATTCATTGGACCAATCAATTCTGATTTATTTGCCGCATGATGCCGGCTTAGAATAGAATCACCCTTATTTTGCCGGTGGGTGTCGTAAAAATCGACTAAGGGTCAATTATTCTGGGAATGGTTAGCAGCGTTGTGTGGCGCTCACCAATCCGCCTGCCAGGCGTGGTGAGTATTGCAACGCCCCCCAAGAAGGGGAGACCCATGTCCAGCAGTGGACTGTTGTGGCTGTAAAGTTGAAGGTATTTGATCAATGGATTGGGGTCGGGTTGCATAAAATTTTAAGTCATATTTTTATTAGGCATAAGATCAGTAGTCATAATGAATTCAAGTCATAACTTCAATACGCATAACCGTTTTGGCATAAATTACAGAGTCATAATGTCAATAAGCATAAAGATAAATAGGCATATTATTCATTGCCATCATTTTTAAAACGCATAATGATTATGCCGCATAATATTCAAAACCATTCTACGAAAAACAGGCATACTGCAGCGTGCAGGCAAGCATATATGTCAACCTAACACAACCTAACCTACCGAAATTGAGTAATAGTTTTTTTTACTGTGGGGCGGCGCCCTCTTCCCCGTCATGCATTCAAGCAAGCGAGCAGGCATGCATAAATGTCAACCTAACCCGCAGGCATGACGGAAGCAAGCCAGCTCGCTGTGCTTGCTTCCGTCATAGCCTGCTGAACCTAACCTAACCGATTCGGGGTGCCCCGAACTCTCGTGCTCGCTTCGCTCGCACCCGCCCCTGATTATGTACGCGTTACGCGTCAAATTCACAGCAAGAGTAAATGAACATTATTCATAAAAATGTGTTTGAACCAAATGTCTTCCATAAAAATATTATGCTCATTGATCATTATGACAGATAACAATTATGCGACTCAAAATTAGTCTAAAATAAAATAGGTCAAGCGAATAGTATGACTATAAATGCGTATGACATATAAAATTTATGCCAAACAAATAGTATGACAAAGAAATTTATGCGAACCGTGTTATGCCAAACTATATTAGGAACTTCAACAATATGCAAAACGACGGTATCCCTTGATCAATATATGAAATGGGTCGCTAATTCAATTGTATTTGGAGCTATCCCTCTCCCGCTTTTGTAAATGAAGGTTATGAATTGTCTTTAGTTCTTTTGTTTTTGCTGATGAATTACAGCCCAACATATGTATTTTCCCGTGTAATACCGGCTAAGACTGTCGTATATAAGGGATGAATCCAGGGAATGGGCAGCAGCGTTCTAACACTGCACTGCACTCGCCAATCCGCCTGCCAAGCGTGCTGAGTATGGCTTTACCACCCAATAGGGGGAGGCCTATGTCTATCAGTGTACTGTTGTGGCTGAAGTAGTATTAGTATTAATTTAAGGAAATGATGTTGAAGCAATGAGTTCAGGCCTTAAATCAGGCATTTTATCGAGGCAATATATATTTTTTCTTTCTTTCTTTGTTCCATCTGCAATCAGCCTCTTGGTCATTATCAGATGTGTGTGGTAGAATATAGGCTTTGAGGACGGCAATCCATTGATGTCACGGTCCTTTATGTTTCTTATTGATTTCTATTATTATTTCTAAAGACATGCTAATCTCGTCCTTTTAAGACGGTATAAGCAATCTGTGGGGTCAGTAAGTTTTTACAAAATAGAGGCAATAAACAAACTGCTTACTTTCTTTAGGCGAAGAACACACGCAACGTCCGTTCCAGCGCATTTTTAGCGCAGCGTCAAAATAGCGCACAACGCTGCGTTGGAAAACAAAAGAGGAACGATTTTTGTGCGTTGCGGCGCAACAAAGATAGTTGTAGGCATTTAAAACAATAAGAGTAACAAAGACAGGAAAAAATGTGTCAAGATTAAAATTTGTAGAAGCGACATTATGTATTTATCTTCTGTGTGTAAATGTAGGTACGCAAGAATTTTGAATTTAATAAACAAGTTTTTATTGTTTAGTAGGTATGAACTAGAAGATTAAACCGTCCAAGAGCATCTCAGACACACCTTCAACTAGGGTTTTGTAGTCAACGTTTCGATATACATAAAAAAGTTAATTATGCTGTTGGTTTGCTTGCAGTGGTATGGTTACCAACCACAAATCGAAAAACTTTTGTGTTTCTTAAAACTTAAGTGGTACAGCATCCGTTATAGTATTCGTGATAATCTCGGGTTGAGAACTATATGTAGCTTAATTCAGTTTTTACGCTTAACTATTGAAAGAGAACGGATAACGATCAGTGTATTTGCAAAATAAGTCGACAGCTGAGTATTTTGTTTTAGTTCATCTCTTCAGTGACCTTACGACAGTTGAAATTGGAAACTGCGTCCATATGGACTACTGGTGCGAATTTGTGAAGCATCGGTCTCATGTGTGTCTTACGTCAACTCGGTATGAGTTTCGTCCTCTACGATAAGCTTCTTGTACCCAATCGGGGCAATCGCTAAACTTAATGTAGCTTAATTTAGTTTTTACGCTGAACTAGTGAAAGAGATCGAATTCCATTCCATTCAAAGTTACAAAAATATATGAACGAATCAAGTGGTTCACAATTTCGCTGCCTGGGTTAGAGCTACCGTAGTGTAGCGGTTTATTTTTGTTATGTGGCACTGCACTTATCGGCCCCGGGGCCGGTTAAAGCTACACCTAACTATTTTGTGGGGAGCGAGGGCTCACCCGGATGTGTGTGGGTGGTTGTTCAAACAACCAGCCCAATCACGCCCTTGGGGTAAGACTGGGCTTACGAGTTTTTCTGGGAAGAACGGGTCGAACTGTGTTTACCCGGTATGTGCCGGTAGTTGCCAAAGAATGGCACAAGTGAGGGGCCTCTGTGTCCTATTCGCCGGGGACGAAGGTTGCTTAAGGAGCTTGTAGAGTGTGATCTACTCGCAATGGCTGCATCAGCTGCTAATGTGATGGGACCGTCAACATCCGAAAGGACGTGCCTGGGGCAAAGTCGAAAGTTCGAAGTTGGATAGGGGTAGTAGTTAGACGCTGCAACTATTAGGGGAGCTCCAGTAGCCCTGCGCATGAAGCGGTTTTGGATGACTTGCAGCATATTCAGATGGGTCTTAAAGGTCATGATTGGCCTGACGCAGTTAGTGTAGATTCTCACCTTTTCTAAGAAAGAGTTTGCTCTTGTAATTGAGCATCGAATGTATTCTGCCCAAAACTGTTATGTGGCTAAGTTTAGTCTGGAGTCGAGTGTAGCGCTCAAACACATCTGACCCGGTTTGTCCGAAAACGTGGGTTCGAATCCCATCAGTGGCGTGAATTTATTCCATTTGCTTCATTTGTATTAACTTTGTAACCAAAAAGTTTATGTCAATATCTAGTGTTTGATTAAAACACCAAGTATTCCAAATTACTTTCATGTGGAAAAATCTACAAAATACTAAACATTCATATGATACCTACTTTATAAGGTAGACAGACACTATGGATATTCGATATCCATGTGTCAGCCGAAGCGGAAACAAATTTGACGGTACCTACAAGATAAGAAACCATCTGTACAATTCGTATTGTTTGATAATTGATGAAATAAAAGATGTGGCGATTGCATGTGAAAGAACGAGATATAGTACTTCAAAATTTGACAATACCACTCTTTCTTTTACATAGTTTTGCGCACGTCTGGCGGACAACCTTGTCAAAACAATATTTGTTGATAGGTGTTGCCACGTACATATTTTTACCATAGAAGTTGGGTGAATGAAGTAGGAAAAGCGAGAAATGTTACGGATATTGCCAAAATGAATCAAACCGATGATTTAGCGATCCTCGTGAAATTTGCCACTGATATTGCTGGCATAATATTAGGGACGGACATGGACTACTTTTTTTCATCACTAGAGTACCTGATGATGGCGGGCACCAGAAGCACAGCTTAACTATAAGAGATACTAAAATGGGTTCATTGCAAAAGTTGTTCAGCATGACGAGCCGCTCCTGCTGTCACATGATTATCGAGAATCTGGAGTAGGTACCTAATGCAGATCACCAGCATCCCATCTTAATATATAAAACTCAAGAAGACTGACTGTCATCAACGCACAGCCTAAACTACTGGACTGATCCGGCTGTAATTTGGCATGCAGATAGCCACTATAACGTAGGCATCCGCTAAGGAAGGATTTTTTGAAATTCGACCCCTAAAGGGGTTAAACAGGGGATGAAAGTTTGTATGAAACTTTTTATTCCATTGATATATTTGCTTCAAATTTTGTATATAGGTAGAACTTTAGAATTAATGAAGGACGTGTTTTAGATTTTTTCAATTATCAACCCCTGAGGGGGTAAGAAAGGGGATGAAAGTATTATATTTACGCGCAGGCCGCACCTTTGAAGCTACAGTTTTGAAATTTGGCATCCTTATTCTTAATAAACAGTTGATTTTATTTTGATTTAGGAGTATTCAAAATTCATCCCCCGATGAGTTGGCATAGGGGATGAAAATTACGCATTGTCGTAAAAACCAAACCCTTAGAACTAGAAGCGTGAAATTTTCGCATGTGTATTTTTTAAGCAACGTAGGCATCCAATAAGAAAGGATTTTTTGAAATTCAACCCCTAAAGGGGTTAAACAGGGGATGAAAGTTTGTATGAAACTTTTTTATTGCTTTGCTATATTTGCTTCAAATTTTTTATATAGGTAGAACTTTAGAATTAATGAAGGACGTGTTTTAGAATTTTTCAATTATTAACCCCTGAGGGGGTAAGAAAGGGGATATTTACGCGCAGGCCGCACCTTTGAAGCTACAGTTTTGAAATTTGGCACCCTTATTCTTTATAAACAGTTGATATTAATTTGATTTAGGAGTATTCAAAATTCATCCCCCGATGGGTTGACATAGGGGATGAAAATTACGCATTGTCATAAAAACCAAATCCTTGGAACTAGAAGCGTAAAATTCGGCACGTGTATTCTTTAAGCAACATAAGCATCCACTAAGAAAGGATTTTTTGAAATTCAACCCCAATGGGGGTAAAACGGGGGTGAAGGTTTGTATGAAATTTTTTATTCAGGAAGAACTTTAAAAATAATGAATGATGTGTTTTAGCATTTTTAAATTTTAAACCCCTGAGGGGGTGAGAAAGAGGTTGAAAGTATTATATTTACGCGCAGGCCGCACCTTTAAAGCTACAGTTTTGAAATTTGGCACACTTATTTCTAATAAACAGTTGATATTATTTTGATTTAGGAGTATTCAAAATTCATCCCCCAATGGATTGACACAGGGGATGAAAAAGCTAGAAGCGTGAAATTTGGCATGTGTATTCCTTCACTCTTTGACTTAGGGTGGACTTAAAATCAGCCATGCTGTGTCCACAACTTTCTTCCACTAATGTACCTAACTGATATCAAGTTCCTTTGTAAAACTGCCTAATGTTAAAATGTACCTACGATATTATTGTAATTTGTGATACCAATTTTGTGGAAATAAATGGATTGTATTCGTATTTTAAGCAACGCTGATATCGATTAAAGTAGGATTTTTCGAAATTTAACTCCTAAGGGGTGAACGAACACGAGGGATGAAATTTTCTATGAAACTTTTTATTCCTTTGACATATTTCTTCAAATTATGTATTTAGAAAGAACTTTACAAATAACTAACTGCGTGTTTTTGCAACTTCCAATTTTCTACGCCAGAGGGAGAGGGAGAGGGAGAGGGAGACGGAGACGGGGACAAGGACGGGGACGGGGACGGGGACGGGGACGGGGACGGGGACGGGGACGGGGACGGGGACGGGGACGGGGACGGGGACGGGGACGGGGACGGAGACGGGACGGGACAGGACGGACAGGGACGGGACGGGGACGGGGACAGGACGGGGACGGACGGGACAGGACGGGACGGGACGGGACGGACGGGACGGGGACGGACGGGACGGGACGGGAAGGGAAGGACAAGACGGAGACGGGAAGGGACGGGAAGGGACGGACGGACAAGGACGGGACGGGGACGGGACGGGACAGGGACGGGGACGGGGACGGGGACGGGACGGGACGGGACGGGACGGGACGGGGACAGGGACGGGGACGGGGACGGGACGGGACGGGACGAGACGGGGACAAGGACGGGGACGGGACGGGGACGGGGACAGAGGTGGAGGCGGAGGCGGAGGCGGAGGCGGAGGCGGAGGCGGAGGCGGAGGCGGAGGCGGAGGCGGAGGCGGAGGCGGAGGCGGAGGCGGAGGCGGAGGCGGAGGCGGAGGCGGAGGCGGAGGCGGAGGCGGAGGCGGAGGCGGAGGCGGAGGCGGAGGCGGAGGCGGAGGCGGAGGCGGAGGCGGAGGCGGAGGCGGAGGCGGAGGCGGAGGCGGAGGCGGAGGCGGAGGCGGAGGCCCCACTGCGCCACATCATCCGTCTTTTAGAATACTACATAACGTGTTTCAGCGTATTTATATTCAATTCAACCCTAAAGGGAAAGAGGATAAGATGTTTGTATTTAGTTGTGCAACAAATCATAAAGCGCGTAATACTTAGGTATCTTTGTTATTTTTTATGAGTAGGTACGCGGGCGAAGCCGCGGGTTTAAGCTAGTTCAAACTATAAGAGATACGGTAATGGCTTTGAAGTAAAATTTGTTCAGCATGACGAGCCGCTTTTATTGGCACATAGTCATCGAAGGTCTGGAGTACCTGATGCAGATCATCAGCATCCCATCTAAATTGCAAGAGATAAGATATTTCCATCAAAGTAAAAGTTGTTCAGCGTGACGGTCGCTTTTGCTGGCACATGGTCTTGATGAGTCACTTCTGCTGGAACGGAGTAATCGACTTTTTGCTAAGGGCAAAGATCTAATTTCTACATGGAAACAGGTAAGTAGAAGCTGGTGAAACCGCTCAAAGGGCCGCTAGAAGTATAATAGGTACACGGTCATGTAGATACATTCTTTTTCACGGAAACAGCCTGAACGGCTGGGAGGATAGTGACATTATTATGAAGTGTCACTTTTGTAAGCCAACACTCAGATCCATAAATGACGACAGGTCTGACCACCGTCTTGTAAATCTTGCCCTTCAGTTTGAGGGGCGTTCGAGGGTCGCACACTGTGCCCGTGACCTGTCGCCAATTCATCCATCCTGCATTTATTCTGTGCTTGATAGTCCGGTTTATCTCACCATCGCCTTGCAGAAGTGAACCGAGGTATCGGAAATCGGAGCAGACTGGTAAGGTTACGCCATTTAGCGCTACCGGAGCATAGCCGGAGAGACCGCCGAAATCACAAAACATTTGTACAGTCTTCAAGTTGCACTGACTATATTAAAGTTTTATCAATTCAAGATCGCGGATTTCAAACGTTATAAATATCTGCAGTCTTGTTCTTAAAATTCACTAATAATTATTATTGTTGTTTTCTTAGTATTCAAATATTTATCTTTGTATTATTTTTATTTGCCGTGTGGTGTCGGCCTGGAATAGCATCATCCCATATCTATCCCGTAGCTACCATATTTGATAGTTGCAATTTTAGGCGACAGGCTGACAACCTGTCACTATGGTGATACACAACCTTCTTAATAACTCTCAAATTTTTGTCAGACGTGGAGTAAATGACCGTTTTATTACAGCTGTTTACGCTCTGCCTACCCTGCAAGGGGTAAATAAATATGCCTGAATAAAACACACAGCGCCATTTAGCCCGAAACTAAGCAAAGCTTGTATTATGGGAATTAGGTAACTGATATAATACATATTCTTTTACTGCTGGTCCGACAATAACCTAACAACATTTAATGACCAATGTGGAGTAAATTTATTTTTATGTTCCTGGCAACACTTGCACTAGCCTGACATTTTACCTGACATTATGTATGAATGAGCGAGCGAGAAAAGTACTGGTAGACGTAGCAACATGATATTGTTCTTTTGATAATATGCGACATTGTATTTCAAATGAGTTTCCGTACAGGATGTCGAAATGAATTTGGCCGTTTCACTTGACGTCGAAAGAGCAATTGATCTTACTGCTGCTTATCGAACAAAATAATATCAGAGCGCGGCTGGTCAATCAAACTTAAAAGCACAATCTAGAAGCACGGTCGTGTCCCGCCAAGACGAGCCAAACAAAGTGTCTTTACTACGGAGTAAGGCATAAGATTACAATAATAGTTTTCTACGTTGAGTAGGGTATTATAAGGGTTCAAAATGGAGTGCACGTTTGTGTGAGATATCCTTCCTTTCGTATAATATAATCACCGTTTTATACATATAATTTTCCTATAAGTTTGATGGGCATCTCCTTGTCACACATTGCACCTGCGAGTTGTCTCCACTTCATCAATCCCGTTGTTTTTCTAAAGGTTATCTATAGGTTACATGTAGGTCGATTTTGCCATAATTTCTAATGATTGGCCCCAAGTATTTAAAATGGTAAAACTGTAGGTATAAGTTTTCTTTAAGCTAAAAGTTTTGTCTTAAACGCGTCTTTGTGGCCCTCGACTATAACATTTAAATGTTTAAAACTTTATTTACAAGTAGATTCACAAATAATTCTTTTAGAATGTCAAATACAATCAATATACATAAACAAAATAGAATTTCAAATTAAATTTAGTCATTCAAGTGTGAAAATTAAAATCATACAATTATTATTATTTCAATTGTAAATGCACGTCCCGATTTGGTATTAACAACGCGTTCATGTTTCTTTTGATGAGCTGAAACTTCAGAGGTCCATGCCTTTTGTCATTAATGTAATCATCTAATTTATAATAGGCTTTATAATATAATGTTTTCTTAAGGGGGACCTATAGTCATTATTTTTCATACAAACGCTCTCAACCTATCCTCTGCCAATTCGCAACCGATCGACTCAAATTTTGCGCGGTAACTCTTCTGGACTACATCCATGCTCCATATTCTTTTTCTGGTTGTAATAATGCATTTAAAAGATATGGCCGTCGCAAAGTGCTCTAAACTTATCAGCAAGTTTACGCCTTGGTATCTTCTAAATATGACAATAATTTCAGCAACACAAACGATAGGAGCATAGAATATTTTATTGGCAGCAAAATAATGCCACTATCAAGAAATTTGATAGAGATTTCGAACGGGGAGCCTAGTACACCCAGAACGCAAATTTTCCGGTAGCGAGCTACAACTGTCTCTTTTATAACTGCGGGACGGGTGGGATGCATAAATGAAATAGAAATATTTTTATCAACTAACAGCTCACGAATTTTCAGCTCGGTATAGTAGCCTCTTAATCACAGATTAAAATTTAGTTTTTGATTGACTTAATATATTTTCCGGTATATTTTTATAGTATATTTTTATACTTAGACCATCAAAATGAAGACTTAACTTTAGCTAGTCTGTACTTTGGTTGATCTATTTTATTTGTACTTCTTGTATTGCGGTCATGCCTGACTGTCATAATTTCTAGTATAATTATTTATATTTTTTCTTACATACTAAATGTTTTCATGAATATATTGACATAAGTATACGACATATGCTCCGTTTTCTTGCATTTAATCTTGAGACCCATGTCTTATAGAAACTTCAACCAACGGTCGAATTCGCCCTGCAGGTCTTCTACAGAGTCATAAGAGAAACATCATCTGCATACAGTATTTTCCACGGCACGGACTTCTGACAGCCGCGGCTAGTAAGACGATTGGCTCAGTGCTGAGATTTGTTGAACGCCAAGTTTAATTTCAAATTTATCACAGACTTCTGATGGTGACAACTTCTGTTGTAATACCATTGTACAATGAATGAGACGTATATTTTTTACTTATGAATGATATTGAGATTGATATTGCGCCTCACTGTTTCATATTGTATGGAATTGTAATACATTGTTGCAGATTATATTGCTTTGTACTCTATTATAGTGTCGGTTTCGATTATTAACCCTTGAAAATTAGTGATTAAAACCTGTCTTGAAAAAAGAAATAATCTTTCACTCGTACTACTAATTACCCAACATAACTATTATAAATAAAAATAAAAAAAATACTATACAATTTAAATATAATTAAATACTCTACGACCGGACCAATGCGATGAAATTCGGCGCCATTACGCCAGCAATGTTATTTGCATTAGAGATGACACACTTCAGCGGAAATTTCGTCGCCGACTAAATGTACCCACTGAATATACACAGAAAATGTCCTAATTATTCCAAGTATCAGGCTCAGCTAAGGGTTAATAAACCGTCAAAAATCTAACGTCCGTTGCTGCGTTACGTGTGCCATACCCTGCGTTATTTTAGCGCAACGCACAACGCTGCGCATTTTTAGCGTCGACGGATGCGTCTGTCAATACCGTTTGACATTAGGGTCCGCAACGCAGCGTTGGGCCTGCGTCGTCGTATTTATATGGGATTAAGGTGGAAATTCGCATTTTTCTAACGCTGCGCATCGCAGCGCTAAAATAACGTCGAAACCGACGTTGCGTGTGCGAAAGGCCTTACTGTGCCGTTGCTAACGAGCTAATTTGTCAAGCAAAAACTGTACAGGCGCGTACAAAAGCGTCTAGCCATGAGACCACTTAAGACTGGGCTACTTGAGCGGGAGTGGAATTAGCGCCACTTCATAATTAAAAAAAAACCAGGAAGTGCGATTTGGTTGCACAAAAGGTTCCGTTGCGTTATAAAAACCAGGTTTTTATCAGAGCCTATCTAGGCATTACATATTTAATTTAATCATATTATTTTGTTGTCATGGCGGCGACGTATATTCGTCATCTTCTATTAGTTTAAGCTAACTAACCGGTCGTGTGTGATGACAGTTGTGAAAACATTTTTTTCATGTGAAATAAACATCAGGGATTTCAAAGTTTTTGTATTATATTATTAAAGTTTGGACCCGGCACAATTAATAAAGTATTTACTATTATTGATACCAAAAGTGTTTTATATTTAGCACTTTCACCCACAACAACTTCATTGTTGCAGGTTTACTTTAATGGTAACACCAAAATCTTGGACAAAAGACATTACGATTTCTGATGTAATGTTATGTATGTAATTTTACTTAAAGAGATGTTTTTTTTCGTGAAATGTCGCTAGTTCTGCGGCATCACTTCACTCTACTCAAGACTTTAGTAAGAGTGGAATTAGCGCCAGAAACCGCGACTTGATTGTAAAAGTTTCACGATTATGACTTTGGGGATTTCTTCTAGTTTTTACCTACTGAAACTTAGGTTATCAAACTGAGCGCGTTTTGATAATGATGCAAACTTTCGTGTAAGAGCTCGTTGCTTTAACTTGTCGTTTTTTTCGATGTATGGAAAAATGGCTTAGAATTTTTTAACTATTTTGAATATTTATTGATTTTGATAATTTTAAAAACCTTAGGCGTACATTATTTTTTGTAATATTTGCGTTAGGCTGAAATAACTGCTATACATGCATTTACGGAGACTGCCAATATTCTTTTACACTAGTTTATTAGTGCCATGTGGAGCCGGCTTAGAATAGCATCACCCCACCACCACCTTTCCCGTGGGTATCGTAAGAAGTGACTTAAGAATTCGAGAGTTTTGTATTGTAATTTTAGGCGACAGGCTGACAACCTGTCACTATGGTGATGCACGGTCTTCTGAATGACTCTCAAACTTTTGTCAGTCGTGGCGTAAATGGCCGTTTCGTGCAGCCGCTTACGCTTTGCCAACCCTACAAGGGATATAGGCGAGATATATGTAGTTTATTCTCTCTTCGTGTGGGACACCGAGTCGTTCAACGACCCGATGAACCTTGGTGTCAGAGTTTTTCAACCGCATACTGCAAGTAGCAGGCCTCTGACGTGGTTGTGTAACGACCGCCATCATAGACAGCAACCGGGACCGACGGCTTAACGTGCCCATCCGAAGCGCGGAACCATCTTGTTTTTCGGACAATCAGATGGTTCAGCCTGCAATATCCTTACCAGACTAGGAACAAATTCACAAAGTGACAAATATCAACTTTGTGAGTGACCCAACCGGGAATTGAACCCGGAACCTTCTGCGTGGCAGGCCAGTCATACTAACCTCTGCGCTACATCGGCTGTCATATACGGGGTGTTAGGGACGGTGTAACGAAAACTTTGCAGGCGTGCTCAGACCATCAAACTGAACAACTTTTACTATGGAGCCAATGGTGGGAAACAAAAAAAAATTTCCGACCTCCCATACAAAATTCACGATCAGCTGACTGACTTTGTATGGGAGGTCGGATTTTTTTTTTTCATTTCCCACCATCGGCTCCATAGTAAAAGTTGTTCAGTTTGATGGTCTGAGCACGCCTGCAAAGTTTTCGTTACACCGTCCCTAACACCCTGTATAGTTAATTAGTGGCGCTTGTTTGACACCAGTCGTTTCGCTAACGAGGCACTCAAGACAAAAATAAAGCTGCAGTCGCCTCTAGTGTTGGGTCATTGTTATTGTCTCCTACATAAACATGTACAGTATACTTAGATAACATAAACTAGGATATATTTTTATTCTTCTAGACACGACAGTCCTTTTATTGAATTGAAGTAGAAGTTTTGATATTTTTTAAAATTTAATTTAGGATTAACAACACGCATGTCAGAAGCCTGCTACTTATAGTAGGCGGTTAAAATACAGATCATCCAACGATCAAATGAACCCTTCATTTGATCGTTGGATGATCTTAGTTTCCCACTCGCAGAAGAAGATGGATGAATGTTTATTCTAACCAGAATGCAGTTTACGACTTGCACCAATCTTTGAGAAAGGTAAAAAATACGTACACTTCAGCTGCCACTTATAAGTCTACTGCTGCAGCTGGAGAGAATCTCCCTCAATTAGAGGGTATTTTTGCCATACTCACCATGCTTAGCAAGCGGATTTGCGAGTGTTTTATATTTACTGGAAACGCTAATGCCCATTCCCAAAATAGCTCATGAAAATCACATTTGCTGTGTTTTTAAATGTAATTTTTTTTTGGTTCTTGCAAAGAAGGTACCATGTATCTTTTGTCTTAAAGTTTTGGATACGAAATTTTAAAATGACTTTCCGTGTGAGAATTTGGAAAAGTTGCAAAATTTTTGACCGCAGGCAGGAAAATAAAAACAATTTTGCATGTTTTCCAAAAATCTTTAATTTTGTTTATAATTTCTAATTCTGAACTATTTTTTTCTTAACACTTTCGTAAGCAACTGTCCTTATCTTAATTTACGCTTTTATGAATTTAAATGGCGCGGATTAGACCGAGGCAATTTAGAAGCAGTTTGGTTTTAGTCTTCTATTCAGATGGTAAATTGTTTTGGTAGGATGTTCTGTGGTAAATTAGTAAGTATTAGAGTAGGCAAATTATAGAGTGTGCCTAACCAGGTATGAACGGTTGGGGCTAGTGTGAACACGATCTTTCTATCCATCAGTTGCAAACGACAGTGACAACACTATTGTCCAACTATATATATTTATCTAATATTTGACGTAAGCATTTATAAAAAACCAACCTTTTATTTCAGAAATAACAAATTAAACACTTTTCAATCTTTTAAGTCGGCATGGGGCGTCCCAGATGTAAACATTATGTAAAACGACTACATTGCACAAAAGAAAAAGAGTCTAACAAAAAGTTAAATTAAACAATTGTACCATTGGCGGCTTTATTGCTCAGGTAGCAATTTCTTCCAGGTGGAAAGGAATAAGCTTAAAAAACAAGTTGACTACTAAGTATATTATCACTAATATTTTTTTAATCGTATGGCAGAATATCAAATGTCGTTTATAGAATTATGTCTAGGTTCTTGATCCAATCAATCACTAGTATTAAGGTCAATTCATTCTACGATAATATTTGGAAGTAAAATGGACAGCTGTTTGGTACAACATTACGGTAACTATCGTCAATAGCAGTTGAAACTTAAAAAACAAAAGGTACCCAGATTCTTCATAAAAGCAGCCAAAGACAAAAATATACATTCTCATTTAGAAATTAGATTTATTTTCCCTTTCATCTCCCGTCTATTTCAGTCACAAAAATAGCGTTTATCTTACTTTATTATAATAATTTCTTACCTCCCAACCGGCGACGAGTCAAAGCTTATTTAATTGTTTTTCCTTTTCGAATTTATGAGATGTCTTAAATATAACTTGACAGTCCCCAGTTCTTCTTCATTAAGTGGTTGTCAACGACTACACAGCCAAGTAGACGGCACAATAACGCCCTATTCAGTGGGGAACTGTCAAGACTACGTTTTTAAAATAATGTAGGTATTACAAACTTTTTAGTTATAAACTTTTTGGTTCATTAACATTATGAGCTGGTCAAAGAGTTTACATTGTTATAATACCTAAGAATTTGTGAATCAAATAGGCAGGTACCTAAACTATGAAATATGTAACTACGAGTGTATGAGGGCATCCAATCTCATCTGAATGGACATTTACAAACAGTAGGCGTACAATACATTGAATTTTACATTGTTTATCTTTGAAACTTTTGAGTATCTAGGCAACGCGCCATCTATACACGAATTAATGAACGTAGTCCTGATAGTTCCTCATTACAGGGATGTCCCAGTCTCAGTGGTCCAAAGATAAAATCTAGATTCTAGATTTTCTGAGCTACCAAATTGGAATATTGTTTTGTTGTATTTAAAAAGAATTAAGAAGAAGAATTCGAATTTGACTATACTGGCCATTCACGTAACACATGGCCGATGACGTGACTACTGGCCATTCAGCATGTACAAATTACTTTGCATCGTGAACCTCAGCTTGTTCCATGATTATTTTCTTGAAGAAATTGGAACATTGAAGACTTACCACAAAAAAACTTAGAGCTACTCTTTATTTGTTTAAATATATTTTTACATAGACACGCGTTTAACGCACGTCTATTTTTTTATGGTAATACCCTAGGCATCTAGTAGGCTCTTTGGTCTTTGGTCGTTGTAAATGCAAATAAGTCGGTGGCTAAATTCGCTAAATAAATTCATGGGGCGTAATGTAATAAAATTAGACGGTTTTTTGCAGCGTCCAAAGTCAAGTGACAAATGGTTGACTTTTTTCGTTTCGTTAGCAGAATAATCAATTTAATGTTGACAAAAAGCGTCATAATTTGTCTTGTCAGTTGTCTTTGCTCCCCTGTCAGATTTGAATAAATTGCAAGAATGGGATTTTAAAATTTGTCATTTTTAAATTAATAATTAAATCAATTTTATTTGAATGGCATTTTAAAGGAAAGTTTGCAAACAGTAAATTGATTCACCCCTTTTCTATATAAGCTGAAAATTCATTTCATAAAATATAAGTTTATGTGCTTTTGATAGTATTTACCAATGATATTAGGTTGTATTTACAACTTGACTGGTTTCAAAACCTACATATAATATCATTGGGTTTCAAGGTCAAGATCTAATAGAAACCATATTTGTATGAGAATACACGTAAGGTGGAATCTCGTACTGTCCTAACGCATGCGTTACGCAGTGTTAAAAAAACACCGGATGCTACGTGAGATCTCCGCCTTACTCTACAATGAAGTAGCATATTGTTTTTTTTTACACAAATTGCATTCTGTTAAAAATTTGCGTTTTCACATTCACATTTAAAAAATAAGAATTACTTAAAGTCAAGCGGTTCAAATTAAAAAACCCCTCATTTAAAAAATAGAGTTTGTTTTTCATTTGAAAATAACAAGCGTCACGTTTATAAAAGCGACATTTTAAAATTTTAAAGCCCGAGGTCCTTTCTAAAGGACTTTTCATTTGTTCAAGCTGTAATCAGACTGGAAGGACAAACAGCTAGTGTTGCCAGCTTAAAACATTAAAACAGAATATTACAAAGAAAAAAGCAACGTAGAAAATAAAACAAATAAGTTAAAACAAAAATTTGCCTAGGAAATGAAAGTAAAAGTTTCACAGGAGGTAAAAACTTACCTACAATAATTGCTACATAATGGTATTTAATTTTTGGAAAACATTGCAATATTTTCCAACATAGGCAGGGATGTAAAATTTTGCAAGTTTGTAATTTTTTTTAACTAACACGGGAAGTGTTTTAAAATTTGGTATACAAGGTTCTGAAATTTTTTTTTGCTTCATGTTGCTATTTGTTTGTTTTTCATGACAAAATACTTTAGGATGCGTTCATTATTAGCAAAACATTTTGTCCGTGGAGTGTATCTCATTACCCGACTGCCTCAGAAGGAGTGTTATGTTTTTTAAGAGTTTGTACTATGTATGTATGTGTGTATGTAGACAAGAAAATTGATTTTCACGAGCTACAACCCAAACGGATAGTTAGATTTTGACAAATGAGATGTCGTTAGATTCGTCTCAGCCGCGCGAGTGACATACAAAATTTATAGCAAAATACAACTTTTAAATTACTGCAGCCGGGTTTTTTAATACATCTGCTTGTCTTATCATAGCTACTCGTGAAATTGAATAAATTTTCCAAGGAAATATAGGTCGAAATATGGAAAAAATAATTGGACCTTACATACAAAATGTACCAGATCACCGAGTTAATTAGTACGGGAAGTCAAAATTTTCTTTTTTCATATTTTGGCCCACGTTCCATGGGGAAAGTTATTCAGTTTCACGGGTAGGATACAGCCTGAAAATATTTGCACTGGACTTATTAGGACCTTGTTTATTAAAATTGCATTTTTATTTACGAACCTGGCAACACTTCTCTAAGTGCAAACAAACAGCACTCACGACAAAAGCCAAACTGACGTAACTGGTATATTGCGAAATTCCGGTGCCGTGAAAACTGTGACTTGGGAATGGTTGCGGTTTTTAATTCAAATGCTGAGTTTTTATTTAAAAGTTTTAAGTTTGTGCTGGTAAAATCTGGTTAATATTATCTGGCTGACATGTTTTGACTTTTTAATAGCAAAAACAGTAGTTGAATTAGTTCTAATGTGGTACGTGTTGACGTTTAAAGGGCGTCACACACCGCCGCCGTATGCGTGACGAGCACGTCATCACGCGCGTAGCTAAGCTGAGTTGTTGTATGGGACCGTATGAGACATGGCACCGCACGCATACGCAGACAGTGGGCTACCTCTCATACAATTCCATACATTACAACCGGTACGCGAGTGATTACGCATAGTATGTAAAAAAATCAACTGCAAATATTTTAAGGGGTGAACCAGCCCATGAAACTGAACAACCAATCAACCAAGAGAGAAAAAATGTTTTGACCTCCCATACAAAATGTATCAGCCGACCGAGTCAATTTGTATGGGACGACCAAAATTTTTTTTCATATTTCGGCCTATGTTCCTTGGGGAAAGTTGTTCAGTTTCATGGGCTGGTTCACCCCTTACAATATTTGTAGTTGATTTTTTTAAACCTTATATGTCCTGCATGCGGAGGCAGTGTGTGGTGCCCTTAATAAACGATGACGTTTATACTTTCAGAATTTTGCTGAATATCTGCCGATCATGGTTATTCGCGTCTTCAAGGTGAATCCACCTCAACAGCATTCCCAAAAAGGATTGACGGCAAGCAGATGGTCAGTTGTAATACTAAGCTATAAAGAATATTATATATCAAGCCTATATCCCTTGCGGGGTAGGCAGAGCGTAAACGACTGTAAAAACGGCCATTTACACCACGTCTGACAAAAATTCGAGAGTCATTGGAACACTGTGTATCACCACAGGGACAGGTTGTCAGACAGTCGCCTAAAATTGCAATACACACACATCAACTTTCAAATTCCTCAGACGATTTTTACGACACTGACGGGAAAATGATGGGGCGTTCCTATTCTAATCCGGCATCACACGGCAATTCTATATAGTAAAGTTTTTTATACCGGGAGTAACGGAAAGGGTATAATAAGCCGAAAGGAGGTCAAGGTACTCATGAAACTTTCCCCATGGAACATGGGTCGAAATATGAAAAATATATTTGGACCTCCCATAGTAAATCAATTAGCTCATCGGCGATTTTGTATGGGAGGTCCAATTTTTTTTTCATATTTTGACACATGTTTCATGGAGAAAGTTGTTCAGTTTCATGAGTACGTTGACCTCCTTTCGGCTTGTTATACCCTTTTTGTTACTCCCTGTATAGTCTCGCTCTAATACCATCGCTCATTCATTTCATTACTTCACAGAAGAAAAATATCATATTACCTACCTTCCTAAAGAATCTTTTTTTTCCATCATAACTTTTATTCTTCAAGTTCAAAGTCAAATTTCTTTTTTTCCGAGTTATACAACTTTTTCGTCAAGACAATATGCGTAATTAAACAAAAAGGGAAAACGGTGTACCTTGTGGAATGCGAGTGAACCAGGGGGTCTATTGTTAACAAGATTCTGACAAAGGGGAAAACATTTAAGAGGGGAATGTTTTAAAAAGCATTTTTATATTTTTCGCTTACCTCAAAAATCTGTGTAGCTTTTAATCGTAGGTAAAGCAAGAACGTTTTGTAAGCTCGACAGAGTCACAGAGTTGACATGAGACGTAAGATGGCATCTGTCAACAAGTGGTCGTCGGAGAAGTAAGACATGCGACATCGCGACGCTTGAAACTGTTTCCATATTCACTTAGTCAGCATTTAAGATGAAGCGATGAGTGAGGAAGTACCGATGGTGAAACGTCCTGGTTGTTTCACCGGTATGGAAGTGTCCATACGACAACCTTTTAGGATATGTATAGTCCAGATGAAGTATGGATGCGAATCTGCGAGGTATCGGTCTCACGAGTGTCTTGCGACAACTCTTGTGAGTTTCTTCCTCTACAATAAGCTACTTGTACACATTACAGTGTAATCCTTATCATTGTTTCCATTATATAAATAAAATGTAAGAAACAAAGCTACACACGTGAGACGTCTCCCATCGATATAGGCTGACGATCGCTTGTCCGAGAGATGTCATGTTGCGCGTCGCGTCGCGCGTTTATTCTTTAAAGATTGCCCCTAATGTAAACAAAACAGATTTTTCCAGATAAAGCCAGGATCACGTAAGTAATACGTATGATTGTGGTGTTTTGCAGGAATCTGTTCTTTTACGAAAGGATTTAAGAAATCCCATTATACATAAACCGAATGTCACGCACGGTACACGTCACAGCATCACATACACGTCACACACTTTTGACTTAAGGCGTTCCGTTTTCCATACAAAAGTTTAATGGAGTTCTGTCTGTAAAGGAGACACAAGTCTGATTAAAAAATAGATGGGGAGTCCCGTGGGTATATAACATTTTCGCAAAACGCTATAAAGAATTTTCAAACCGACAGATTTCCCCGTAAAAACCGATTTACCACTATACGAAAATAGATGTAGCTACTACTGTAATAAATACGTTTTATTTTATTGTGCAGAAAATACTTATTATCTTTAAACCATAAGTAGTTTTGCGACAAATTTATGTGTGCCTTCATTTGACATGAAGTTTTTCAAAAATTTGCTCTGCATCTCATGTGTAACTCCACTTTAGTACAGGGCAAGCTCAACAGAATAGACGCGTGAAGCAATGCGCAACATGACATCTGTCAGACAAGCGATCATTGGCCCTTATCGATGGGACGCACGTCTCACGTAGTAAATCTGTCTCTTCAGTTTCATTTATTTTATATAGGGTGTAATTTTATTAGTGGCGGATCCGTTAAGGGTGTGTTCTGCCAATGAAACTGAACAACTTTCCCCAAGGAACATAGGTCGAAATATGAAAAAAAAAATTGGCCCTTAACGGATCCGCCACTAATAAAATTGCATCCCTATAAAACGGTTTTCAGCGTCGCACGTCTCACGTCCCCAGAGATCACTTTTTTGACAGATGCGGTCTTTCGTCTCACGTCTCACTTCTACTTTGTGGAGCTTGCGCCCAAGAATTGACACATTTTTAACGTTATTTCTATTAATGAGATAATTTTAACGTTTGTATTTGTTTTGTTACAGATCTTCACCCCATAAGGGATTGTCTACTAAATATCGGCATTACAGAATTATAAAGGTAAGGCAAACTTTTTATTACTTTTTGTCCCCCTGACATTTTATAGCTTTTTAAGTGTGTTTTTTTAACTCTAGTTTAAAAGTTAGAAGATAACAGTCGGTAATATTGACGATTTAAAATTTTACTGAAGAATTGAAGATAAAATATAAAATATGTGAAAACCACACGACAGTTCTCAGCAACGCCCTCTGGTGAGTTTGTTAGCGTAACAACTCACCAAAAACCGCATGAAAATAAGATGAGTGGTTTTGGATATAATTGGGAACATTGGTTTGCACAAATATATGTTTATTGCAGCGCCCCCTGGTGAGTTGTTCACTTAACTAAGAACTAGTACCAATAAAATCTTAATTCATCACTGAAACCAGCATCAAAATTAAACCAGTGTTTTTGGAGAAAATTGGCAACATAGTTTTATTATTAAACGAACAAGTATCACTCATTATGAAGGTTTACGTGACTTACCATTTTCGTAACCAGCCGAAACGTAGAGGGCTCCCACACCTTCTACCAACTAATTAACAAGTAAGTCGCGTAAACCTACATACTTGGCAACATAGGTTTGTACAAACACTCACACAAACAATCTCTCGCCCCAAACGCATACGAGTATACCTTCTCCGTTCCGTCGCGTCGTGGATAAAAAAGGCGTCAACTTTAAACCTCTTACTTACGTATGATATTTCTTTTAGTAATTTAGGCCCGCATTTTTCTGCCTATCTTAACTATTGGTAATTGATGATGCAGAAGATGTTGGAGCATGCTTGCCTAGGTAGTGCCTATTCACTCTTGCCTTGGAAAGGTCCAAGTCTTATCTTATCTTATCTTAATTAGCCCGTATCGTCCCACTGTTGGGCAAAGGCTTCCCTCTTCTCTTTCCACCCTGTTCTGTTTTGGGCCGCCAATAACAAGGGTCCAATTAATATTTGTAAATTATTTAGTAATAATATTCTTTTATTCAAGGCTGTCAGTCTATCCTAAGTAGCATTAAATACTTCCCCTGAATCTGATTGCTCTGAATAATTTATCTACACGAAAATCTGCTGAAGTACGGTTTTATGCCGTCAGCTGGTGTTAATAGGCCCTTAATTTTTTTACGGCTGCCCTTACTTTGTCCTTTTTAGCACCTCAATAATTTTGATTGACTGTTTCATTGTGTAGAGTGAAATATTAAGTCTGGTGGCAGGCCCAAGCTCCATAAAGTAAACGTGGGACATGAGACGTGAGACGTGCGACATCGCGACGTTTTTGAACCGTTTCCATATTAAATGTATGAAACAGAAGAGTTAAACCTACACACGTCAGACGCGCCTCGCATTAATGACGGTGGCTAATCTAATAATGAAGGTGGTAAATCTGCTAATGAACGTCATATGATTCTAAGACACTTTTAAATCCAAGCAATATGACGGTCCGGTCATGTCAACCACCTTCTTAGTTACCTTGACTTCCCCAGAGACACTGGTTATTTTCAGTTAAAATCATTAAGCGTCAAAATTGTCGCTAGTACTGAGTGAGCCATCTGGTTAGGCCCCCGCGCGCCGTTTCCCTAATTTGTGCATGAAATCTCAAACTTTTGTCATACGTTTAGCGGCCGTTTTTTACAACCGTTAACGCTTTGCCTACCCCGCTAGGGATAAAGGCGTGATATATAAGTATGTATTTTCAAATGAAGGAAGGTCCGGCGCTCCCAACACTTTTCAAACCGGCTTCCGGTCCGTCCGGTCGTCATCCGGTATCTTTACGGGACCGTCCGGTAATAGCGTGTTGCCCTTATCTGTGTGTTCTGCTGAATCGGTGGATTGGTACTCTCTGTTGTCATATACTTGTAATGCCCAATGTCTGTCTTAAAGGACTTATGATAATAATTTTCATAATACCTAGTTATGGTACGGTCATTCAAATAGGCCATGTTTGACAGCTGTCCATAAACGAAACATATCAACGATGAAAAATAGACCTTATGTCATAGTATTAACATGATTTTGACAGTTGTCAAATACGGCTTATTCAAATGACGGTACTATAGCGTTAAAACTTGGGCGTTATGAGGGCTTTAAATTCAAAGAATATTCGTTATTTTGAGACGCTTCAGTACCTAAGCGTAGCGTTGAATGTCCTCCGGCCAGAAGGACCGATGACTTAAATAATGCGGCTGGTAGCGACTAGATGGCGAAAACGAGAGGCTATTTACACCAAATCTGACAAAAATTTGAGAATTAATCAGTCACGTTGTGACAGGTTGTTAGCCTATCGCCTAAACTTGCAATAAACATCAGCTCTCAAATCCGTCGCTTCTTACAACACCCACGGAAAAAATATTACGGGATGATGCTTTTCTAAGCCAGCACCACACACACCACTCCTTCTAACTAACAGCTCCACGGATTTGTGTCCAAGCTTCAATCACTTATGAAAGACATGGGGTGGTGCTATTTTTACCCATTTTCACATTATTCCAATGAATGCGAATGTCTTAAAGTATGCAAAAAATCATAAATTCCTAAGACACTTTTGTAACCTTCGAATCTCCGGGCACGGTCTTCTGGTGCGCACATAAAAACCGGGTTTACGGTTCCGGGTATACCCGGTGCCAATAAAAAACCGGGCGAAACGGATACGCATTGCGACCGCCCGGGTAAAGGGCCAGAAGGGTTAAAATGAAATACTTGAAAAGGTTTGCATTTGGTGGGATTTAAAATTATTTATAAAATCTTTTTCTGTCGTGGTGCAGTCAAAGTCAAAGTGAAAGTCAAAAATGTTTATTCAAAATAGGACATAAAAATCTCACTTATTTATTGATAGTCCAGAAATGGATTAGTCATTGTAAAAAAAAGGCAAGAACTTTGGTATCAGGGTTTTTCGACTTCCTACTAGGAACGAACTACGTAAGCCATTACCGTGCTTGTGTATTGAAATCAATTCAGAAACAGCAGAATTATCTTTCATAAAAAACAACAGTTTGCAATAGAACAATGTAAGGAAAATCGACCCATTTAAAGACGGGAGAATTGTGCCATTTGTATAGGAAGTCGTCTACATAAACGTTATTATTTTCAAAACCAGACAGAAGGCATTTTACATGTTTTTCAAATACATTATGATGTGTGACATACCTATAAAGCAAAAAAAAAAGTCATCTCACATTTTTCACATTTACCTACATTTTCTGCAATATACTTTTGACAAATATCAACTTTGTGTACCCTAAAAATTTAACTAAGGACTTTTGGCTATTACGAACTCAAACATCTATAACCAAGGAATCATTAGTCATGTAACTCATGTATTATCTAAGTACTTACAGTCTCTCCCGCTAACTCATAAACAATTGAAAATTAAAGGTTGCCATTTTGAGGTTGAGACTGTCACAATTTACAGTACCAATTGTTACTTTTCTAGATGTAGCAACATTTAGGTACTTAACCGTAAAACACAATTTTTTATCTTTTTGTGTCTTTTTGGTATTAATCACAAGAAGATCACAAAAAAACGGAATTTGTTCGTGAGTTAGCGTGGGAGACTGTACAATCTCGAAACAGCTACAAGACGCAAAAAGACCGCGGCAGCCAAGAAATTTAAATTCAACGCAAATTTGGGAGGGGCTAAATAAATTAGCCTTTGTACAAACCCAGTGGTATTTTATTGTGAGGCCCGAATCGTCTGTAACTTCGGGCAGTAATTAGAAGCCACGTTCGTATTTTGTCCCTCTTTTGATAAAACGAAACACCCACAGTCATATAAAAAGTAAAAGAGTCTATCAAAAGTGACAGAGTTTGAAAAAGCCTACAATACCTCATGAGCGGCAGCGCTATGTTTTAAGATGAGCGAAAATTTTCATTATTTTTACCCGACTGCCTCAGAAGGAGGGTTATTTGCCCTATTGTGGTAATATTATCCTTAGCCCATTCACCACGAGTGTCGTAAAAGGGAAGGCAAAACCAGGGAGTAGATATGCCCGTTTGACAGCGAACGCATCTATTAGTAGCCGTCTAAATTATAGGGCTGACACTTCAGATAATGAGCCTTTTGATGTCAGTCGTGACATTCATACAATAATGTGAGAGTCCCAGTCTTAAAACTGTGACAGGGTTTTCAAAGACTCGAAATCGCGTCATTAACCGACATGTCATCAAGAAAGGAGGTTACAATTCTTATCTCTCTTTCAACCACCATTAACTTTACTACTGGGGTTTCACTGGAGGCCCGAAGTACTTTTTAAAGGCCAATAAACTCGTATATTGACGAACCGGATTTGATTAAAAGATTCTTCCGGCATTTTACCACTTGCGCTCAGCGTTTTAGCAAAATTAGATTTTGTCGATAAAAAAATTTATGATAGAAATTTTATTAGACAAAGGCGAATCGCACATACATGGATGATTTTATTTGCGGGTTGTAATTGGAACAAATACAAAGGACAACCTTTGATAGCCGCAATGAGGATTTTTATGGCAGCTATTGAAAAAAAAAAAACCTAGTACTTTGTAAAGTCAGCGGTAGATGGCGCCTGAAATATATGCACGCAAACGCTCGCAAGGTCTGTTACAGAACTAGCGTAAGTTCTAGTAATAGTGAGGCCTGTGATTTTTTTAAATGCATTTCTTAACTACCAAAACATCTTTCCTTGGTCGTAAAACTCAATTACTGATTTGATAAACAAAATAATCGTTGGCAAAAAATGACAGTGCAAGCACTGATAATATAATAAAGTGCAAGTCATTCAGAGCCATCTATCGGTAATTTTACTATCTACTTGTCCTTATTTAACTGTCAGAAAAGGCCTCATTTCGTGCGGCGACAATTTTATGGGGTATCAAAAGCTTCTTTTGCCATAAACCGGATTCGTAAAACATAGGAAAGTTATACCTCTAATTGTATCTACATCCTATTTTATCGAGTACACGAGAAACCCGATGAACATTGCCTTTAGGGTATAACACGTAATTTTAGACGACGGGCTGACATTCTGTCACTATGGTGACAAACAGTCTCCTGAGTGACTCTCAAACTTTTATCAGACGTGATCTAAACGGCCTTTTTACAGCCTCTTACGCTCTGCCTACCCCCAAAGGAATAAAGGCGTGATATATTATGTATGTATGTATGGATAACACGTGCTACTCTTGATTATTCTCATATTTCTCTCGCAATATTCTAGATATCGTCTAGACGCTAGAATTTATGCTCGAAAATATCTTCTATTCTAACAAAGTCCTAAATTATGAATTTCATGTCAGTTAAACACTATATTGGTGTAAATTATTACTTATCTTGTCTGAATATTTAAGTATCTTTAATAAACCGTTGGTGTTTTATAAGTAGCTGTTATGATTGGTAATTCCTAAGATAAATCGAATTTCACGGAAATCATAATTTGACGAAAATAAACTTGGACCCACGGGCCGCCTTCGTTCTATTTCAGAAAAATACCTACTTTATTATTTTTGTAACATAATTTTCTCTTCTAATTAATTCACAAAAAGAAGAACAAGAATTTAGAATTAACGGTCTGCATTTTACATTCCTTTAGTGATAAGTGACCTAGAAAAGGTACAATAGCGCCTTTGAGACAATTTTTCCCAGGCAGAAACATTAATAAGCAGAACCCAAGCCTTAATGTCTAAAGTTACATAACCTTTGAATTCTTCTCTAACTTCCCAACACCAGTAGGTACCTACATAACTCAGATGGCGTCAAAGATCAAACAAATTCCAATGTAATCTATACTTTCGCTGTATAGAGCTGAGATTCCCAAACTTTTACAATTCGCGGCGCCCTAAAACTTTCAAGGAATTTATTGCGCCACACTTTGCCAGTCGGAAGAGAGTAGGTACATAGCTGTAGCTACGTACTGTTTCGTTTTATTTTGCTGTATGATGACTTGATACAACCTGGGTGATAAGGCTGTTAGATGCCGGCTTGGAATTGCCGAGTGATGCCGGCAACATGGCCCGGAGGTGTCGTAAAAAGAGACTAAGGGATAATCATTCAAAGAAGGGACCGCAGCGTTCCCTGTAAATGCAACATATTCGCACCCGCTAATCTGTCTGCCAAGCAGCGTAGTGAGTATGGCAATACCCCCGGAAAGGGGAGAGCCATGCGGTGGACTGTTATTGCTGTCAAGGTTTAAGTAATGATAAGGCCTAAAGTAGTAGAAGATAGGCTTTATTACTCCTGAACCCAGGGTTCATCTGTTTGTTTTCGAAGAGTATAGACAAATTAAAATAGGGATCTTGCAGCACCTTCCAGAAACCTGTTAACCGCACAGTTTGAGAACCCTTGGTACAGCGAACCCCCCAGAAACCTGGCATGTACAGTTTGAGAACCTTTGGTACGGAGGCTTTGTTTACTTCCAAAAGTCATATAACTGCCGTGCCAAACATCACACGGGAAACCAAACCCCTCGATTGACTTTTTAAACAGATATAAGGAAAATGGAAAACTGATTCTAATGGTACTTTATTTTTCCTGCTTCCGAATAAACAAGAATATAGGATCAAAATACCATTATTTGTTTTTTTTAATGTTTTTTTGAGTTTATTCTATTATTTGCCTCAGTGGTCTTGAGGTTTTAATTGGACTCGCAATCATGAGGACCAAATTTGGTTCTTGCTTACTTAGGACACATCATGTTACACAGGAGTTTACTGCCAACTGTATATTATTAGAAACTCGCTCAGAAGTCTGGAGCTCAAAGCAAAACTAGGCCAGTCTTTGAATTTCGACACCAGCTAGGTCTCCTGTCATATTGCGAATCTTGTAAGACACTCGCCTTTGATACCTATACATAGATACACATATCACGCATTATATCCTTTTAATTGTATGAGTTTTGGTACGAAAATAGGGATATTTTACGAAATACAAAATGGCTCAAGACACGCTATAACCCTGTTTAAGGTCGGGCTAGATTCACGAGGCGCCCTCGCCTCATAAATTTTTCTACCTAAGTGATAAGAGTCTAGGATAGGAGAAGTGTATACCAAAGCTGTTACTTATACTTTCTGGGATGTTAGATACTACATACATACATTAGGGTGGGTCGATTTTTAGTTTTTTTAGATAAAAATTATGGGTGGGTCTTAAAAGTTGCATTATTGTCATTACAATACAGGAAAAATAATTAAAAAAATATTCGATATATCTTTTAGCCCTCTACTGAAGCCTGAAGATTCGAAAAAATAGGTATTTTCTTCCTAAATTTTGAACCCTTCAAATCAATTTAGAATATTATTATTTTGCTTGTTCTTGTTACGATTCGACGTTTTAAGACAACTAAGTAAGAATCAATCAATTTTATGCATAATTTCTAACCAGGAATGTGTATTAGAACACCATCAACAAACGAAAAATCGTACAATACCTCCAAACTACCAAAATTTGCGGAAACTTGTGAGCGATATGGAGTTTCTGAGAGATCTAGAGCAGCTCTTATAACAGCAGTCCTACAAGATTTAGGACTAATATTAGCGGCAAACAACAACTTAGTAGTAGACAAAAATAAAATCCGTAGAGCTCGTAATAAGGAACCCAAATCTTACAAGAGAATAGTTCAAATAACCGTGTTGAAGGCTTTTTGATGGAAGGAAAGACAAATCTCTACTAATTGAAAATTTAGACGGTCGTTTGCATCGAAGAGTTGTTATAAGAGCGTATTTCTTTAATAGGTTAACCAGGATCCATTTATTTAGGACACACGACACCCCGAGCTGGGACTGGTAAAGCAATTTCTGAATCGTGATATCAGTTTGGATTCTTTCAAATGTATTGGTTGTGAACTTGTGATGGTATAGCAACTAATACCAGATGAAAATCAGGTGCAATCAGATTCACAGTGTTAGAGAAAATAGACCTTTGCAATGGTTTAAATGCCAACTTCACGACAACGAGCTAACTTTGAGGCACTTATTTCATAACATAGCTTAGATATCAATACAAGTGAGTCAAAGAAATATTTCGGTCCAATCGAAAAGGCCCTTGAGAGTTGTGAGACACTAAAGCTATTCCTGGTAACATGATAGAGTTAAACAAAGAAGTTATCAAGTCTTTGAGCACAAATCAAAAATATCAGTATGAAATAGCTTGTGCTGTATTTTCTGGGACTTGCAGCTCTGATCTTGCTAACAGACAACCAGGTAAAATGGCTCATTCTCGTTGGCTTACTACAGCCAATCGTTAATCTTATTTTGCGTTTTATATTACAACAGACAACAAAAGTACTAATTGTAGAATACCTTGTACCTTTGGCATAAAACAGAAGCCAAATAGATAGCAAAGATGGCCCGCAACATTATGTTTAAGATGATGCAATTCTCTAGATGTTTTGACGATACAATCAAATTTATAATTGACTCTGTTATTTTAAGGAAACGCTTTCTTCGCTCATCCCGAGAATTTGTTAAATATGATTGCTGATGAAAGAAATTTCGTAAGAGATCTAGGTTGAAAATTATTGAAGCAAGGAACAAGAAAAATGCATTTGTCAGAGTCTTCAAATTGCCAAAGCTTAACTTGAATGCTAACGATTATATCGCTAAGGAGATATAATTATTTGGGCTGAATCTAAAGTAATTTCTGCACCAATCTTGAGCCATATTCCTGATAGCACTTTGATTGAAATGATGCAGAAAAAGTCTCCAATAGATCTCACTTACTCTTCATTTCCTTGTCACACGCAAGCTGTAGAACGATTTGTTAGACTAGTGACAGAGGTTTCTATTAGTTATGCTGGTGAAACAGCTCGATATGGAATAATTAAAACAAAATTACAATCCAGATCAATCATGCCATCTTTAGATTGTGAATTTGATTACAAGATGTTTAGTCTAGTAACTAACGTCAATAGCTGGTTATAACTATTCGGATTGACCCATGAAGCTGAAAATCGGCATGTAGGTACTTCTTGCCCTCCTGATCAAAATTAGATATGGAACCAAGCGGGCACCACCCCCTTAACCTTTACCACTCCTCCTTTACAAGGCGTAACTTTTGAAGTAATTGACTTGGAGGGTAGTTTTTAATTCATATCGTGCGTGACATCTCACTTGAAGCTTATTGTGCCTTCAAAATTACCCTTAAGCCCCCCCGGGGGGCCCAAGAGCCCTAAAAGTGGGGTATCCCATCCTTGTATGAGATTTTTTTATTTTCAATCTATCGATTCCCAAATGGTATCACAAGTTGCGGAATTGGACACAGATTGCAAAAAACCTAAAATATCTTTAAATAATATTTATTTTTATGGCTTTGCCGAACATTAAAAAATAATAAGTAATATGTTGGTTTCGTAGTCACAACACTTTAACGATGAATAGAGCCCTAAAGATAAATATTATTTAAAGATATTTTAGGTTTTTTGCAATCTGTGTCTAATTCCGCAACTTTTGATACCGCTTGGGAATCGATAGCTTGAAAATAAGAAAATCTCATACAGGACGGACACCCCACTTTTGGGCTTGGGGCTTAAAGTGTAATTTTGAGGGCACAATAAGCTTCAAGTGAGATGTCGCACGATACGAAATAAAACTACCCTCGAAGTCAATTACTTCAAGAGTTACGCCTTGTAAAGGAGGGGGTAGAAGGTTATGGGGTGAGCCCGCTGGGCTCCATGTCTAATTTTGATCAGGAGGTCAAGAAGTACCTACATGCCGATTTTCAGCTTCATGGGTCAATCCGAATAGCTGTGACGTTAGTTACTAGACTAGTTAAAATAGGCAAAATAAGTCTTCTCATTATGCTTTGTTTTTTTATTAGATTGTAATTTATACGGGTTTTTTTAGCCAAAAAGATTAATGATATATAATACATTTTTTCTTTAAGTTAAAAGTATATTTTATTTCGAAAAAATCCATAATTAAAAAAAAAACACATTTTTAATAAAAAAAAATTTTGGTGTTCGGTAGAGGGCTGAAAATCCGAAAAAATAAAAAAGCTAAAAATATTATCTAAAAGCTTATATTTTTACGCAACTTTTGAGACCCCCCCACTTAAAATCCGATACAATTAAAAAAAATATGCCAAAATCGACCCACCCTAACATACATATATCACGCCTATACCCTTCGTGGTAGGTAGAGTGTAAACACAAAGTAAGTATTGGCTAGCGCGTGTAAACGGCTAAAAAAGCGGCCATTTACATCACGTCTGACAAAAGTTTTAGAGTCATTCCGAAGTCTGTGTATCGCACTATAGGTTACCAGCCTAAAATTGCAATACAATGCTCAAATCCCTTAGTCGCTTTTTACGACACCCATGGGAAAGATATGCGATGATGTTATTCTAAACCGGCAATACATAAAACTTTCATACCTCCCAATTCAGGTACCCTTAATAGGTAGATGGTTAAAATTAAGAGCCACAGTTCTTTAAGATGAGGATATACATGACTGCCTGTACAAACTAACAATTAGATCATTCGTTTCAGTAATTCCGTTTGATTCTCTCTCTCTCTCTTCGTATGGGACACCCAGTCATACAATGACCCGATTAACCCTGGTGTCAGAGTTTTACAACCGCCTACTACAAATAGCAGGCCTCTGACACGTTTTTAGAGATACAGGTAAACTGGATATAGCCTTCTGAACCATCCTGGTTTTCTTTAAAAAAATGATGATTCCGTGCTATGAAGGGCATGCTAAAATCGCGGTTTTATCATACTTAGATTGACTACCACGTCAGAAGCTTATAAGAAGCCATTTCCAATTTTCCATCCTTCCACTTTCAGCACACCAGATAAGAGAAACGGAACCCTTAATTATTGGTGCGATTTAGACCCGGTTCGCGGTACGCTCCAGGCAGCCAATTTAGTACGTTTATTTTTAGTGATGTTACTGGTGTCGATAGATAGAGTTATCGATTGAAATTAAAGTTACTGTTATAAAAGATGCTTAAAAACTAAATAGGAATTAAGTTGCACATAAAACTTATCAACTTTCTCAAAGGAAACTAGGGCAAAGTTATAGAAAACTTACAATTTATTAACAAACAGACTGGCTTATAGTATTGGCTGACCTAGCTAGCGGGCTTGATAAGATAGCTATTATATCTAAATATAGGTATGTTCGTATAGGGGATATATGATCAGTTTCATTGTGTTCTTTCCGGTTCTTGTACCGTTTCCTCAGATGTCGTAATTTCTAAAATTACTTGTTAAAAACAACTTTATTGTAGGTTTGCTCTTCTCACAATAATGAGAAGGATTTTTTTTTGTTCTCACAATATGCTATGTTCAGGTCTACCATAACAAAATAATAAACTTTTGTTGAGTTTATTCAATAGTATTGAGTACTTTTCCTTTTCAAAATCTCATCATATAAGTTTATCGATATCGACAGAACTCAACTCTTTTCTTTCCCAACACTATCTTCTTGTTTCAGTACAGCGTTCCAGTATTTATCGATGCCTTTTTGTGTCTCTTTTCTGGTCTTATTTACTGCTAAATAGTTCATTCCAAAGTTGTTTTACGTAAGAAAATGTTTTGTTCAAAAATATGTAGGCAGTTTTAAAGTTAAAGACACTGTCATTTGAGTATGTTACATAGATTGGCAGAGTTATAAAGTTGACGATTGCAATTTTCGGCGACATGCGTACAAACTGTCACTTTTGTCGGACGTGGTGTAAATGGCCGATTTTTACGGCCATTTATGCTCTGCCTATCTTGAAAGGGATATAGGCGTGATATATATATGCATTTATCTATGAATATTTATCGACACTACTGGCTTGCTGTATTCTCTGTAACTATGGGAGCAATAATGTATTCTCTATATCTCCCGTTCTGGTTCCGTGGTCTAGTTGTCGAAGGGTTTGCCTCAGCATCACAAAGTTTCTGGTTCAATACTAGGGGGAAAAAGAAACTCCAAATCCTTCTTTTTCTATATTTGTCCCCAGATTGCGTGCTTTGGAGGGCACGTTAAGCTGCCGGTATCGGTTGCTGTCTATGATATGATAACTGCGGTCGTTTCTCAAGCATGTCAGTGAATTTCCTTCTAGTGACAAGTAACCGGACTAGTGACCCATTAATCGGTTGATAAACTCAGACACCAAGATTCATCGAGCCGTTCGTCAACTCGGTACCCTCGAGTTTCATTTACCTATTCGTGTTGAGTACAAATAAATGAAAAGCGAAATTCAGGCCCTGGTAAACAATAATGCATTCTGTGAAACTCCCAGACCAGGTGCTCAATTTTTGAACGTATCATTTCTGAATTAGTGCACGGATGTCCGCACTCTGGTCTAACCATCAGTCTATCATCTGATATTAGACTTTCTGTCCAGCGTCTTGAATGCACATCCATATAATATGTATATCACGCATATATCCCTTGCAGGGTCGGCAGAGCGTAAACGGCCATTAACACCACGTCTGACAAAAGTTTGAGAGTCATTTAGATGACTGTGTATCACCATAGTGACTAGGGAATGCAATCTCGAGCCGAGATTGACGACTCGATGTCTCGGTCGAGATCTCAGGGTTCGAGATTGACCAACTCGAGATCTCGTTGGTTTATTGGCCGAGATCTCGGGTTTTCGAGATCGAGATCGAGATTTTGCTTATCTAATTTAAACATCAGTAAAATTAACTTTCTTTTCATGCGATGGTGCTGTTGTCATATTGTTGCGATGTGTTACCTTGAATAACTTATACCTAGGCCCGAAGTCTGCTATATCCTTTCAGTTGGACCCGAGGGAAGTCTGGATGGTTTTCAGTTGGATGCCGATGGCACGTCTGTTGGATGGTTTTTAGTTTCGTGTTCTTCTATTCGTTTCAAACAATGAGAGATGAGTGAATCGCTGTTAATCGCTAAAAATTAAAATTGAGGTTGTTGTATCATGTCCATTTCTATATAGGCAGACTAAAGTAGACTACGCATATCGATAAACACGGCAATTCCTCAATCTCGAATCTCGTCTCTCGAAATCTCGGACACTGACGAGATCTCGACGAGACTCGAGATTTCCTCTTTCGAGTTCTAGATCTTGAAAAATAGCTCGAGATCTCGGTGATTTCGAGATCTCGCGAGATCGAGATTGCATTCCCTAATAGTGACTGGTTGTCAACCTGTCGCCAAAAAGTTGAAATAAACATAAACTCTCAAATCCCTGAGTCGCTCATTACGACACCCACGGAAAAGATATGGGGTAATGCTATTCTAGAAACACACTGATTAAGAAATTAGTATACTTTCGCATGCGAAAATTTAAAAATAGAACACCCGGCGGTTGTTATCACATGCGGTTGTAGTATTTATGCGCTTAGGGCCGCTCCGGGCAAAGCAGGTACGCTTTATGTGACTGAAATACTACCTGGAAAGCGCTTGAAGGCAGAATTGTTTTGTGCAAGGTAGGGGTTTCTTGTTTCTACGTTGGCATGACATTTTAAATACGCATGAGCTATTCTTACATACATATATCACGCCCATATCTTTTGCGGGGTAGGCAGAGCGTAAACGGCTGTAAGAACGGCTATTTACACCGCGTAAAAAGTTTGAGAGTCATTCAAATGACTGTGTATTATCCTAGTGACAGGTTGTCAGCTTGTCGCCAAAAATTACAATACACATCAACTTTCAAATCCCTTGGTCGCTTCTTACGACATCCACGGAAAAGATATGGGGTGATGCTATTCTAAGCACACTGATTAAGAAAGTAAATGACTTTGGCACGTGAAAATTCAAAAATAGACCTCCTGGCGGTTGTTATCACTTGCGGTTGTAGTATTTATGTGCTTAGGGCCGCTCCGGGCAAAGCAGGTACGCTTTATGTGACTGAAATACTACCTGGAAAGCGCTTGGAAACAGAATTGTTTTGTACACGGTAGAGGTTTCTTGTTTCAACGTTGGCATGACATTTTAAATACGCATGAGCTATTCTTACATACATATATTACAACCATATCTCTTGCGGGGTAGGCAGAGTGTAAACAGCTGTAAAAAAACGGCCATTTACACCGTGTCTGTCAAAAGTTTGAGTCATTCCTAAGACTATGTATCATCATAGTGACGGGTTGTCAGAATGTCGTCTAAAATTGCAATGAACAAAAACTCTCAAATTCCATATTCGCTTCCTACAACGCTCACTGAAAAGATATGGTGTGATGCTATTTTAAACACACTGCGTAAGAAGCTAGAAAACTTTCGCATGCGAAAATTCAAAAATAGTACTCCTGGGGGTTGTTATCACATGCGGTTGTAGTATTTATGTGCTTAGGGCCGCTCCGGGCAAAGCAGGTACGCTTTATGTGACTGAAATACTACCTGGAAAGCGCTTGGAAACAGAATTGTTTTGTACACGGTAGAGGTTTCTTGTTTCAACGTTGGCATGACATCTGAAATACGCATGAGCTACTTTTTACAAAGTTTTACTTATTTTCTTAATATTTGGTACAGGGAATGAGACGTGTGGTGGCTTAGAATAGCATCACCCGATACCTTTTCCGTGGGTGTCGTAAGAAGCGACTAAGGGTTTTAAGAGTTGATGTGTATTGAAATTTTAGGCGACAGACTGACAACTTGTCACTCCGGTGATACACAGTCTTCTAAATGACTCTCAAACTTTTACGTATAGGGGTATGGTATACCCCGCAGGGGTATAGGCATAGTAGGTATATGTATGTATGTATGTATCAAGACTAGAACATCCTAGAAAGTAAGCGGCTTAGGTATTTACCTCTCCTATTCTAGACTCTTATCACTTAGGTAGAAAAATTTATGAGGCAAAGGCGCGGGCCTCGTGAATTTAGACTGAGCTTAAGCAGTGTTACTGCTGTTAGCTGTCTTATATTTCTTTTGAAATTATCTTTAGTACCGTAGCAAAATATGTTAGGTAATAATTATTATTTTTCTATGATAGAGCTAAATGTGGCTCTATAGGTACACATAATAAACCACGCCCATTTAAAGACGGCCATTTACACCACGTCTGACAGAAGAGTCGTTCAGAAGACTATGTTATCGCCATAGTGACTGGTTGTCAGCCTGTCACCTAAAATTTAAATAAGTACATATCAATGAGGAACTGTCAGGACTTCGTTCTTCAAATCGTGTATAGATGGCGCGTTCCTATGTGACCACAGATTACTTATATATACCTATGTCCCTATCAAGGAGGTTTTATTTGCGAAGGGAGTATTTTGTAGGTCCATGGTCCAGACTCGGAAGATAGTGATGTAGGTATTACAAACTTTTAAGTTATGAACTTTTTAAATTATTAACACTATGGGCCGGTCAAAGAGTCCCAATATAATAATACCAAGGAATTTGTAAACCTTCTGAAGTTTGAGAAGCAAGCAGAGGATCTTCACTTTCCATTTCAGATTCTGATAAGCTGCAGTTCAATTTCTTTTGAGTTATAAATACACACGATTTTGTTTGAGGTGCTTCACTCAATGAAATAATCAAGGAAACATCATGCCTTTAAAAATTTATTCTTTTTACAACTGTGTTATGTACAAGCTTCAAGCTGACCACGGATGGCCATCACACGAAGTGCTGAGTCTACAGTTCGACCCCTCCATGACTACAGCTGAAGACCAGTATAAAGCCGGGCTTCAGCATCATACCAGCACTTCTGCCCTCACACATCGAGGGCAGTTGTCACCTAGTATAACTTAGTTTTAATATTAGACTAAGTTTTAAATTGTAACATAGCTTTCACACATCGAAACTATGTTACGTTTAATAAATTATTATAGTTTAACTTCATCCTGAATTTTCTTCAAAGTCCTTCCCGCTGCGGTTCTATCACTGGCGCAGTCGGTAAGCACTCACAGGACTTCTACGAGCTTTAAGGACAACCATGTTCGTGTTCGGGAAGCCGCCTGGGCGGACTACGTCGCCGCCTTGGAGTGCAAGAATCTACGGGACTCTGTGGGAAGGAGGAATCCAGACATTGATTCACGAGGAAACCAGAGATGAAGGATAACCATGTAAGTACACTTGAACTGTTCTCGTGTTGCTTCCCTTTTATCTAAGTCATTCCTTTTTTTAACTGTCCCTGTTCCTATGTAGTTACATATCGCGAGACTGCATCGAGCTGACTCATGTGAATTAGCTATTAGGTAGGGATTAAGGTTTTAATTTGTGTAGCTTTACAAGTTACAAAGTATTGAGGTCAAACGTACCCTGCAATAAAATAATACGCAGGCTTTCGTTTGAGGGATGAAGGAAACCCCATCACCCTCCTCATAATACAGGGTGTTAGGGACGGTGTACCGAAAACTTTGCAGGCATGATCAGACCATCAAACTGAACAACTTTTACTATGGAGCCAATGGTGGGAAACGAAAAAATTTTTCCGACCTCCCATACAAAATTCACGATGAACTGACTGACTTTGTATGGGAAGTCGGAATTTTTTTTTCGTTTCCCACCATTGGCTCCATAGTAAAAGTTGTTCAGTTTCATGGTCTGAGCACGCCTGCAAAGTTTTCGTTACACCGTCCCTAACACCCCGTATATTAGGATAAATTTTATAACAACAATATTTTATAACTTAGCTGTTCAATCGCGAATCAGCAGTAAATTATTGCACTAGGTTAGGTATTGCATCGTGCAAAATGTGCAATGTTAGCTAAAATCGTTACAATAGGTAGGTAACGTAATGAATGAATGACATTGACTACTAGGTAATGTTATTTAATGTAATAATTAATATTCTGCGCAATTTTCTACGTGCATCGAGCACTGAATGAAAATTGCAGAATATGTTCTTTTGTATTAGATAGGTATTTAGAAAGTTCATTCGTGCATCGGGCACCTATGGATAGACTAGATAGATAGATAAAATAGCTTCGCTTAGATATTCTATTATACAGGGTGATTGGAAATTCGATGCATTCCCTGAAGGTGGTTAGAGGGGGGGCCATTTCCAACATATTCTTCCATGGAACCAGGGGTCGGAAATGATTGGTTACAAAATTATTAGGACTTTTGATTTTTTAAAGAAAATTTCCCGATTTCAACTTTAAAAGTCATGCGAAAGCTAGCCAAACCGTTTTATGCATAGTTTTTTGACATGATCTCATAGTGAATGAATAGGACAATCATTTTAGTTACAAGTTTAGTTAGAAATACTCTTCTTTTTTAAAATACAGCGCCAAAACAAGAAAATATTTTGGTGGAAAGGGATTTTTTTCAACATTCATGGTAATCTACTGTAAAATTTCACTATGGAATAATCCGTAAAACTTCATAACAGAGTTCTCTGTTTCATTAGCTAACCGAAAGGTACAATAATCTACAATCAAACATGTTTTCATAAAATAATTAGCATTAATGCAAAAGCGGCGTGCGAAACAAGGCAATTGACTATGGTCGGTCGACTACGCCAAAGTCAGCAAATGCTGTTTAGACAACTTTTCAAGTATTTTCGTGGTCTAATGGGTGGAGCATTCCCCTCAGGAGTCTGTGGTTCCAGGTTCGATTCCGTGAGTTGACCTACAAGGTTGATATTCAACACTTTGTGAATTTTTCCCAGTTTGGTTTAAAAAATCACGTTGAACCACCTGATTGTCCGCAAGAAAATATCGTGCTCCGGAGGGCATATTAAACCATCGGCCTCGATTGATGTCTAATAAACGCAGACGGTGGTCGTAACACTACCATAGCAGAGGTCTAATACTTGTAGTAGGTGGTTTAAAAACTCCGACAAAGATTTATCATTTCAGTTTTTTAGGCTGTTTAAAGCTCAGGAGCTCCATTTCTGAATTGTCGTAATCCTAATCGTGCGAAAATCTGCTACTAATTGTGCTCGTATCACATGTTCTACTAAACTTATTAATTTATGCACACCCTTATAAATTCACACAAACCCTTAACATTTAAAGTGTCGAGTAGTAGAACGTGTAATACGAATGGTTAGACCACTCGTTTTAGATTTCCGTGCACGGATTTGGATTACGACAATTCAGAAATGGAGCTCCTGAGCTTTAAACAGCCTAAAAAACTGAAATGATAAATCTTTGTCGGAGTTTTTAAACCACCTTCTACAAGTATTAGACCTCTGCTATGGTAGTGTTACAACCACCGTCTGCGTTTATTAGACATCAATCGAGGCCGATGGTTTAATATGCCCTCCGGAGCACGATATTTTCTTACGGACAATCAGGTGGTTCAACGTGATTTTTAAACCAAACTGGGAAAAATTCACAAAGTGTTGAATATCAACCTTGTAGGTCAACTCACGGAATCGAACCTGAACCACAGACTCTGAGGGGAATGCTCCACCCATTAGACCACGAAAATACTTGAAAAAGTTGTCTAAACAGCATTTGCTGACTTTGGCGTAGTCGACCGACCATAGTCAATTGCCTTGTTTCGCACGCCGCTTTTTGCATTAATGCTAATTATTTTTATGAAAACATGTTTGATTGTAGATTATTGTACCTTTTTGGTTAGCTAATGCAACAGAGAACTCTGTTATGAAGTTTTTACGGATTATTCCATAGTGATTTTTTACAGTAGATTACTATGAATGTTGAAAAAAATCCCTTTCCACCAAAATATTTTCTTGTTTTGGCGCTGTATTTTAAAAAAGAAGAGTATTTCTAACTAAACTTGTAACTAAAATGATTGTCCTATTCATTCACTATGAGATCATGTCAAAAAACTATGCATAAAACGGTTTGGCTAGCTTTCGCATGACTTTTAAAGTTGAAATCGGGAAATTTTCTTTAAAAAATCAAAAGTACTAATAATTTTGTAACCAATCATTTCCGACCCCTGGTTCCATGGAAGAATATGTTGGAAATGGCCCCCCCTCTAACCACCTTCAGGGAATGCATCGAATTTCCAATCACCCTGTAGATGCATCAAGCATTCTATGATATAATTTATCAAGTAGGTATTAGTTTTAAATTGTAATAGAAATTGTTCAACTTTAAAGGGCATAGACGATACTATAAAAGTATAGTCTATGTGGCCTACTTTGAATAATTTAATATACTAGGTCTAGGTGTATAGGTAAAAAGGTAGTTAGGAAATTTTATAAACTTTATGAATTGGGTAAGTAGGTAATATGTCATTTGGAAATCAAGTAATTTAGTAACCCCTTACAGAGTATTTAAATTTATTTAGACTTTCCAATATTCCTAATAGAACCACCAAATCCTCATTCCTTCCTATCCCTTGATAGCAACTATCGAGAATTTGTTCGTGTACAGGCAGAATGCCCGAAATCGAGAAGCTGACACCATCTCGAAAAGGAATATACCTAACACCGACCAATGTAAAGTTCAAGATGACTAACTAACCTACAACTGTGACGACATCGCTGCCCATCCCCATGAAGATCAAAGTCAGCCGTTGGAAGACAGCAATATCCAGTACGAAACGAAGTAATCGAGAAGCAATCGCTGCTGTATCAACCCACACCCATCATGGATCGACATAGAGACGACAGAATCAGAATAGATTTCAGGAGAGCAGAAGAACACCTTACCCCAGGGAAACCTCCAGCAACATTTTCACTAAACGTTGGAAAATAGTTGCTGATCTGCGGGTGGAGATGTTATGTACAAGCTTCAAGCTGACCACGGATGGCCATCACACGAAGTGCTGAGTCTACAGTTCGACCCCTCCATGACTACAGCTGAAGACCAGTATAAAGCCGGGCTTCAGCATCATACCAGCACTTCTGCCCTCACACATCGAGGGCAGTTGTCACCTAGTATAACTTAGTTTTAATATTAGACTAAGTTTTAAATTGTAACATAGCTTTCACACATCGAAACTATGTTACGTTTAATAAATTATTATAGTTTAACTTCATCCTGAATTTTCTTTAAAGTCCTTCCCGCTGCGGTTCCATCACACAATAAGATGTGTATTTTGATTAATTTATAAAATAACGATTACCAGCAAAGCAAACTCTTATAAATACAAATGTCAGTACCTAATTTAAGTAGTTATAGTGTAAGTGTAAGGATCACTTACGCAACGCAGGGGACACAGATCACTTATAGCAGGGGATCAACAATGTTATCAATGTAGTTCAAGTCTTACAAATGCAAGTTAAGTTCTTTTGCTTCTATTGCTTCTATCCAAACGCATCGGTCTTTGGGAGTAACATGTTGTCCTGTATTAATACATCCCGGTACAACGCATTTATTGACCATGTCTAATCTTTGTAGCTAGGCGCACAGGAAAATCGGAGTTTTATTATTTATATCAATCACAGCTTGATTACAACTACAACAAGTTCTTTGTTGAATAACAAACACGTTGTTTGAAAAACATCCTTATTAATATTCACCAAAGAGGTCTCAATAAAATATAAACTCTTAGAAATTTTTTGCTAAATTAGAAACTGATTGTAGATATAAAACCAAGCTTTGTATTAACCTACTTTATATCTACAAGCGGCACGCGTGGTACTGACTTAGAATCATCATCATCATCATTGACCTCATACGTCGGTGACAGACGATTTATTTATTCAGTGTCTGAGGCAAGATTTTTCATAACTGTATAAGCCAATACGGGAGCGGCATGACTTTCCGCATGCTCTACAAGTGAAGGTGGAATCGGAGACTAGCACATGCATGTTTAGATGTCGTTTTTGCCTTTTGTTTGCGAGACCAGCGCACCAGGCATCATCGTGACTTCTACGTCCATCAAACTCACGCTTTCTCCATTCATCCCTATTCTCAGCAAGCTTCTCCCAGCTTTGAAGGTCGATGTCAAACGTAGCCATGTCCCGTTTGGCGCAATCTTTGAAACGTAGCATCGGTCTTCCAACTCCTCTTTTAGCGTTAGCTATGGCGCCAAGCAGAACACACCGCGGTAGTCGAGAAGGTTCCATGCGGTGCACATGCATGCTCTAGCCACCGCAATCGTCTCTGCTTAAGCAAAGCGGTGAAGCTAGGCAGCTGTGCAGTCTTTAAAACTTACTCATTTGTTACCCTGTCTTGCCAGGTTATAATTATGCAAGATGTTTCTTACGCAGGGCATATGAAATCTGTTGAGTCGACGTTCTTGTCCAGTAGAATGTACAATGTGTCTCACGCAAGGAACCCTCGTCAGGGAGTCTGGTCTCTTGTAAAGCACAAACAGCAATGTTCAGTCTGTGTAGTTCGGCAGTTCGGCGTCGATTACGGCAGTTTTACGCAGATCTTGTGCGTCAGTAGAAGAACCTTCACAGGTGTCAGGGAGGCCTGTCCTCATAGTACGGACATTCCATGTTGCAAATCGCATTGATAAGCGGGGATATTGTTATCCGCGTGACGTGGGTAAAGTTTCCTCTCCACAGACACTGCGTTGCTTGGGACGCAATTATAGAAAGCGCAGAGCTGCCCAGGACCTACACCATCCTCTCGGCCTTCCTGGCTGACTCCACAGGTACGAAGAGTCGATACGTGTGGAGCCAGGTCGGCTGCAGCAGTCTGCCACTCGCGCCTTACGGAGACCCCGTTCCGGATTTGTGTGTGGTGTGGAGTTTTCCTTCTCCAGGACCCTGATTCACTTGGGTCGGATTTATCCCTCGGTCGCCTCTAAGGGGTCAGAATACCATTAGCCTATTTATTACCCTGCGAAAGGGCAGCAGCGATACTTGTGAATACAAAACTCTGTACTGGATACAATACGCGCGGCGCCAAGCAGCGGATAAGTTAAGTTTGTTTTGAAATCGATTGAAAGGTAAGCGATGTCCTGTCCTGTTCGACTACTGTTTGTAAATGTCCAATAAGTTGGAATTGTATGCACTCTACATATTTCATCGTTTAGGTACCTACCTATTTGATTTACAAATTCTTTGGTATTATTTCAATGTAAACTCTTTGACCAGCTCATAGTGTTAATAATTCAAAAAGTTCTTCTCTTAAAAGTTTGTAATACCTACATCACCTTCTACCGAGTCTCTATAGGGACATATATATTAATCTATGGTCACATTATAACGCGCCATCTATACACGATTCAAAGAACGTAGCCCTGACAGTTCCCTATTCTCAAAGTAAATCGGCTTTGGTATTTTACCTCTTCCTATCCAGACTCTTATCACTGTTAGAAAAATTCATGAGGCGAGGGCGCTTCGTGAATCTAGACTGAGCTTTAATAGTGTTACTATAGCAGGTCTTGAGCCGTTTTGTATTTCGAAATATATCTTTATTTTCCTACCAAAACGTAGGGTTATTTAATCTGTGTGTAGGTAATTATTAACATCATCTTTGTTGGCAACGGAATTGATCTTTGAAGTGATTGGACTCAGAAACCAAAACAGCCACAACAGTCCACTGCCGGACACGGGCCTCCCCCTATCGGGGGCTATTGCCATACTTACCACGCTTGGCAGGGGGATTGGCGGGCGAAGTGCAAGATGTTTCATTTACAGGGAGCGTGACTGCCCCGTTACCTGGATCCCTTAGTCGCTTTTCACGATAGCCATGGGTAGAGTTGGGGTGATGCTATTCTAAGCCGGTATCACACCGCAAATTGACTCACAAATTCACTTGCAAATACTATGGCTGAGTACAAAGATTTTTTAACAGTAGTCAACTATACCTATCATAATAAAATAACAATAAGTACCTATAGCGCACAGTGTTAATTATAAATAGCAAATATTTTCTATTTGGGGTGTAAGGGAGAGCTCGTTGAATACAGATAGTTGTTCAGTTTTATGGCCTGAATGTACTCTATCAGTCAGTATTCATAGAGCTGCCCCTTGCACCCTGTAGAGAGGTAGGTTAATCTGTTCTGATAATACTTCTCCCTCTTTCACATCAATTTTATTATGTAGGTATGTTTCTCTGCAGATCACAAAAACTATTGGTTACATTTCCTTATTGTACAGGAAAATCTTAGCAAACAGTAGAAAAAACCTGTTATTCCACATAATACTTCCATTTTATTTCTATTGGTTGTATTATTTGGCGAGAGCAGGAAATCTTGCTCAAACAAACATCGTCAAAATCAATAGATGTCGCTTTAGGTTTCTTAAAACGCGCTATCGTAATGTTTTTTGAAATCTATAAATAGTTAGTTACTGTACACCGACCCGTAACGATTTTAATATTTGTATGATGATGATGATGATGTTGATCCCTCTGCAGATCACAAAAAACTATCGCTTACATTTCCTTATTGTACAGGAAACTGTTATTCCATATAATACCTACTTCCATTTTATTTCTATTGGTTGTATTATTTGGCGAGAGCAGGAAATCGTACTCGATAATTAGAAGTATCGGGGCACAAGTGATTTGTCACTCTTGTGTGTAGAGCCCGTAGAGCTAGAGTGGTTTTCACATTTACGGTTCATTTTATCGATATTTAGCCGCTCCTGTTTGCGTAAAAATTTAATAAATTCACTGTATTTCCAGTAAGCTGAAATTATTATTATTATATTAATGTAGATTTAAGTATGAATGTTTTTGAAGTGTATAATGTTTTAGCTTAAGACTTTTGGAGTGTGCAGCACTCGGACAAACCAGTTATGGTTTATGAGTGCCAAGCAACAAAATTGTAAACTTTTTTTATTATCAATAAATAAATACAAATAAATGCTACGAACATCTTTTACAAGCCGGCCATCTGCGAAATTTGCTGTGTGCCGGCACCACACGGCTTTCCTTGGTAATGGTAACTGTCAAAAACCGCAATATCCTGCGGATCATGTGCAAAAGTTGCTACCCACGGATATGTCTCATTTCTTTTGTAGCAATAAATATTTTCTGCTTCATCTTCTGTTGTGTGGGTTTTAAGTAGGAGATTAATGCCTTCTATTGGACTTTTTGCCCTGCTTTTGTTATTTTACCCATTTCAATTCCAATCAATCAATTCAGAATGAGTACCTACCTACATGATTCGAGAGTAATTTCACAATGCAATTAGTGCAAATTTTACATAAATAGATAAATAGTTTTTGGTGTTTTTACCTAATTACAATTGTTGCGTGTTACGCCGGCTTAGAATAGCATCACCCCTTTTCTTTTCTATTGGTATCGTAAGAGGAGGGACTCAAACAAAAGTTCCATGTGTATTGCAATTTTAGGCAACAGGCTGACAACCTCTCTCTATAGCTATTGTTTTCGTTCCCCGTCATTTTGTAAACCAAGTTGTCGGTAGATTTAGCCGAGTGTAAATATCAACACTTGTAGCTTTGCATAATTTGTGTGATGTAGGCTTAAGATGTACAGTACGGCCGTTTGAATAGGTTTTATTTGACAGCTGTCAAAATAATTTTATTGCAATGAAATAAGGTCTATTTTTCTTTGTGTAAATGTCTTTTAGTATGGGTTTGACAGCTGTCAAATATGGCCTATTTAAACAGCCGTACTTGAAATTTGTGTACCTGAAGTATAGGAACTACTCATGCATGACTATGAACAACTTTTACTATGGGCACCTATGGGGCCACACGCGAAATGTAAAAATGTTTTTGGTTCTCCATACATTTTTGCCGAGTAGGTATGAATTTTTCAATGGAACATCCAATTTTTTTTTGCTAATTTGCATGGGCCCAATAGTAAAAGTTGTTCAGAATCATAAGTAGAATCACCCTGCAAATTTTCCTGGGTGATACAAAAATTACCCTGTATATGGGATGATGCTATTTTAAGCCGTCAACACACGGCAAGTATAAAAGAAGACAATATTTATCGCATATAAAAAAGATTGTCCATTTCCTACCTTCTTTCTTATTTATAAACAAACGTTTGAATGCTATTTTCCTTCAACTGTTGCTATTTATTAACTTAAAAGCAGTATGTTTTGCTTTTCTACGAAGCCATTAAGTTAAGCCTTTGAGGAAACAACACAACAAAACGCTGAGAAACACAAATAATTTCCGTTAGTGCGTTATTTTTGCGCAGCGCTATCGCATTCGCTAGGAGAATGCGATTTTCATACGTATGATGATGATCTTTCCGGCCGGTTTCGGCCATGGCGACCACTTCTACTCCTAATCAAGTCGGCGCTGATGCGCTCGTATGTGGCTATTGTAGCCTATTTTGGCAGTAAACTCCCGTGCACAGTGTGGGCACGTGAGTTTGCCATTGATATAATTGTAGTTAATGGCGGCGGGAGGACGGGCCTTCAGTTCATCGCGTTTAGCGTCAAGGTCTGCTTTACGCTGCTCCTCGAAGTCGCGGATTCGCCTCTTTACAAGACCGCGCCATTCTGGCCGTTGTGCTGCCAAAACCTCAAATTGAGAGGGTTCGATATTGCATCTTTTCATGTGTCTCTTCTGAACATCTTTAAATCGGAGGAGTTGACCGCCATGCTTTCGCTTGCCCTCCTCTAGCTCAGAATAGAAGATGCGCTTCGCCACTCGCTCATCCGCCATCCGGGATACGTGACCGCACCACCGAAGCTGTCGACGCATTAAGTAGGCTTCAATGCCACCAACATTGGCTCGTCTTAGAACTTCGGTGTTTCGCACTCGGTCGGACCATCTGATCTTCATGATGGTGCGAAGGCATTTGAGGTGGAATCGATCCAAAGTGCGTATGTGGTGACGATACACACACCAGGTCTCGGAAGAGTACAGAAGGTTTGGCAGTACAATCGCCATATATACAGATATTTTTGTGGCTAGTTTAAGGTCGTGCGAGCAGAAAACCTTGGAACGCAGCTTCCCAAATGCTGCAGCTGCAGCACTGATTCTGCTATTGATCTCAGCATCAAGGTCACACTTAGCTGTAATAGTGTTCCCCAGATATCGGATCTTGTCAACCTGTTTCAACATATCTTCACCAAGCTTAATAATCTTTAGGCCGAATTTGCAGCATGCTTGGTGAAAAACGGTCATCAGTTGTTGTAGGCCTTCTGGGGATTCTGCAAGAAAGCACAAGTCATCGGCATACATAATTTCAGTAATAAGTGCATGCGAGACTTTGGTGCGCGCCTTAAGTCTAGCCAAATTGAAAAGACTGCCATCAGTGCGGAAGCGAATGCGGACTCCTTCGGAGACAGTATTTAGGACCTCCTTGACTACTACCGCAAAGTATAAGGCGAACAGTGTGGGCGCTAGAACGCACCCTTGTTTCACCCCACAGGTGACGGGGAAAAAATCAGACTGTTCACCGTCTACAGAGACGCAGCACTGCATATTGTCATGCAGGAGTCTCAGGAGGCGCACAAACTTCTCCGTGCACCCCAGTTTTCCTAGCACCATCCAGAGAGCCTCACGAGGCACACTGTCGAACGCTTTCTCCAGGTCAACAAAGCAGAGGTACAACTGACGACCTTGTTCTCTGCTTTTTTCCTGCAGTTGACGTACCGAGAAAATAGCTTCACATGTGCCTCGGTCAGGTCGGAAGCCAAACTGGGTTTCGGGCAGAATCTTTCTGATAAGTCCTTCAAGCGGTTTAATAGGACTCTTGCAAAGGCCTTTCCGGGGACCGATAATAACGAAATACCGTGGTACGAGTTGCAGTCAGAACGGTCACCTTTGTTCTTGTAGAGGGCACTAATGCGAGACACTTTAAAATCGTCCGGGACTCGCTCCTCCTCCACATTCGAACAAAAGTTTCCATACCATTGAGTGCAGCTCCGCACCGCCATATTTAAGTATTTCGCCTGGTATAAGGTCAATGCCAACCGCCCGTTTATTATGCTGCTGTCTGATGGCAGTAACAACCTCATCACACGACAGGGGCTCGTCCAGCTCGGTGGCTAGGGGGAGTTGAGTTAATAAACTGATGTGATGCAGGTTAGCTGATCGATCTACGTTAAGCAGATCGTTAAAATGTTCAGCCCACCGTTTGAGCACATCCTCTTTGCTGGTCAAGAGTTGCGAGCCATCCAGAGACCTCAAAGGCACTTTTGCTCTATGGGGCGTACCTGTCAGTTTACGCACCTCGCAGTAGAACTCCCAAGCTGGTTTGTATCGGCAAGCCACTGCATCTGACAAGCTTTTTCCTGCCACCACTTGTCTTTTATTTGCCGAGACAGCCTACGTAATTCTTGGTCACTTTCTTTGACTGCCGCTACACTTCCACCTCTCCGATGATGCTGTCGCAGGAGCTCTCGATGTTTGTCGAATGCTGCCTTGAGAACTTCGTCATTGTCATCGAACCAATCTTCACTACGCCGGTCTTTTGTACCTAAAGTAGCGGTAGCGGCTTCTATGAGATGACATGACAAATTTCGCCAAGCAGCATTGACATCAACTGTCTCATTTGTTGGCAACAGATTTTTGGTTAAGGTTTCAGCATACTTTTCTCTCATCTCGCGATCTTGCAGCCTATCCACGTTCAAAGACGCAGGCTTTTTTTATCATGGATCTACGAGGTCGACGAAGGCGGAGTCGCAGTTTTGTGACAATAAGTCGGTGGTCAGTCCAGCAGTGAGCACCGCGCATGACGCGGGTGACTTGGACTTGACTGATGTCTCTTTGCCGCATAATAGCATAATCGATCAAATGCCAGTGTTTGGATCGCGGATGCATCCACGTCGTCTTGTGCTTAGCGGCAAGTCTGAACATAGTGTTCGATATCGCTAGATCGTATTGAGCACAGAGACTGAGTAGCAACTGACCATTGCTGTTCATGTTGCCGACTCCGTGTCGCCCCAGAACTCCAGGCCAAGCCTCATAGTCCCGACCAACTCTAGCATTGAAATCGCCCAGCAATAGTATCTGCTCTCTGGCGTTTATGCTGTCAAGGCATTGAGATAGTTCCTCATAGAATTTGTCCTTAATGTCATCAGACTTGTCTAGCGTTGGAGCATAGACACTGATAACATTAAGGTAGTTGTCTTTGTCCAAGTGAAGGCGCAGTGTGGTAACGCGGTCCGAGATGTGAACAGGACATTCTTCAAGTCGCTTTACTAAATGATTTTTGATGGCAAATCCTACCCCTGAACGTCGAGGTTCAGATACGGATGTACCTTTTCAGAAGAAAGTGTATCCCCCTCCATCTTCAACTAGTTCTCCTTCATCGGCAAGATGTGTTTCGCTGAGTGCAGCCACATCCACTTTATAGCGATGAAGTTCCCGAGCTACTATAGCGGTTTTACGTTCAGGACAGGCGTTGTCATCTCTATCAATGAGCGTTCTCACGTTCCATGCGCCAAATGTCATTATAGATGGTGTATTACTTATTTTATTTTTGTTGCGTCGACCACGTGTTAGGTGATGCGATGGCAGCCGTGGTTACTACCACCTTCCAGGAAGGGACGAGCATTTGTTTAGGGCACCTTTTCTAGCCCCCCCCTCGACTGAGCGAGGAGAGCAGTGCTTCCCTAAATAGGGCTGCTCTTGTCATCCCAGGTTCCCAGGAATTCGCATTGTCGTCCCGATTTTTCAATGCAAAAGCGACCACGGCGTGTACTCACACCCCTGGGACCGCCTGCGTGCAGGAATCAGACAAAGCCCAGCTTGCACCACGCTAGACCTCTCTACTTCAACCCATCGCCGCAGGACTTAGCGTCATCGGAGTCCATCGGAAGCGGTCAGTTGCGCAGGATATATTAGGGTGCGCAGACGTTCGCGCAAACGCAAGCGCACACACTTAGTCCTTCCCCTCCCCGGTTCAGTGGAACGGAGAACCGCTACGACTGAAGGAGAGGTCGGATGCAGTGTCTGGCCGACAGTAACTACCCGCGCCCTCTACCGTCGCCCTAGGCCATCCACCTTGCCTCGCTGAATCGCCGAGTCCGCCAAGCCCATTCGCACTATCTGCATTGGGTTGCCATTCTCGCCGAAACAGACTTTGTTTGTTAAGCAGGAGGGAGCTGCTTTTTTCCTTCCCCTCCGCAGTTCAGTGGAACGGAGAACCGTTACAACTGAAGGAAAGGTCGGATGCTGTGTCTGGCCGACAGTAACTACACGCGCCCTCTACCGTCGCCCTAGGCCATCCACATTGCCTTGCTGAATCGCCGAGTCCGCCAAGCCCGTTCGCACTATCTGCATTGGGTTGCCATTCTCGCCGAGACAGACTTTGTTTGTTAAGCAGGACGGAGCTGCTTTTTTCCTTCCCCTCCGCAGTTCAGTGGAACGGAGAACCGTTACAACTGAAGGAAAGGTCGGATGCTGTGTCTGGCCGACAGTAACTACACGCGCCCTCTACCGTCGCCCTAGGCCATCCACATTGCCTTGCTGAATCGCCGAGTCCGCCAAGCCCGTTCGCACTATCTGCATTGGGTTGCCATTCTCGCCGAGACAGACTTTGTTTGTTAAGCAGGAGGGAGCTGCTTTTGTTGGATCTAGGAGAGATAGGAAAGTAGGAATAGGAGTGGGGAGGAATGTGGTGAGATTGGGGCAGGAATACAGGTAGTAGGATACTACTGCCCGGAAGGTAGTCAAAGACAGTAGAAGCTCGGGAAGCCGGGTTCGCGTACCCGTATACCACATCTCAGCTTTCGATCCAAGAACTGAGATGAGTACCCCTGACATAGTATCCGGTTGTTGTCAAACGGTTTGTTAGACGCATCCGCTAGCGCTATACATTACACAAGGCTCAAACCTATAAAAATCGATTTGTCCTAAGGGCCAAGCTCCGCGGAATAGACGCGCGACGCGAGACGCAATACGACATTTGTCAGACAAGCGATTGTCAATTGTATTGGATGCGACGCGCGTCTCAAGTGTGTAGTGACGTCTCCTCTGTTTCATACACTTTATTATGGAAACGGTTTTGTAGCAGAGTGCAAACTCTGCACCGACATCCTCCCTAAGCCACCCTCACATCTCTTTTCTCGAATCGAACTTAAATTTGGAACACAGCACCAAAACGTCACCGTTCATGGCTTTTTTTGACGCATTCAATTCTCTGCAGCGAGCCACAACGATCCTGATATGTTTATATTATTTACATAATCCCGTAAAGTGTCCAGTATCGCTCGATAAAGTGTTCAGTGCTATAAAGGACTAACTGTATATAATAATATAATCCACACAACGGATCTAATATTTTACTGTGATATAGAAACCCGCCCAGGTATGCTACCAACATATTCACCCATTTATCTTCGTACCATCATAACTAGTATCACTAACCCGTATTATTGTATTTTAGGGTTTCTTTATTATCTACAATAAACAAGAGTTCTCCGAGCAGTCTCGTATTATTTGTCGCCGTGGGGCAAATAATACAAGACTGCTCGGAGAACTCTACTCTCAAGCGTCGCGAAGTCGGACGTCTCACATCACTAGTTTGACAGATGCCATCTTACGTCTCATGTCTTCTCTTTAGAGCTTGCACCTCACGCATGCGTTACGCAGCGTAAAAATAACGCACAAACGGAAATTACGTGTGGTTCTCACCAAACTAGCCTGTTTGTGTTCCTGCTAAACACACATCCTTCCTAGTATTTTTAATTCTTCTCGTGGAAAATGCAAAGGCTTAACAAGAGTTAAGTAGGTATGTAGGTATTCTTTTTCATTTTATGTTGGGTTTAAAACTAGCACTGACTTTTGTTCTGTTTAACCGAGTAAAAAGAAAGATAATCTTAAAACCCCTATGTTTTTACTACTTGGATTAGTCGGTAATTGTTAGGTATTTTTACTTTGTCATTGCCGTGTGGTGCCGGCTTAGAATAGCATCACCTTATTTCCCTTGGGTGTCGTAGGAGGCAACTAAGGGATTTGAGTGTAGACGTGTGTTGCAATGTTAGGCGTCAGGATGACAACCTGTCACTGTGGTGATACACAACACGTAAAAGGCGTAATTTTCAGTCTTCTGAATGAGTCTCAAACTTTTGTTAGACATTGTAAATAGCCATTCTTACAGCCGTTTACGCTCTATAGACTTCATGTTTGTATGTGTCAAAGTTTGAGAGTCATTCAGTAGACTATGTGTATCACCATAGCCACAGGATGTCAGCCTGTCGCCTAAAATTGCAAGAGGTAGGTACACATTATTTCTCAAATCTCTTAGTCGCTTCTATACGGGAAAGATCTCTTAGTCGCTTCTCACCATACCCACGGGAATGATATGAGATGATGCTATTCTATAAAGATATGGGGTGATGGCAAAAACATTAAGACGTTTCTTTGATTGTTTCTCGCTTAATAACTACATCCAAAAATATTATGCAACACTATTGCAAAACATTGTAAGTATTGCGCTTAGCCGCTCAGAAAAGATACTGCTTATTCCGAGTATAAAATACATCGTATAGTTTAGTACGCCATAAAAATAAGTTTGGTTTGCACGTGCCAAAAATCACGTCATATTTTATAGCTAAACTAGTTTTTGGAGATAGGAGAATAGTTTTATGGTAGGTAAGTTTTGGTAGTCAAACTTTACAGATGGATTACTCGGCTCTATTTCGGATTTTTGTGATTGTCTTGTTACTTAGTCAGGGTTGCTAGATGGCTCTAAAAAAAAATTCATAATTTGATTCTGAGCCGATTTAAATATACAAGAGATATGACGTTCGCGGCAACCATCTATTTAATTAAATTAGGTAAGTATAAGGTAGGTACTTAGATATTGTGACCTTATATTGCTTATATTACGACGAAACAGTTCATTTTCCACAAAAATGACATACCTACATACATAAGTCACGCATATATACCTTGCGGGGTAGGTAGAGCGTTAATGGCTGTACACCATGAGCCTGACAAAAAGTTTGAGAATCATTCAGTAGACTATGTATACTGTGTCCACCATAGTTACAGGTTGTCAGCCTGTCGCCTAAAATTAGAATACACAACAACTCTCAAATCCCTTAGTTAATTCGTACGACAGCCACGGGAAAGAAATGGGGTGATTCTATTCTCAGCCACGAAACTTCATCTTGCATAAAAATTGAATCACCAATATTTTCTTTCAAAGTCTTGGCTGTTTTTATTGTGTCCTTCGGTACTTACTCAAGCGAGCCTGTCCCTTTAGTTTTCAATTTCCTACTCAATCTTATTTTGTATTCAGCCGGAGTTATTGTCTTTTGTATTCGAATAAAAACTGAAATTCACTGAACTGACTGACGAAGGTCTACGAAGTTGAGTTTTTGCTAACTTTAAGAAAAAGGGTAATTTTGTTATCTTGGTTCAACAATTGGCAGAATTTAGAATTATTTAGATAATTCTGGTCTAAAAAGGATTCTAAGTAAATGTGTATATATTTTTCAAATAGTTTTAACGACTTATTCACGCTCCGTTTTTATATGTCGGATGCCAAATAGTCGAACGATTCGATTACCCACAGTAGAATACCCTGCATCAAGATGCAATGGAAACATAGAGGTACACAGAAGTAAAGAGAAACGTTTACATGTATAATTATTGCTGGAAAAACGTCTTGATCCCACCGGAAAATAAGTTGCAGCGAGTGAAACCGCTGACGGGCAGCTAGTTATTTATATTTTAAAGATAGAGTCCCCTCCCCTCCTTCCTACAATTTCGGACTGGATAAGGAACTCAGCTCTCATCACTGTTGAATTTTCAAATAAGGCGCTTTATACACATAACATCAGTTTGCGCGTTATTTTTGCGCTATCCATTGCGTTAGAAAAATACGATTTTCCACCTTATTTTCATAATAATAATTATTTTCATAGAAACGTTTTGACAGACGCATTCGTAAGCGCAAAAATATCGCGCAACCAACGCGCAACGCTGCGTTTACGGAAGCATTTTTTGTCAAACAATGTGGCGCAGCGGTTAGTACGACTACCTGCCACGCAGAAGGTTTCGGTTTCAATTCCCGGTGGGGTCACTCACAAAGTTGATACCTATTTAAGACTTTGTGAATTTGTTCCCAGTCTGGTTAGGACATTGCAGGCTAAACCACCTGATTGTCCAAAAAGTAAGATGGTTGCGTGCTTCGGATGGGCATGTTAAGCTGTCGGTCCTGGTTGCTGTCTATGATGGCGGTCGTTACACAACCATGTCAGGGGCCTGCTACTTGTAGTAGGCGTTTGTAAAACTGTGACACCAGGGTTCATCGGGTCGTTGGGCGGCTCGGTGTCCTACACGAAGAAAGATGAGAATAAGGTCGAAATTCGTATTGTCGCAACGCACGCATTGCGCAGCGCAAAAATAACGTCGAAACGGACGTTACGTGTGTATAGCGCTTAACTCCTTAGAAAGTTGGTTGATTGCGCCTCCATTGAAGTCTCTTTGGATGTTTTAATCAAAATGGAAATTTTCGAGTCTGTTGTTTTTACCCTTCCCTAGTTTCTACGTCAAATTGAAGGCACGATTACAATGACAATTGTAAGTGAAGACAATACAGGGTGTAAGGGACGGTATAAAGTAAACTTTACAAGCATTTTTGGACCATGCAACTATAAACAGCTTTTCCCATGGAACATATTGTGGTAAACGACAAAAAAAACCGTTCTCCCATACAAAATTCACGACTAGCAGACTGGGAAGTCAAAGTTTTTCTCGTTTAGGTACTACCATATGTTCCATTGGGAAAGTTGTTCAGTTTCATGGTCTGACTCCGCCTCTCATCTCAATGAAATGACTCCCGCATATTGTTAATTGTATCTAGAAATTGTTTAAAGACAATGTCTTGGTTTTGTTACTTTTTTCTATGAATCATTTTCTGTTCTCTATTTATGATATTTTTGACAACATGTCATATTAATTTCAACACAGTTATGTTCTGCCTACCTCGCAGAAGATATGTGAGTGATGTAGTTGTAAATGCTTAACTGTTCTGTAATGGAAATTTTAGTGGTACCACGAGATGAGTTTATCTAGATGATATCATTAAACCTTAACCCATCTGAATAATAATATGAACCGTCTCTTCAAGGTGAGTTAGTTAAACTGCCATCAAAATAGATTTGGCACTACTCATCGCTCCACATTATAGACACGTGGGTATCTCTGTTGTCAGAGTACATTGCTGCTTCTATAGAAATTTCATAAATGAGGTAAGTTATCATCATCTTCCTGCCCTTATTCCAATTACTTGGGGTCGGCGCAACACGTTTCGTTGAAGACAAAATCGTGTTGCAAATGATTTGGCTGACGACCGGCCGCCTACCAGACGTCTACCTTCCTTAGGAATGCTTTTGTGGTGGATTAACCGCTACCATACGGTTGGACCTGGCTGTTTGGGTCGGGTTTATCCCTCGGTCGCCTTTTACGACCCCCACGGGAAGAGATAATAAACGGGAATAAATGAGATAAGTGTGAATCATATATTTATCTTCATCGGCAATTTTTGATCTAAAATCAGTCCCTAAAACCAATGCCTCTAAATTATTATTTTTCATATTTTCGCTTTGTTACAACCATTTAGGTAAAACACAAGTACATACATAAATATACACTTATACAGGGTGTTACAGAACAAAAAATAAAGCTGAAACTGAACTACTTTTCCAATAGAACATGGGTCAAAATATTTAAAAAAATTGAACCTCCCTTACCATAGTAACTCAAATCAGCTGATCGGCAATTTTGTATGGGAGGTCCAATGTTTTCTCTTTTCGTCCCATGTTTCATGGGTAAAATTGTTCAGTTTCATGAGTACTTTGACTTACTATCAGCTTTATTTATTGTTAAAACAAATAAAGCTGATAAAATAAAATATTGAACAATATGACGATGGCCCAGCAATGTACAAAAACTCGTAATAAAGTGTCGCCGGTTGTTGTTCTGAATTTCAATTATTCGAATGGACTTGGCCCATTTCTACGCAATCTATCTGAAAGTTCTTCTTTCCATCGCGCCGGGAAGTATTCGGATTAGTTTGCAGTCAGCATCCACTGTGACCTATTTACTATAGATCGATTTTAATGTAAGTATTTTGCGTTGCGCTAATAGGTACGCTTATTGTAACCGTGTGGAAGTAGCAGTTTAGAATACTGCCACCCTTAGTCCACTCAAGGTGTTTCGTAAAAGGCGACGTAGAGTTTTTGGCCTCGGCTGAATATTTGAGTCAACCGCATGTTGCCGGTGATACTACCTACAACAGCATCCTCAAAGAGGGTTGACGTCAATCAGGCAGCCGCGAATAAAACATAGCTAAATCCTTTTGCTACATGATTTTACGTTCTAACAAAACAAGTTGCGCCGACCCCAACTGATTAGGGATAAAGGCATAAAGATAACGTATTTTCAGACGCGTTTGAACAAAAGACAGGTATTATGAAAATTCAGGTTTGCTATGCTTCTGTGTGGTGCAATATTGTAGCATAACCTGCTACGTCATATGGCGCCGGATTAAATAATAAATTAATAAGTAAAAAACATTTTTAAAACAAGCTTTTATTTGGATGCGCTAAAAAGCATAAAATAATCTATTTACTAAAACTTTAACTTGTTACTTATAATGGCATTAAATCTACGTCTTCATAATTTATACGATATAAAAGCTTGTCGCGAGATTTAACCTGTGTACCTATATATTAATAAATAAATTAGGTAACCAGTGTAAATGATCTTGAACAAACTTTTAACCTAACAAAACACGACCTACTTAAATCTCGCGACAAGCTTTTATATCGTATAAATTATGAAGACGTAGATTTAATGCCATTATAAGTAACAAGTTAAAGTTTTAGTAAATAGATTATTTTATGCTTTTTAGCGCATCCAAATAAAAGCTTGTTTTAAAAATGTTTTTTACTTATAATTTATTTTTTACTTTTTAGCAATCTTTGGAAAACAAATATTTTATGCCATAGTTGATTATGTACGTTGTGCGATAGAACCTACCTACTTATTGCATTCATGAACATAATAGGTATAAATTGACAACATTCTTCATTGACAGTGCCATGAACAGAAGAATAAAAACCCCAACACAATATAACCACTCAAATCTAAAAATCTTGCGAAGCGACGTCATTTAGCTCACATAATATGATAGATAACAAATACTAGATTTACCTGTAATTTTTCTGTGTTTGTCACCCACTTAGTAAGAAAACAATAAACTTAATACGCCATCTTACTTTAAGTCCGCCATATCAGATTTTGTTATGATTATGAGTGACGTAAACGAGTTATTCTGAAAAATTCCTTTCATTTGACATCCATATTGTAAAAAAGCATAAAAATGATATTCTGCCATCTTAAGAAGTCCACCATAGTTAATTTAGAGTGACGTCAACTTATAATTCGAATAGGTAATTCTCAGCAATACCTTTCATCGGACCCTCATATTGTAAATTATCTTAAAAGGCCATCTTTAGATGTCCGCCATATTATTTTCTGAATTGTACTCAGCAAGACCTTTCATTTGACACCCATATTGTAGGAGTGCGTCAAAAATTACTTGTCGGCCATCTTGGATATTCCGCCATGATAGATTTAAAATGACGTCATATAACTAATCATGCATTGTCATCCGAACTAAACGTGTATACAAAATTTCAGCTCAATCGGTTGAAGATATCTGCTTCTAAATTGAGTTGCAAGATTTGCCCCGAACAAACATATTTACTTACATACACTGCAAGTTAAATAAAAGCTTTTAAAATAGCATCATCCAATAGACCTATTACTACTAAGTAGTAGTATTTACTACTAAGTAGTAATACTACTCCGGCGCCATATACAATTCAAAATAGTTTTCCGCGTATTGCAAATATGGAAAATTCTATTTCAACCACACAACCATACTAGGTTTTAATGCGAACAATGCAATCAATATTTCCGTAGAGGAGATTACGAATTGAATTCAGGAACTAGCAGATGGGTATATCAACAAAGCTTTGGGTATTGTAAGCTGAGCAGTAAAGATTAAAAGGAATTCATGTGAACGGGCTTCTAGATAAAATGTCTCTATTTAGTGAAGGTATATACTGTACTATACGAAGAGAAAGATAATTATTTGTCTTATATGTATCTACCTGTTAATAGTTGCTTTGTCCAAACTGGTTTCGGCTACATCGACTGCTGGATAGGTTTTCAGCAGCTGGCGCCTTATCGCGACCGTGTGCTCGCATGTTGCAAATTATATAATACTAGCTGCCCGTCAGCGGTTTCACCCGCTGCAACCTATTATTCCGCGGGAAAAAAGCATAACTCGCCAAGAAATGTCGCTGTTAGTTTTCGGCGAAAACATTTAAAACGCGAATCGGCTCAGTCACGCCACCTTTGCAAAAATATTGGAATATGCGTGATCCCATAGGAATAAGACATTTTCCCGTGGTAAAAAGTAGCCTATGTGTTATTCTAGATACACTTCTATATTTGTGCAAAATTTCATGTCAATCTAATCAGCCGTTTTAGCGTGATGTCGTAACAAACACACACACAAACATCCGCCTTTATAATATTAGTAGGATCAAACGTGGTGTAAATGGCCGTTTGTACACTACCTATCTCGCTAGAGATATAGGCGTGTTATAAGTATGTATGTAAGTACCAAAAATATTAACCTGTTAATAATGTAGCCTAATCAAATTGCAAATGAGAAAATTGAAAAATTAGTATAAACCCGGGTCCGTGGGGTACCGTCCCACCGCTCTCGTCCCACGGTCTCTGTTTCAAGTCCCGACGGTAGCTAAGAATTTTTCAATTTTCTCATTTTTAATTTATGAAAATAATATAGCACTGTGAGTGCATTAAAAATCCCAATACAATGTAATGTAGCATAATATAGTAAAGGGAATACCAAATCCGCATGTTTACCTTCTATTATTATTATTACTCATTATTAGTTCGTACTAGTACCATTGAAACACAGAAACTGATACAACTAACCGCATTATTGAACGTGGAATATTGTTGCCGAACTTGCACTCAATATCAATAATGGTGGGATTATTGCGAACAACAGCCATGTTGGAAACTCTCATTGTACCTATTGGATACCTGCTTAGGTATAAATACATTCACATTCTGCTTTTTGAAACGTAAGTAGGTACCTATTGGATACCTACTTATAATAAATACATTCTGTTCTATGAAACGTAAGTATTACGTGTAGTGTAGTTATGTTAGTTTACACAAATTACTTGTTTTGGATTTGGAGAATTCCGTATGATGCCAGCTTAGAATTGCATCACCCCATTCATTTTCTGTGAGTGTCGTAAGAAGCGATTAAGGGACTCAAAGGGTTTCATGTGTATTGCCATTTTAGGCGACAGGCTGACAACTTGTCACTGTAGTGATACACGACAATAGCGGCCCTCAAATATTTGTCAGACCCGGCGATAACAACCATATTATTACGGCCGTAGACGCTCTGCCTACCCCGTAAGGGATAAAGGCGTGATTTACTTCAGCTTGGGTCATACAAATACCTAGGTAGTTGACTGTGGATTTGCTACTTTCTTATAAGATTGTTCTACAACGCACCAAACATATTGATGGGAACAACGGTGAAGCTAAACTCATATTTTACATTTCATTGAATGTACCTAATCTAATGTAATGAAATGAAAATTAAAATATTATCTTGGTTTTTACTCAAACTACGCACGTTAGTTTACCGCCTATTTTTTAAGCGCAAAAAAGTATAATATTTCGACAAAATACTGGTCTAAAGTGTATTTCACGTTGCAAAAGTCATTGTATCACATCGGAAGCACCCTTCCGTTTACCCGACAATGACAAATGGGCGTGGTAAGAGGTTCTATCGTTTCACAGATCGCAGCGTTGTTACGTAGAGATTACCAACTTTGTGTCGGCTGTTGACGAATAGATGTTCTTAGTAAATGTCTTAGTTCGGGGGTTATGCGAGCACGGTATTTATTGCTAACTGTCTTTGTATCTTTGGCGATTGTCACACACACACTGTGTGAGTGAACTAGTTATTAGCCCCGTCAATATCGACATAAAATTAAATAAACATTGCAAACGCGCATGTAACTACGATTTTTTTATATGTTGTAAGGTCTCTTGAGAGTAGTTAATACCCAAGTTTGCAACACTGAAAACCTTGTGCTGCCTCCACAGTGCTCAATAAACTGCGAAATTTTGGCCCATATTTCAGTTTTTTATAAAAATCTACCATAACGAAGATTTTTTCGAGAACGTTTTTTAAAACTTTATTAAAGATAACTAAATTTGCTACAATTTCAGCGAAACCTGAGCACACTATGTCTTTTGGTTGCAAAGATACAGCAAGTCAAAGATGGGCAATTCTTCCGCAGTGCTAAGAAAGCTGTGTAATTACAGAATTTCCGATGTAACAGCTCTTGTTACATAATTTTTTTTCAAAAAATCATATTATGTTGTCCGACTTGCACTAAGCCAGTTTTTAGGGTTCCGTACCTATTAGGGTAAAAAATGGGACCCTATTACTAAGACTTCGCTGTCTGTTCGTCCATCCGTCTGTCACCAGGCTGTATCTCATGAATCGTGATAGCAACATAGTTGAAATTTTCGCAGATGATGCATATCAAAATCCGTTCAGTAGTTTTTTCGTGTGTGTCTCATGAACCGTGATAGCAAGAGAGTTGAAATTTTCACAGGTGATGTATTTCTGTTGCCGCTATTACAAAAAATACTAAAAACCAGAATACAATAAATAATACGGGGGGCTCCCATACAAGAAACGTGATTTTTTGTTGGTTTTTGTAAATAATGTTTCGGAGGCTGTTTCTCATGAACTGTGACAGTTAGATCGTTTAAATTTTCACAGATGATGTATGTTTATTGCCGCTATAACAACAAATACAAAAAAACTGGCCAAGTGCGAGTCGTACTCGCGCACAAAGGATTCCGTACCATCATTTATAAAAATGACAGAAATATCATATCTGTTGCCCGACTCGCACTTGACTAGTTTTTGGTATTTGTTGTAATAGTGGTAGTAGACATACATCATCTGTGAAAATTTCAACCATCTAACTACCACGGTTCACGAGAAACAGCCTTCGAAACATTATCCACAAAAACGAGCAAAAAAATCACGTTTCTTGTATGGGAGCCCCCCTTAATATTTATTGTATTCTGGTTTTTAGTATTTTTTGTTATAGCAGCAATAGACATACATCACCTGTAAAAATTTCAACTCTCTAGCTATCACGGTTCATGAGATACACGCGCAAAAACTTCTGAACAAATTTTGATTTGACGTTGACATTGGCAGCACAGGGTTTTCAGTGTTGCAAACTTGGGTGTTAACTACTCTCAAGGGACCTAACAACATATAACAAAATCGTAGTTACATGCGCGTTTGCAATGTTTGATGTCGATATTGACCGGGCTATATCTGAAAGCGGTTAACTTAGAGTGGTGGTTTAGCTACCTACTTTCTTATAAGGTTGTTCAACAAGTTTGTTTAAAAATTCATGAGTTTTTACTCACACTACGCACTTTTTTTCGCCGCCTAACTTTTTCGCGCAAAAAGTATAGTATTTCGACAAAATACGGGTCTAAAAATGTATTTTATCTACACTCATTTAGTAATATTCGTTTTACAGAATCGAAGGCAGTTTTGTAATGAACTTTCTTATTAAAATCTGTATCATAAATTATGATTTAGTTGGCTGCGCCTAGTGTGATAAACAGACACTTGCGTTCTAAAGCCTTCCGTTATAAGACAGTTGCATAAACTACTATTACGTTGCAAAAGTCATTGTATCACATCGGAAGCACCCTTATTTACCCGACATTGACAAATGTGCGTGGTAAGAGGTTCTATCGTATCACTGATCGCAGCGTTGTTACGTAGAGATTACCAACTTTGTGTCGGCTTTTGGCGAATAGATATTTCAGGCTTAGATAGGCTTATTACAAGGTGTTATTAACAACCGTATTTGCCAGGTTCCGGCTTAAAATAGCATCACCCCATATCTTTCCCGTGGGTGTCATTATGAAGCGACTAAGGGATTTGAAAGTAGGTAGATGTTTAATGCAATTTTAGGCGTAATACTGACAACCTGTCACTATAATGATACACAAGTGACTGAGTGACTCTTAAATTTTTGTCAGACGTGGTGTAGATGGCAGTTTTTTACAGCCGTTTGCGTTCTGCTCACCCAGCAAGGGATATAGGCTTGATAAAAAATCATCCGCAAATATTTTAAGGGTTGAACCAGCCCATGAAACTGAACAACTTTCCCCAAGAAACATAGCATGAAATATGAAAAAAAAATTGGATCTCCCATACAAAATGTATCAGTCAATTTGTATGGGAGGTCTAAAGCACCCTTCCGTTTACCCGACGTTGACAAATGGGTGTGGTAAGAGGTTCTATCGTATCACAGATCGCAGCGTTGTTGCGTAGAGATTACCAAATTTGTGTGGGCTTTTGACGAATAGATATTCTTAGTGAATGTCTTACTTCGGGGGGTATGTTACTGGGTGGACTTGAAACCAGCATCGCGCTGTACCCACACCTTTTTTCCATCACCGTACCTAACCATTTTTCGTTTATGTTATTGTTTGTACTAATAATTATGTGTTTGTGCTTATGTAATTGTGATTAATTTTATGGAAAATAAATTATTTATATTTGTATGTTAGCACGGAATATACTGCTAACATCTTCTTCGAGTGGGCCACCAAGTCGTCCAACGACCCGACGAACGCTGCTGTCTAAGTATGTATACCTATTTGGCGATTGTCACACACTGCATAGTTTAACAACGTATTACAAAACTACCAATAAAACTCATAATACAAATTGAGTTCATTTTGTATGGAAGGTCTAATTTTCTTTCATATTTCGACCAAAGTCCCGTGAGGAAAGTTGTTTTATAAGTACCTTCGCCTCCTTTAACTTAATTGATTGTTTTTTAATACCCCGTACTGGGAACCAAAACAAATCAATTCGCTAAAAAAGTTAGTAACAACTTCTTCTAAAAATACCTAAATATCCACCTTAACAGTAGCACAGGCAAGACCTAGCAAAAATAATTAAATTTCACTATGCCAAAGGTCTCTGGAAAGGTTGTCATTTTGGTAAAAGCCTTCTCTCCTTTCGTGTCCATTAGGCCTTATAAAGGCAGTAAAGAAGGCAGGCGAAATATGATTTACTACTACTTTGCTCTTATTTTACACAATCAGTTTATTTCAGGCATTCTTTCATAATAACGTGGGACTCCGAGTCAACGAACTACCAGTAACTATGCCACAAAATAGACGAGTTTACAGAAGGTTCACTAGAACACATTCGGGATTTTTGCGATTGTCATTTTGTTAATAGTCAGTGTTGCCTAACGTCATTAGGATTCTGAGCCAATTTTAATCCATGAAATATGACGTTTGTGGCAACCAACTTCTTAGTTAGGTACCTTGACTTGCCCTGATATTTCAGTTATATCCAGCTAAAGTCAGTTCATCAAAATCGTCGTTTGTACTGAGTGAGCCATCTGTATAGACGCCCCGCGCGACGTTTTCCTAATTTGTGACTATACTATACAGCATATGAATCAGTTATTTGTACAATAGAACAAAGTTTATATTTGATGTGCTTATTTGAATCACTAGGTAGCGAAGGCTACGCTTGTGAGTCTAAAGTAGTATCCTGATCTCACTGCGGGATTCAGTTATAAATTTTGCTCTCGCGTAGTACATACTTATTATAACATTTTACATCTACCTTTTTACATCTTATAATTTAATACAATACGCGAATAAGGTTATAGTATTGTATTTTGATGATGTAAATTTTGATCCCTAAGTCTAATTTTATACACAGAGAACCATTGTTCGATTTTGAATTAGATTCCTTGATTCCTAGAACGGGTACCGGCATTGAAAATCAGCTTGTAGTTTCTGAGAAAACACATTGGTTTGTCAGCTAATACCCAAAAGCAATATGTATTGTCAGAAACTTGGAATCAGTTAACAAACCCCTTGGCTATCCCAAACTAATCAGCAATGTTCGCGTCGGCCGTGTGATGCCGGCTCAGAATAGCATCACCCCATGTCCGTGGATGTCGTAAGAAGCGACTATAACATTTGAGGGGTATATTGCAATTTAAGCCGATAGGCTGACTGTTTAGTTTCGTACCATACGTTTTGTTGTTTCGCGCCATTTCGCCTGACAGACCGCGACCTGTGACGTTGACGTCGGCCGACGCCATTTTTTTCCTTTGTTCGTTCAGTCCGTTCGATAATCACGCGGCCGCCGGCAATATAACCTCACTTTTTGTCGCTCGCGTCGCGGCTGCCGATAGCCACATATTTTTAATTGTTTTCTTGATTGGGGGCCAACGGGGCTGATTTCTCATGCGGGGAGAAATCTTTTAGTTTTTGCGTTTTGTACAGCGAACTCTTTGCTGTCGCAACCATAGTGAATAGTGGAGAAATCCATTGTTATTTGTGTGTTAAAAACATTATTTGATGTCGAACTGTGAACTATAGTGAATATTGGAGTAAAGGATTTCGAGATCAAGCGGATGTTCCAGTGCCGTGAGTTTAGGTTATTCTCTATTCCTGTGCTCCTCAAATATCCTGATACCTGATTCCTGCCATACCTAGACTCACAAAGAAACGGCGTCATAATTCGCACGGTAAGCAATTCGCTGCTAGGTTCTGTATAAGTACGTTAATTGCAGTGATTTAGCAACATTACGTGGAGGTCACCACCCTGATGACCTTTAGTACAACCGGAACTTGGTACATATACTTTAGACATGAGCTGCGATAGTGCGGTAGAATATTAGTCATATTGTAGGAAATTAAGGGCCGTTGCAGACGGATCCCAGAATTTCTCGGCCGGAAATTTTCCGGAACGAAAATTTTCTCATTAAATTTATTTTATTTAGCTATAGTAAAGAGCACTACGAATCGTAGTCAAATGTTGTTCCGAGGCTGATCGACCATTTAGTTTTAGATTTTAAGATAACTTTAATTTGCTTCCACTGCGCTAAGATCAGCTTCGGAATCAAACATTTTTTGGTAGCAGAGCGTGGTTGCTTTATTGCAACATAGTTAACCGTGATTTAGTATTAAGCGTGTTTTTTATACTACCCACATATTTTATTAATTTTGGAAAATATTTTTTCGTTTTTTTGTGACTATATTGTTTGCCTAGTGAACGGTACCTTATCGGTAAGGTCTAGGCCAGTCAACTAACATTTATTTTGTGGTATTTGTTTATTGGTTTTCGTTTTTATTAAGTCGAGTGTGTAAAAGTTGGTACCATGGCTCCTCGATCGCCAGGTATAAGGCTGCTATAAAGACAGAATTAAGGTGGTTTACTACCACAGCGGCAATGATCGGCCGCGAGGACCGGGAGGACGCGCTCTTGAAAAGTGCACTACAGGCAGATGAACGGGTTCGGGTTGTGTCGGAACACCTCACAGAGTGCCTCATGCTCCTTGAGGAAACTCCTAACCCTGAAGATCAGGTGCTGGTCGAGGGCGATGTAAGCCAGTGCTTGGAGCTGGCACAGGACATTGAGCAGGCAGCTGCGGATATAACTAGGCGACGTGACGGAAAGGAAAAGCCATTCCGTGGTAAAGTGGGACAAGGATTACAGGTGCCTCTTCCGCCTGTTACGGTTCCAGTCTTTGCAGGCGATTACGCCGACTGGCCGGCGTTTGAGGACCTGTATAGCAGCGTGGTCCACACACGGACGGACATAATGCCAGCGTACAAGATGGCTCAGCTGATGTCCAGGCTACAAGGAGAGCCTCATGAATTGCTGACGCATTTGGCGGTCTCGGATAGCAATTATGAGGTGGCGTGGAAGATCCTTACCGACCGGTATCGGAACAAGCGCCTGATTGTAGACAGGCTGTTAGACCAGTGGCTGTCAATACCAACCATAACGCGAGGTACGGACCTCCGCGAGAAAATCTTCCACCCAGTCAGCGTCGCGGTCAGCGCACTGGAGCGACAGGGTTTGCCAGTGGCGGGCTACGGTTATATCTTGGTCCACACAGTGCTTCGCCGCCTGCCGAGCGAAATGGTCGCTCGATTCGAGCAGCTCCATGGGGGCAAGTCCTCGGACCACCTCCCGACCTACGAGGATCTGAAGTCGTTCCTCGAGGCCGAAAGCAGGCGAGTGGACGTCCAGGCTGGTGAAGCCCCACGCAAGGAGACCTCTGCCCCTCGCCACCCGGAACGGCCGGGTGCACCGGCGCGAGGAGGCAACAGTAGGCAACCCAGGCGGTACAACACCGCATTGGAATCAGGGTGTGCCTACTGCAGGGAGACAGGCCACAGGGTAACAGCGTGTCAGGAGTTTGCTGCGCAGCGGGTTCAGAGGAGACGGGGTGTGGCACAGCAGAGGAGTTGGTGTTATCGGTGCCTGGGGCCGCATCAGGTGCGAGAGTGCCCTTCAAACACCAACTGTAGGTACTGCCAGGGTGCACACCATCCGCTGCTCTGCATGAATCGCTCCGGAGACGCCGGGGGCAGCGCTGGATCGGATCAGCGAAGGGAGCCTGCCCACCAAGGGAGGGAGCAACGCTCCCCACCCCCTCCAAGGAGGAGCCCACCTCCGCATCGGTCACAGGGACAGGCAGGGGGACGTCAACAGACGGAGCCCACTTACCCAAGGACGTGGGGACGATCCCCACCACGGCAGCAGGTACCGAATTGGGGAGGAGCGGCACAGGAACGTGGCCAAGGACACCCATCCCAGGTACGGGATCCAACGGGCGGGTGTCAGGAGAGCACTAGGCGGCCGCCAGGGTACATGCAGTATTCTGCGGGCTTGAGCCACCTGGTTGGGTCTCAAGACCCACGCATGCCTCCGCCTATGCCTGAGTACCCGCGGCTACAGGCGCAACCTCGGTACGGACGTTTGCCGTTGGGGTACTATAGAGCTCCAGCCATGGCCTTTATGGGCAGACCTCCCTACCAGCAGGAGTGGGACCCATACACAGGTTTGGGTAGCGAGGATACCCCGCTGGACGCGGCCTCAACGCGTTTAGATTCCAGCTAGGTAATCGCCGCCTACTCATCAGCTTCGGCTCCCCGTCCAATCACGGTACTTTTGCAAACGGCTAAGATTTGGGTATGGGGATACGGTGGCCGGACCATTCAAGTAAGAGCCCTACTGGATACAGGGGCTCAGGGATGTATTGTATCGAGTAAGCTGGTGAGTAGGCTAGGCCTAAATGTACAGCCAAGTGCGGATGAAGCTGTAGGCATCGGGGCCTAAATGTGCCTGACATTCGGGGTCAGACGAACTTTGAGTTCGCATTAGGTAGCACATGTACAGGGGTCAGCTATCAAGTCTCAGCCGTGGTGCTGGATGAAGTGGTTGGGAAACTCCTCAGGTTAGGTTACCACCAACGGTACGAGGGTTAACCACAGGGTTGGAGTTAGCTGATCCTGATTTTGATACTCCTGGTACGGTGGACGTACTTCTCGGGTCAGACGTCCTCGGAGATTATGGTGCGGTAGGAAGAAGGTACTCCAGGAAGCTGGTTTGGTGGCCGTAGATACCACAGGGGGGTATGTTGTTTTCGGCCCAGTTTGGAGACCTCAGGACCTACCAGAAGGGGATACGGTCCTCTATGGTAGTGTGCTGTCAGAGGTGCTGCAGAGGTTTTGGGAGTCTGAAGAGCCGCCCACGGCGGACAGACGGAAGCCAGAGGATGACGAGTGCGAGTTGTTCTATCAATACAACACTGCGAGATGCCCGTCAGGCAGATTCGTGACCAGGCTACCTTTTCTCCCAAACCGCCCCGCTTTAGGTAGTTCGCGACAGCTCGCGGAACGGAGACTACTCGGAATGGAGCGGAAGATGAGGCGAGACCCAGCACTTCGGCAGAAGTATATAGAATTCATGCGGGAATATATTCAATTGGGCCACATGTTGGTGTCCAGCCTGGATTGGAGGTGTGTCGAGCATTATTACATTCCACACCTGGCTGTCTTGAAGTCACCTGAGGCGAAAATACGGGTGGTGTTTGACGGTTCTGCTCCTACCTCGAATGGTGTGTCTGTGAACCAATGTTTGCACGCGGGTCCTAAATTGAACCGGGACATTGTGGACATTCTCACAGACTTTCGTTTGCACCAGGTAGCGTTCGTCGCAGACGTCAAAATGATGTTTCGCCAAACCATGATACATCCGGATGACCGTCGGTATCAGCTGATTTTGTGGCGTGAGAGCCCAGATGAGCCGATGGTCACATACGAACTTAACACGGTGACGTATGGACTTAAGCCAAGTCCGTATTTGGCAGTACGTACGCTGCGAGTTGGCCGCACAGGAAAGGGTAAGATATCCTCGAGCCGCAGCAGTACTGGATCGCGACGTCTACGTGGACGATATCTGCACGGGTGCTGATAGCGTGGAGCAGGCGCTAATTCTACGAGACGAGCTGATCGCGATCATGGGTTCAGGAGGTTACGAGTTGCGGAAATGGTTGTTCAGTTGCCCAGAGCTCCTGGCTGGTTTGCCAGGCGAGTTCCATCAGGACCCGCACCTCTTTGAGAACCCGGACAATCCAAACACGTTGGGCATCCTCGGGGTGCAATATAGGCCAACGCATGACGTATGCACGTACAAGATTGAGCCCGACCTTTTGGAGAAAACTTGGACTAAGCTGTCGGTACTGTCGACAATCGCTAGAACGTTCGATCCTAACGGATGGATCGCCCCGGTTACGTTCATGGCGAAGTGCTTTTTACAAAGGTTGTGGCTAGCCAACTTAGGATGGGACGACCAACTCTCCGGAGAGTTGTTGAAGGATTGGCTCAAGTTTGTGACCACCTTACCAGGGATTGTGCACATCGCGATACCCCGCAAGTTAGTCCCATCGGTGGGATGTAAGGCTACCCTACATGGGTTTTGTGACGCCTCGGAGCGAGGGTACGCGGCAGCTGTATACCTTCGGACAGCAAGTTCAACGGGAACTGTGCACGTGCGTCTGGTTATGGCCAAAAGTAAGGTGGCACCAGTCAGAACTAGATGGACCATCCCCAAATTGGAATTGGCAGGGGCAGCTCTTCTAGCGCGCTTGCTAAATCATGTAACCTGCAATCTGCGTGGTACCATCAACTTGGATGAAACGGTGTACGCGTGGACTGACAGTCGGATAGTTCTGTGCTGGTTAATGAAATGAAATGAAAATGAAATGAAAAATGAAAATGAAAATGAAAAATAGATTTATTTGAATGAAAAACCTTTTACAAATTATTCATACATCTGCCAAACCTTAAAAAAGTTTGTCGGCAGTAAGTTATACTCCTATTAAGCTAGGTTTTCTTATTTAAGTAAGTACAATGAAAAACAAGTATACATGCATCTTAATAAACAACATATTTCAGTACAGATTTCTTAAACTTTGAACATTTGATATCTACTCATTACAATAAAAGTATCTTTACTTATTTTCTTTAAGTTTTTGCAATAAATATTTCAATACATTATTTTTGAGAGATCGCTTCGACTTACAGTTTTTAATATCTAAAGGTATATCATTTAATCAAATCAAATCAAATCAAAATATACTTTATTGCACAACAGAACACAGACAAAGAGACAAAAAACATAAAAGAACAAATTGGTACAATTGGCGGCCTTATTGCTACAGTAGCAATATCTTCCAGGCAACCAGGCATTAAGGATACTCTTTTGAAAAAATTTGATGCGGGATAGTGCAAAAAAAAAAAAAAAATAATATAATAAAGCAAAAACATAAAAATGTTATATGTTTATACATTAATATTACATAAACGCATACATAATATAAACCTATAATATACTAAATAAATAAATACATAAATAAATACATATCAATCTATTACATATATTACATAATTGTATACATATACATAAAAATACATACCTACACAGGTGAATGATTACAGTTAGGTTTCAGATTCCACTATAGTGATCAATCACACGTCAGGGTACTCACATATCCGCTCATAATGGCGACGAAGCAAAGACTTAAAACTTTCCAGACATTTAAGAGTTTAGGTACTAAGTATTTTCTTTGCCTTTGGCCAAAGTAGTTATTTACTCTAGGTAAAACTAATGTTTTATTATGGGTATTTCGCTGAAGCCTATTTTTATAGATTTTAAATTCATCACAACCGAATTGTTCAACTATTGTAAATAACGCAAACTTTTCATGGACGGGTAACATTTTACATTCTATAAATAACTGCTCATAGTCACTATCCTTACAACGGGCTTTCACTTTTTTGTCAACTAACAGTTTCATAAATCTTTTTTGTAAAGATTTGATTTTGTTCAAATATGTTTTAAAAGTTTGACCATAGCTTCCCAATCCATAAGAAATAATAGAATCTACGAGCGCAAAATAAACAACATACATAGTAGCTCTGTCTAATACATAGCTTAGGTGACGCAACTCTGTCTAATACATAGCTTAGGTTGCAGACGTCGGTACATACACTTGAGGTTTTCGTGGCAAATCGGGTGTCACAGATTACGGGGTCGGAAACTCCGTTAGTGTGGAGGCACGTACCGGGAGAATGGAACCCAGCGGACTGCGCTTCGCGCGGGTGCAGGGCACCTGATTTGGTGAGTCACCCACTGTGGTGGGGACCTCAATGGCTGACTGAGTCGCCGCAGGAATGGCCATTCAACGAGTGCAGGGCGCCGCTTGGGCCACCTGATCGAGGTTTGCGAGTGAACGTGGAGCAACTCGTACCGAAGCCTAACCCAGCTTTCTTGCTGGAACGGTATAGCTCCCTCGACAAACTTCTTGGGGTGACAGGTTGGATCAAACGGTTCGTGAACAACTGCAGGAAGCCTCAAGCAGAACGGAACTTTACACCTGTCCTCTCGCCTGCGGAACGGAATGCGGCTCTATGCTCATTAGTTAGAGTCGTCCAGGCGGTACATTTTGAAGAGGAGGTCAGGCTGCTCAGGGATGGACGTGGAAAGCTGAAGGGAGGAATTGTGCGCCTCAACCCATTCCTGGATGAGCAAGGTATGCTCAGGGTTGGAGGCAGACTTCGGAACGCTAGCCTGCCCGTTTCGGCTCGGCATCCACTGTTACTTCCAAAAAGGGGACCCTTAGTTGAGCTCTTAGTCAGGGATCGTCATGAGAAAAACTCGCACGCGGGCTGTAATGCGCTATTGGCCATCCTACAGCGCGAGTTCTGGATCTTATCGGGACGACGAACGGTACGTAGCGTTGTGTTTAGGTGCTTGCCTTGTTACCGCTTGAAGGCAGCCACAATGCAGCCACAGATGGGAGATCTTCCACCGGACCGGGTGACGGAGGCCTGGACGTTTGCAGGTGTGGGAACGGATTTCGCAGGCCCTTTCATGGTAAAGGCATCACGCCTACGGAACGCAAAGTCTATCAAGGCGTACTTGTGCGTGTTCGTGTGCCTAGCCACCAAGGCCGTCCACTTGGAGCTCGTGGCCGACCTTTCTACGGAGGCCTTTTTGGCAGCGCTGGAGAGATTTACGTCGCGACGAGGGCGACCAGCGCTGATCAGGTCGGATTGTGGTACCAACTTTAAGGGTGCTGATCGGTGTATGAAAGAAATTGTAACGTTCTTAAGGGAGAACGAAGAAGCCATCAGCACGGGCCTCTCCCGTCAGGGCATTACCTGGGTGTTCGATCCACCAGCGTGCCCTCACTGGGGTGGTATTTTTGAAGCGGTTTTGCGCGTCGTAGGGTTAACAATTTTGACTTTCGAGGAGCTGGCAACCGTGTTTTGTAAAATTGAGGCTGTACTCAATTCGCGTCCTTTGTGTCCGCTCAGCTCAGACCCAAATGATTTAGAGGCCCTAACGCCAGGGCATTTCTTAATTGGCCGCCCACTTAACGCCTTGCCGGAATATCCCTATACGGAGGTGAATAGCAATCGTTTGTCGCGTTATCAGTTGTTGCAGCAAATGACTCAAAACTTTTGGAAGCGTTGGTCGCTTGAGTACTTGCACATTCTGCAGCAACGCCTTAAGTGGACGGACAGGACTGAACCCGCCTGCATTGGGGATCTCGTTCTGGTTAAGGATGCCAACCTACCGCCACTGCGTTGGCGCCGGGGGCGCATTCTCAACCTGTTTCCGGGTAGTGATGGCACTCCTCGAGTTGCACAAGTTCAGGTGGGGGATTCAGTTCTTAAGCGAGCAGTGGCTACATTATCACGCCTGCCATGCATAGAGCGGACCGATGGGTCGGTCCGGGGCGGGTGAATGTTTAGTTTCATACCATACGTTTTGTTGTTTCGCGCTATTTCGCCTGACAGACCGCGACCTGTGACGTTGACGTCGGCCGACGCCATTTTTTTCCTTTGTTCGTTCAGTCCGTTCGATAATCACGCGGCCGCCGGCAATATAACCTCACTTTTTGTCGCTCGCGTCGCGGCTGCCGATAGCCACATATTTTTAATTGTTTTCTTGATTGGGGGCCAACGGGGCTGATTTCTCATGCGGGGAGAAATCTTTTAGTTTTTGCGTTTTGTACAGCGAACTCTTTGCTGTCGCAACCATAGTGAATAGTGGAGAAATCCTTTGTTATTTGTGTGTTAAAAACATTATTTGATGTCGAACTGTGAACTATAGTGAATATTGGAGTAAAGGATTTCGAGATCAAGCGGATGTTCCAGTGCCGTGAGTTTAGGTTATTCTCTATTCCTGTGCTCCTCAAATATCCTGATACCTGATTCCTGTCATACCTAGACTCACAAAGAAACGGCGTCATAATTCGCACGGTAAGCAATTCGCTGCTAGGTTCTGTATAAGTACGTTAATTGCAGTGATTTAGCAACATTACGTGGAGGTCACCACCCTGATGACCTTTAGTACAACCGGAACTTGGTACATATACTTTAGACATGAGCTGCGATAGTGCGGTAGAATATTAGTCATATTGTAGGAAATTAAGGGCCGTTGCAGACGGATCCCAGAATTTCTCGGCCGGAAATTTTCCGGAACGAAAATTTTCTCATTAAATTTATTTTATTTAGCTATAGTAAAGAGCACTACGAATCGTTGTCAAATGTTGTTCCGAGGCTGATCGACCATTTAGTTTTAGAATTTAAGATAACTTTAATTTGCCTCCACTGCGCTAAGATCAGCTTCGGAATCAAACACTGACAGACAACCTGCCACTTAGTGATACACGGTCTTCTAATTAAATCTCTAAATGTCAGACGTAGTGTACATTGCCGTTTTTACACCTATTTACGCTCTGCCTACCCCGCAAGGGATATAGGCGTGATGTATGTAATATGTATGCCACCCGACTGTATAATTTTTCCTTCTGTCGTGCGGGACACCTAGTCGACGAACGACCCGTTAAATCTTTTACCACAACCGGGCGCAAAGGCTGAACGTGCCCTCAAAAGCACGGAACGGAAACAGCCTGCAATGTCCTCATGATGCTGGAAACAAACTTATAATGATGTTAAATGCCAACTTTGTGAAGTGCCCCACCGGGAATCGAACCCGAAACCTTATGCTTCACAGGCAGTCACACTACCACTGAGCCATATTGGTCGTTGTACAACTAGTCGTCCAACTAATCGTCCGCCTTCAACAGGACACAGTTAATTGAAACCAGGAAATAGTCAAACTAATAAATGCCCTTCCAATAAGGACCTTTTTGTGACACACGGGCAAAAGGATTGTGATATAACTCGATTTTTATAACTGTGCGTTTGGATCTGTCAAACTTTGTATAAGATTTGACAGTTGAAGTGTCAAATCCCATACATAGTTTAACAGCTTCAAACGCACAGTTATAAAAATCGAATTTTAAAAATAATCGTCTTTTTATTACGCAACTGTCTCAGGTACGTTATGTTTTTCGAGAGTATGTATTTGTGTATGTATCCAGATGTGTATAGGTAACTAACTGACTCCGCAGACTCAGTGACCCAAAGAGGATCTTGGCCTCCGAAGCTATCTCCACTGATCCCAGTCCAGCGCGATCTTCTGCCAATTGCTGGCTCGAAGATCGCGCAGGTCAGTGTCATAAAAAATCGCTTAATTATTTATAGGTATAGCATGTAAGGGGCTATCTTCACTGCACACATAAGACGCAAAACGTAAAATTACATCCGTCAGACAAGTGATAATCAGCCGTCATCAATGCGACGCGCGTCTTACCTGTGTTAAAACGGCGTTTCTTATTTCATACATTCTATGTTCTCATGTCTTACGACTCATGAGAGGACATAGAGCTTAAATGATTAGATTAAAATGAAAAATAAGCATAAAATAACAAATATACTTAGAGTAAACTTATGTCTAAGTAGTCAAACTACAACTAACCAGAGGACCCTAAACTAGGCGTTGCCTGTATCTTGGGAAACCAATTTACATTGGATATACGAATTTTCTTATTATCTATCTCATTCTAATATTATATCCTCTGTAAAGTCCACTATCGTTTGGACCCGTGTGTCACATCCAATTGAATATGAAGAGACTATCAGAGGTCTTGATACTTGCCGTTAAGGATTCCTCGAAGAACCAATTAGGTACAGTACAGTGCGACCGAACTACATTGATACTTGGGAAGTGAGAAGTGGAACAGGTCAAAAGAGCTTTATGTAGCTTAACTGTAAAATAGTTATTTGTATAACAAGAGAGCAAAGTTTATTTACCTATACTTTACCTTTACAGCCACAACAGTCCACTGCTGGATATAGGCCTCTCCTTATAGGGGGAGTATTGCCATACTCACCACGCTTGACAGGCGGATTGGCGAGCGCAATGCAAGCTGCTGCCCGTTCCCTGTAAAATTAACAGTCGCTTTTTGAGACACCCACGGGTAGAATTGGGGTGATATTATTCTAAGCCAGCATAGTTTTTAACAAGTGTTTTTTGGGGCTTTACCACAAAAAAGTTAGAGCTGTGTTAAACGCGTGTTTAAATCAAAACTTCATACAAAAAAAACGCTAGACACGCGTTCAACACTGGTCTCACTTTTTTGTGGTAAGGCCCTTGGAGTCCCCGAGGAAGCGATTAGTAGTATCTTAAGCACAGTGAAAGGTTAAAAAGCACGTGTTGTAAATGAATTTGCTCTCTTGTGGCCTCTTGACACAAAGCTTGCACTGCTACTAGTAAGAAAAAGCAAAATGCGCTGTCTCATCTTTTTTTTGGGTCTATTGCACTTGTAAACTTAGAGCTAATATCAAAGAAAAGGGCAAGGAAAAAAACGCAGATAAAGAAATATATTGGCAGTGAAATGTTCGAAATTTAATTCATTTTGCCTCATCGAGTGAACAAAAGTGATTTTCTGCACTGATTTTTTGCGGGAGAATTGCGTTTTTTTAAGCTGGGAGTGTTTTTTAAAGAGTTTTTTTAATTAGTTTGTTTTCTACAGAAATTCTTAACTTGATACTTACTTGATTTATTTTCTTTTCTTTTCAGGTAAGAACAAAACTGATGAAAAACACAAAGTACTGTATTGCAAGCAACTAGCCCCAGAATAAGACGAGGTATTTATATCTAATAAAAACCGCACCAGAATCCATATGTGGTAAAAAAACAGAAACTTTTTTATGACAAATATTATAACAGTATCTTCATTCACAACTTACGCGAGAAACACACATAACGTCCGTTTGTGCGTAACGCATGCGTTAGGACAATACAAATTACGACGATAACAAGGTAGAAAATTGGATTTTTCTGACTTATGCGATAGAAATGAGGGAAATGGCGCGATAGCGTTGCGCAAAAATAATAGGTAGGTACACAAACGGAATTTACGTAAGTTTCTCACCTAATAATATTGTTAAGTTTTAAACTCGGATAAAAGTTTAGTTCTGTCACTACGGTATGGTCACAAATTAGGGAAACGGCGCGCGGGCTATGGTGATGCCCAGTGTTCTGAATAACTGTCACACATTTCTTAGAGGTGGTGTAAATGGCAAATTTTTTACAATCGTAAATATGCTACTTTCCCCGCAAGAGATATAGGTGTGATAATTATATGTATGTATTTTCGTTTCTTATTTTGATAGGATCAGCCTTCCGAGTACACTGAAGGGCGGACCGGAAGGGCCCAAGGGTCTTCGCCTTTTTACGACACCCATTAATAAACATGGGAAGTCACTTAAAAATTACCATAAAATCGTATTTATAATCCTTTATAGGTAAACTTTTGAGAACTTTGCGGTTTTGGCCAATGTATACTCTTTTTTTTTAAAGGTTTTTAGGCCTTTGATATGTTAGCATTTCCTAAAATTTCTATCTTTTATTATTTTTCTTATTACTTCTAAACACAATACTTAGGTCTCGACGACGGTCGAACCACTGCACGTAAAGTCTATTTTTTTTAGAGAGTCCGTAAATGTAAACAAACAACTTGCCATAACCACGTCGATAGATTTCGCCATAATATATGAGAACTGCACGTTATGACTGTCATACAAATACATATTTCACTTGTTTCACATCCCACATAACTGAAAACACTTAATTTATGACACAATTATGTAGAATTCTATTAGAAATTAATAAAATAATATACAAACACGGACATTTTGACAGATCGTGAACATACAGCCATCTTTGAATAGTGCTGTGCCAAATCATTGAATCCAAAGTTCTGATTCAGTTCAGTGAGTCGGTCAATGAGTCGATTGATTGATTACTTTAAGGTTTCTATTTTTTTTCTGTTTTAGTCATTATTATTAGGTATGATCATAAAAGTTCAATCTTATTCTTTGAGAATACGTAAATAACATCTACAAACATTTATAAAATGCCTTTTATCAGAAAAAATCGCGACTTACTTTCTCTTATGTAAGGATGAAAGTACCGTTAAGGTTAGGATAGGTAAAATTAATAAAATCTAACTTGATACCCGTTACGTTTGTCAGATACATACTGAATGAGAAGGAAAGAGGAAACAAAGAAAAGTTGACCTTGAGCATTTTCCCAAAGCTGACTGATGTCACAAGGTATCAAGCTATATTTAATGTCCGACTCACACACTCCATGAGTTAGAGGAGGCAACACGAGGACGAGTGTACATGGTGCCCTCGAGTTCCTTTTTTTCCCTCGCCTGGTCTACGTGTCACGTATTGTATGTCAATCGTGACGGATAAATGTCAGCGCCGGCCGGGGCTGTCATTTTTTCCATTTCTTATTTTCATTTATGAGAATAATATAGCGCTGTGAGATAATATAAACCATAATACACGAATAAAACATGTTCTATCCTTGGGTGGGAAGTTATAATTTAAAAAGTATTTTAAATAGACATACGTTGTCCTGTTGTGTCGTTATTCTTTGTATGTGTATCTCTTGTAATGTTTTTGTGTACAATAAACGGTTAATAATAATAATAAAGTTAATTAAATTTAATTTATTAACTCTTTCACGAGTCAGCTGTGGAGGGCCTCCAGGAGGCGCCTCGCGAGTGTGGTTTGGGCATTACGCAGTTGATAAATGAGATTTAATTAACTTTTTTAAATTATACCTTCCCACCCAGGGATAGAACATGTTTTATTCGTGTATTATGGTTTATATTATCTCACAGTGTTATATTATTGTCGTAAATGAAAATAAGAAATGGAAAATTTCAGCCCGGCCGGCGCTGTAATTTTTTCCGTTTCTTATTTTCATTTATGTTTTTTCATGTGCTCTGAGATTTATGTGACCGGTTCCTATCCTAACAAATAAAACAATTCTTTTAAGTGGATAATATTTATTAATTATTCACTGCCAGAGCTATCAAAATCTTCGCTACTACTGCTTTCACCAACGTGAATCACAAACTCCGGGGTCGGTTTATCTGTCAAATCGTCAATTATGCCGTCGAGCCGCATCATTTCGTCTTCTTTTTTCTTAATGTGCTCGACGCATTTTTTCCAGGACTCCGTACCAATTCTTCTTATACCATCTTTCAGCAATTCTTCTACATCGTCTAGCTTGAAAGTTTTATTGTGTCGCCCAACATAACCTTTTATTTGTGCCCATATTAATTCGATTGGGTTTAACTCGCAGTGGTATGGAGGAAGGCGTAGCACCAGTATCTGCTTACTAGCTGCTAGCTCATCTATGTATACAATTTTTCACTAGGTATTTTGTAAATGAGTTAAATATTTACTTAACATAATTTAAATTTTTCCGCTGAATGACAAAGAATTTATAAAACTAAACATTTTATTTTTTATAAATCGAATCTTAGATAGAACTATGTAATTAATATTAGAAGTATTTAAGTACAGAAATAAATACATAAAAAACGAATAAATAACGTGATAAATACATACCTTTGCTAAAAGTAGCAGTTGCTGCAAAATCCAATTCGGTAGCGAGGTCGGAGTCCAGGAGGCACAGCAGTAAGTCGTCGGTTCAGATAAAAACAACGTCCAAAACAAAAAGCAAACACAAAAACCGAATAGTAAAGCCAAGTCGTTAGGGATCAAACACGGAAGAGCATTCGGAACACACGACATCGGAACGAAGCGAGGAAACGAATGACGGTCAATCGCAAGCCGTAAAACGCTATTGCTTCAGAATGACTTTCTCTTTCTAACAGTAACAATAGCGAGCGAGAGGCAAGAATTGTTTTATCATGCCGTCTCTATTATTTAGTGTTCCAAGTACAATGTGAAAAAAAAATTAGTAATGAAAAACATTATTTTCTTAAACTTAGATTCATATCAACGGGGCTTAAAAGGGACGACATTTTAATTACTACTCCTTTTTATAGCACTGTATTTAAGCTACTATGAACGGCAAAATTATATTACGTTTACCAATAAAGGTTGTTTTTTTTTAATATAAAAAGCTATGATAATGCGGGTAAAGCCACAGGGTATTTGTTTTTAATACTGTGTTCAAACAATCAACAAGTTACGATGATCTTACTCGACTCAGTTATAAAGATTTTGAACTGACTCACTCTTGCCCAGCCCTACCAAATCTAATATTAGAGATTTTTAGTCTGTGGAGATTTGTTTGTTTACCTTTCTGGACTCTCTAAGAAAAACAGACTTTAAGCATCGTTGCCTTCTCAGCTATTCGATGAAAAATGGCATTAATGTTATATTAATAGGTAATTTAACTAAACTAAAAGTAAATATTATACCTAACGATTGTTATATGATATAAGTAAGTAATATACAATAAAAAGTTATGGATAGTGTGGTTAATAATAACTTACTGACCCTTTTATTTCGTCTTAATTAACTTGTCATTTTCCTTACTCGTCCAGTTCTGTAGCTCGTTCAAGAACAACCAGTATTATAATGATTCTGTAAATAGATAGACTGAGATGCTTCGCAAGTACTTACTTAGATTTTGGTATTGATTGGGTCGTGATTGGTTGACCTTATACTCCAGCTATAATCTATGACGTCACTGCCACAGTGAATGAATGGCTTCGTTTGCATTTAGCAGTGAGGAAACTTCATATAAACGCTCGAAATATACACACGACGCTGTTTACAAGGAAACTGACCCAGTCCCACCCGAGTAAACGGTACCCCGAATGCTCGTATAAAGGGAATAAGGTAATTTTCCATAATAGGTAATACCTAAGTATCCCTTACAGGGATAATGCAGTTTCTAAACGGTGTTTTTTTTTTCTATTGACATCCCTTGCAATTTAACTAAGGGGTGGGGTTTCTTTACTAGTGTAGGTGTAAAAAATTTAACTGCGAATGTTTTAGGGGTGAACCAGCCCATGAATCTCAAAAACTTTCCCCAAACATAGGTAAATTTTTTATTATTATTATATCAGCCTAAACTGTCCCACTGCTGGGCAAAATATGAAAAAATAGTTGAACCTCCCATACAAAATGTAACAGTCGGCCGAGTCAATTTGTATGGGAGGCCCAATTTTTTTTTCATAATACGACCTATGTTCCTTGGGAAAAATGTTCAGTTTCATGTTCTGATTAACCGCTTAAAATATTTGCAACTGATTTTTTTATATCCTGTTTACTGTGTCTAGGGATTGCAATCCCGCACCTGATTCAATCCCGCGGGATTCATTTGCGGGATTGACATTACATTAAACCCTTATCATTTCGGTAAGTCTGTCTGTCTGCCTGTCTGTCTGTCTGTCTGTCTGTCTGTCTGCCCGTCTGTCTGTCTGTCTGTATGCCGCGCCCTCATATCTTCGTCAGTTTTTGAGCTATCAACATGAAATTTAGTAATAAGATAGATCGTATTGACCCAAATTTAGAAATGTTAAGAAAAAAATATTTTGAATGTTTTTTGGACCCCCTCCCATACAAGTGAAAGGGGGGCAATAATTTTTTTTTTCTTCTGTAATATTGAGTAGGGTATCGTTGAATAGGTCTTTTAAAACTAAGGGGAGGTTTCTTTAATACAAAGTCACTAAAATGTTTCTGTCACGAGATATTTGCTTTTAAAAAGGGCGTTTTTGACCCATAATTTGTTCCAGCTGTAACTTCTAAAGTATAAACGCTAAAAATTTGAAATAAATATGGAATATAGCTTACAATCTGAAATTACAATGAAAACTATAACGGATATTGTACCCTTGAAGAATTCAGAAAAAATTGAGTTTTTCTATTTGCGGTTGGTCATCATACTGCTGCTAACAAACCAGCAAGAAAATTAAGTTTGTAATGCTGAAAAACCTGATATTTAAACGTTGACTACGAAACCCTATTTGTGGGCGTGTCTGACACGCTCTTGGCCGGTTTTTTTATTTTTCGTGTGGGACACCGAGTCGTTCAACGACACGAAGAACCCCGGTGTCAGAGATTTTTAAATCTAGCGTCTAGATAAATGATAAGTTATAGAAGAATGCTCTTAATCAAAGAGTATTATTGGTTTTACGGGTAGTACCCAGCCTACGTCTCAAAGAACTACATTTAACAAATACTCTTTTAGCTTCTACGATAATAGTTTAGAATGTTTTGATAGTTAAGACATATTTTTAGGTAACGAATGTCGAGTTTTTCCATTCGGAAGCAAAAGTTGACTTGTTTTTGTTGCGAGTTTTCAATGTGCGGGATCCTCTGATCCGCGTTTTGAAGGTGCGGGATCCCGCAAGGCCAAAAATAGCGCGGGATCCCGCGGGATTGCAATCCCTAACTGTGTCACAAGTTCACAACTACGAGTAGAGTATGTAAGTTTTCTGCCAAACCGCGTGGGTAGTACTTGAGTAGCATGGCGACAAGTAGACTGATTTTTCCGCTTTTGTTTATCTATATGGATGTGACGCATAAAGTCATTCATCTTGTTTTTTGTTTCTTTACAAACATGGCTCATTAACAACCACTGACGGGCGGGATGGCGAGCGCATTTCACGGAAAACGCTATTACCCGTTTCCTGGATATCTTGTCATTCGAGCTTTCACTACCTACATGGTCGACATATGGTAGACATGGAGTGATGGTTATGACGGGGCCCACACTTGCTGTTGCTGCGCAATTAAATCGCAGTGCTTATGCTTGCATCCCTCATAATATTTTCTTTATCGTCACATCATCTTTCTACCCTTATCCCAATTACTTGACGTTTTGAATGCTCTTGACGAAACCTGCAAAACGTTATTTTAACGTCGGTTTTTAGTGTAGGACATTGACACATGCGTGAGTGCTTGGTAAAATATCGCAGCAATGGATTTTACGTGTGCTATCCTGCTCATGCAGCATTCAATTATTGGTACTATTTAGAATTCCCTGGAATCGAACTAATCAAAAGCTCCCTGAATCAAAAGCTCAATTCTCTAACTTCCAGCAACTTGGAATCAATCCTCCCATGTTTTGGTTAGCAGATTTAAACCGGCTGCTACTTGGCACTGTGTAGTAGAGATTTATTGCGCATAGCATGTACCTAGTTTAATGTCGCTAAAACATTGTTTAGTTGCTAATACTTACAATGCGTTTTGGAAGAAACACACTAAATTGACGATATTGTTTAGAAAATCGTACTAAACGAGTTCGACTATGGTACTAATGGTTAAAAACAAGGGCATACATTTTGATGTCCATACAGTAAGCTGATAGTAAATTTTATAGGTATCGAAACTAATTTTTTGATTTTAGCATTGACTTTATTGTGTAAATAGTTCAGTACAATGTTGCTTTTTTTTTGGGCGGGTAGTCGTGACAATAACACTAGCTAATTTGTCTCTACATAATTTAATTCATAAATAATACTTACTGTGTTTATATTTACATTATTAATGCACTAAGTAAGTAAGTAAGTAGCTTATCATCACTATCCGCAACTATTAATTTCCACACTGCAACCACTTTTCACAATTTTTGGAGTTTGACACTTTGACCTCTACACAATGGACACCTCGGCACTGTTAGCGAACAACAAAGCAGACCTCGATCAGCTGTTTAGCCGCATGGGAGAGTTCGAGATCCGGCTCAAGAATGCCACCGCTTCCCCTGCTCCAGTCCACACAGACGTGAAGATCCTGGCGAGTGAGTATGCTGATTTTAAAAACTTAGTCTGGCAAGCGCTCACTAAGATCTCAGCACAGACTAACTTGTTGTCACTTGGTCTGGAGCGTCACGAAGCTTTCATGAGAAGAAAGGTCCTCCTGTTCCATGGGGTCACTGAAAGTAAAGAAGAAAAGTTAGCCGAGGTTATTGCCAAAGTTATAAGTGACAAAATGCAGCTGTCCGACATTACCAGTTCAGATCTGCAAGCCTGCCACAGGCTAGGTTCCTCTTCAACGAAAACGCGTCCGGTACTCGTTAGGTTCCGTGACCTTGACAAACGGAGGGAAGTCTGGGACTCGAAGACGGCACTCAAGAACACAGGGATGGTCATATCAGAGTTCTTGACCAAGTCTCGACACGACCTCTTTGTTGCGGCACGGAAGTACTACGGCGTCACAAACTGCTGGTCATCGGACGGCAATATTCATATTCTCCTGCCCGACAAGTCTCGCCGAAGAATTTTTTTTTTTTTTTTTTTTTATTTATGATGGGCTTACTCTTGACCCCAATCTCGCCCTAGAGCAGAGATGGGATCTACGGTGGAGCGAGCTTGCCCAGAAGATGCCTATTCACTCTAGACTTAAAGAGATTCAGGTTATATGCACTCGGAAATACAGACGCAGGCAGGGAATTCCATTCTTTAGCCGTGCGCATAATGAAAGATGATTTGAAGCGCTTAGTGCGTAATGTGGGTATATCAACTAAGAACGGATGGTAGCCGGCCGTGCGTCTGGATGTCCGATAGAAGAAAGGAGACGGTGGTATGAGCTCATGCAGCTCACGCGCACACTCTCCGAAGTACAATCTGTAGAAGACCGACAGGCAAGCAACCTTGCGGCGGTGAGCCAGGCTGTGAAGCTTGGTCGCCACCAGTTTTTTATCGCCTATTAATCTCTTGGCTCTGCGTTCCACCGAATCCAGTGCAGCAAGTTGGTATTTAGCCGAGCCATCCCAAAGGTGACAGCAGTACTCCATGCAAGATCGGACTTGAGCTTTATAAAGAGTTAGAAGCTGTTCAGGCGTGAAGTACCGCTTGACTTTATTCAGGACGCCCAACTTTCTAGCTGCAATTTGAGCCTTGGACTCGATGGTGGTGCCGAAGTTGAGGTCAGAGGACAACTCCATGCCAAGGAGCTGAAGAGTGTTGGTCACTGGAACAGATGTACCCCGAAAAGTAGGAGAAAAGGTGAAAGGACTCCTTTTTGCGGAGAAAAGACACGCCTGCGTTTTTGAAGCATTGAAGCTGACGAGATTGTCTTCGCCCCACTGGGAGACGTTACTTAACGTCAGGTTCGTCCGCTCAATCATAGCCTTTCTCAATCTTTGGATTTCATCACCACTGGCTCCTGCGCCGGACAGATATTTCTCGGTGACAGTACTGTCATCTGCGTACCCAACAATTCCTGAAGATAGAAGGTCATTGATGTGCAGCAGGAAAAGCGTCGCGGAGAGTACAGACCCCTGAGGAACTCCGGCGTCAATAGCCTTGAGGTCAGAGGAGCAGCCGTCTATGACCACTCGGATCGACCGTTCACTCAGGAAGTCAGCCACCCAGCTACAGAAGCCAGTGGGTATGCCGTACGCTGGAAGCTTGCTCAACAGACTCGCATGCCACACCCTATCGAAGGCCTTTGAAATGTCCAGCGACACTGCTATTGCTTCGCCGTGGTTTTCAATGGCCTCGCCCCAGCAATGCGTTACGTACACTAGAAGATCTCCCGTGGAACGCCCTCGGCGGAAGCCATATTGACAATCACTGAGAAGATCATTGTCTTCGAGGTACGAAAGCAGTTTGCAGTTCAGAACTCTTTCCATAACCTTACAGAGTACGGAAGTGATGGCGATCGGTCGATAGTTGCTAGGGTCGGCACGGCTACCCTTCTTGGGCACAGGTTGCACATTGGCAAGCTTCCAAGATTTTGGTACAATTTTTGACACGAGAGAGAGGCGGTACAAGCGTGTCAGTACAGGAGATAACTCAGGCGCACAATACCTCAACAATCTTGCTGGTATGCCATCAGGACCACTGGCCTTGTTCACGTCCAGACTGCGAAGGGCTCTACGGACCTCTTTATTGAATCGAGGTAATGGACCAGCTGGAAGCTCTTATGCGGTCTCATCCAGTGCCCTCCACCGGTGCGGCTGCGGCTCCAGTCATCCCATCTCCGTCAGGACAAGGAAGTGCGGCCAAAGTTGTGCCACCTGCGAGGAAACAGGCGCCGCCAGTGGCCCCAGTGGTGAAGACGAATGCCTCCCACGGGCAGCGGGCGAAGAAATAGGTCGTTTCACAATTTCTGGTCATAATTTGGGCGTGGTCCTAGGACTTGCTCCTTATCATTTTAATTATGCGGTAGAATATATTTTAAAAACATTTTTCCTTTGTTCTTAGCAACCAATTTTTTTCTCCGTAATTGAGGTTATTTTTTTTTTGTTTTTCGTTCCAATGGAACAGGCGAAGATCTTTATGACCATGCTGCCTAGTCTTCAGTATTTTTCTTTTTCTTCAAGTCATCCAGAAATAATGTCTTCAGTATTATTATTTTTCAAAGTCAATTCCATTAAAATGTCTTCAGTAATTTTATTATTCATAGTCAAATCCAATAAAATGTCTTCAGTATTATTCTTCAAAGTCAAATCCAGTAAATTGTGCCTTCAGTAATATAATTGTTGAGAGTCAAATCAAATAAATAATGTCTTCAGTAATTTCATTCTTCAGGGTCAAAATCCAATAAATAATATCTTATGTATTTTTTTCTAAGTAGTCATGTTTTGTATTACTACCTTTTTTTGGTATTCTTTTTCCTTTCATTTGGCAAGTTTCTAATCCTTGAAACGTCATTTAATTTTCTTATCATCATTCATTATCAATCAAATAAAAATGCTAAATCTCTTCTACCGTGCTTATTATGTATTTAAACAAACTTCTATAAGTATCAGAGTTTTTAAGTAATTCCGATATGGCGCGCGGGACTAAATTAGGGCCACCATAAATTACAATTAGCTCATCCATCAGCAGAAGGCGTTGTATGCCGAATGATGAGCAATCAAAGAAGATGTGAGCCAAAGTTTGCTCTTCCTGTGACTGACAATAATTACAATGAGAGGTATCAACCATCCTCATGCGAGAAAGGTGAGAATTAATTCGACAATGTCCCAAACGGAGACGAGAAATAACAGAGTAAAATTTTCTATTTACATAATTTTGACTCTTGCAAAACCAGGGTGTTTCATTAATTTTAACTCCAAGAGCAGCAAACCACAAGCCCTTATTTTCAACCTGTGTTGATTGTTGCCAGTGTCTCGTCCATCTTTCACACATTCTCTGCTTTAGAGTTAAGTTTAAATCAGAACAAGGCAAAGACACACCATGAATTGTTGCTGTAGCAGCATTATTGATAGATCTTGCAAGAAAATCAACCCTTTCATTTCCTAGGACGCCAATATGTGAAGGGACCCACATGAAATTTACTGAAATACTTTTTGATGAGAATAGCCTAAACCAGAGCTGCTTTATTTCATAAATTATGTAGTTAGTGTCAGCATGAATCTTGTGATTTTCTAAACTTCTTAATACACTCATGCTGTCACTCACTATGACCCACTTTTGACAATCCCCCTGATGCTCATCAATATGTCTAAGTGCTGCAAGCACTGCCACAGCTTCTGCTGTGAAAATGCTCGCTTTCGGATCAATTTTATATCCTATCCCTGTATTTAATCTTCTATCAAAAATAGCAAATGAAACACTTGTCTCCGTTTTGGAACCATCTGTATATAGAAACCAATGATCAGACCATTCCGAAAACATTTCATAAACCTGTTCTTTGGATGTTAAATCACTATTGATAATAACATTAATAGGTGGATATTTGCTATGAAACAGACCTTGATAACAAGGTAAAATGGAATTTGACCTATAAATATTAATATTTTGCAGAAATTGCAAAAATGGACTAAGTTCTTGAAGAACAAAAGATTTATTACCAAGAATTGGCAGAGAATCAAATAAACTAGCTAAAAGTGGATTTGAACTGACATAGTTCAATTTAAGAAGTGTTAGTTATTAATTTTAACACTGTTGGGTTTATGTTCTATAATCGCAAACGTCTCGGTTTATTTTGTGAATAACGTAAACAATGATGACAGGCGACACAAGTGTTGCTATAAGAAAATAATAATGTTCGGTAGGAGTGGTACTGTATTTCCTCGTATGATGGGCCAACGCATTCTATTTCATTTCATTGCTTTGTTAACTGACAAAGATACCACTATCGAGTTGTCCAGGCAACGTTGGTCCGAGTATGGTTCGAAATACAGTACCAGACTAATATGCGGCGGTGTAGTGAATTTAATATTTGTAAAAGTTTAAAAATGTAACGGTACCGTCTGACATTCTGTATTAGGAGTTCGGTGAATAAAGTCGTGCCATATAGTGTAAATTACTCTTGGCCTTTTCATTATTAACATTTCAGAAGTGTTTTCGATTTTCCACGTGCAATTTTTAGCTCAAGCCACTTTAAATGAAGTGAAGCCAGCGTGAGTTTTGCGGCAGTGAAGCGGAATGAGGAAAGAGGCGCCTTTTCTTTCGTGTGGAACAACAAGTCGTCCAACTACCTTATAACGCGCCTGCACCAACCAGAAGGAATGGTGGAGTCGTGTGATGATAAATGATGGATGGGCGATCGGATTGATTGAACGGCAACATCGTGGAACATCGTGGACTGTTCGCGGTGAAGAGGTGCTATGTGCAATTATTACAATAGCTCCCATATCATGGTGTGTAGACCGTGATTCAGTAAGGTACGTTTGAAAGTTTTAATTACTAGTTATGTACCTACCCTCCTTGTGCTTACATATTTGGTAAAAGATTAATTCAGTTTGGTATATATGTAGGTTATGTATTTGAAAATTAGCAGTTACGTTTATTTTTAAAAGAAAATCACGCCTATGTCGTTTATATATCACGCCTGCATCCTTTGCGGGGCTGACAGAGCGTTCCTATGACAGATGTTGAGGGTAGTTTCAAAATTGTATATCCCTATTGTGTTTATTGCCTAAAAATGAAATACAAAATGAATCCTTTAATCGTTTCTTACGGCGCTCGCCTTAAAAAACATATATTTTGTGATGCTATTCTAAACCGACATCACACTATGGTGGTAGGTACTGTCACAATACTAATACTTTCTTTTGTTGTTTTCTCGAACCCGTGACAAAATATATGGATACAATGAGGTGCTGATGGGCTGCTTTCGACTGGAGAAAATAACGGCACTAGCAGATTCCTGTATAGTCAGCATTAGAGCTTTGCAACTGAAACATTTTATCATAAAAAAACATCTCCCGGAACTATTTATATAACAGGTACGTAAACCAGTACTGATATGATAAGAAAATTTGGTACATTTATTAGTTAAATACTAATTATTTTTATATCAAGAACTTTCTGCACCGTCATCTCAAGCACAGTATAATTAATAGTACTAGCGTACAGTATGGTCACTCCCTGCCTCCCCCTAAAAGCGTCGCCACCCCGCGCGCGGAGGCCGCTCAGACACCGGCTGGGCGGCTGGCTAGGACGCGACTACGTCGTGGTGCATGCAGTGACGAAGACAGCGTAAATTATAAATTAACTAATTTATATTGCAAATAATATTGTGATGGGTGTGTTGTGCTGTGTACGGTTGTTTGAGTAGGTACACGAAACAACAAAATTGAAGGGGGATTCTGCCGATTCCCTATACATATCTTTAGAGTGTTTCCTGTTTCAGTGGCATAAGTTTGATATGTCTTTGACCCTATCCGTTTCAGACCTTATCCTATCAGTTTACACTGTACACAAAACGATTTCTATAAGAACAAAAAATCATGTTTTCAACTTACGTAATATTTTGGAGGCTTTCATTTATTTGCAAAAAAAATGTTATTTTGTTTATACTGATTCGATATAGGAAACTATTGTATAAATCGAGCATAGATATCCACCTAACAGAACAGCATACATTTATGATTCCTATTTCTTCCTAATTCGCTCGCAATGAGTTTCATTTCGAGTAATTGAGGTCATTGAACTTGAGCGCTGGCCGGGCGGTAGCGGCTATTACAAGGTCATCTCATATTGCCGCACACACATTGCATTCCCGATTCGCGAACGCACTACGAATAAGGCAACAAGCGACAACCCTGACATGTCATATCTCACTCACACAAGCATGGTACGCGTTCACCTACGTGAGCTTAGACTGTGTGCGTAGCAACGCGTTTGTTTCATACATTTGAGCGCCAGTGTCCGAAACCGCATAAGGTATATGATTATTTACGTATCAATCAATCAGTTAATTTCAATTTTGTTCTATTCTGGCTAAGGTTCTTTAAACCACATCTGTAACAGGTAACACAAAAAAAAAATCGTGTGTTCTTCATATCAATTATTTACTAATGTTATTCTTTTTCACATGTTGCGACATTGGTTGGAGGCATTGGGGAAGCAATATGGCAAAGAGAAGTGATGGAATCTCGCACGAGCAACGTTCAGCCATGAAAAGTAAATAGAAGAAAGAAACTCATCGAAGAAAATATCGTTGATATTGCTATTGGTGGAGACTAGCTGGTGGCCTGATCTATTTCTGTAAGGTCGTGTGGGCTACAGTGGATCGCTTTGTTTTCCAATTATCATTTCTTAGCAATGGATGAACGTAGAAAGTTTAAAGTATGTGGATCTTGTACTAAATTTTTTATTTTCATACTTGATATTTCGATTATTTTTTGTGTTTATTTCAAAAGTCAGAAGTGAGCCGTTGTGTACTAGGGTACAATGGCTCGGTCTGATTTATACAGTATCTAGATCATTGCGGATAAATATAGAGAGTAATAAATTAAATGAACACAATTAATAGTTAGCCAAATAAGTCAAAAAAATTACATTCCAATATCAATTGTATCAAGATTAAAGCAATCATAACAAGTAGTAATGAAAATTACAACACCATTTTTTATTTACTTGAATAATGTACTTTTGAACATTTTACCTTGATCCATTGTGTGCGTTTGGGGTATGCGCCACTGTAGCAACCGATGCCAATTTGTAATTATAATAATGATTTATTGATTTTACGTAAATCACTTTTGGATGAGACATATATGGTGTTCATTTAAAAATATCACCAAATCAAAAATGTTCATATTGATGAAGTAAGAATATAAGAAATTACACAAAGCTTAATTTTAACACATAAATTCCACAAGATTTATTTAGTTATGCGCTAGAGGCGCAAATTTTACTATTTCATTTATATTTTGTGTGCCAAGCTTTTCTAATGACCGATGAAAACATATAATATGCTCGTTCCTTAAACACAAAATCTTACTAAGCCTGTGTTCCCCAGTATTAAAGTAAAGTATAAAGTAAACAGTCAAAAGAAAAAAAAAGAATAATGATAATATATTAGTAATCATTTACAAGATGTGTTTTAGGAAGTCACATTCTAATCAATTTAATAAATATTATAATAACAATAAAATAAGATAACAAAAAAAACCTTTAAGGAAATAGTATTATTTTTTTACTTAAACAAGTAAACAAGTAAACAAATAAACACGTAAACAAGTTAACAATTTAACAAGTATACAAGTAAACATGTAAACAAGTAAACAAGTAAACAAGTAAACAAGTAAACAAGTAAACAAGTAAACAAGTAAACAAGTAAACAAGTAAACAAGTAAACAAGTAAACAAGTAAACAAGTAAACAAGTAAACAAGTAAACAAGTAAACAAGTAAACAAGTAAACAAGTAAACAAGTAAACAAGTAAACAAGTAAACAAGTAAACAAGTAAACAAGTAAACAAGTAAACAAGTAAACAAGTAAACAAGTAAACAAGTAAACAAGTAAACAAGTAAACAAGTAAACAAGTAAACAAGTAAACAAGTAAACACGTAAACAAGTTAATTGTAATATTGTGCACGTTTTATCCGCTTATCTTCAATCAACTTACACTTCCTAGGTCTGCTGGAAGACATTTCATTAGAAATAAGCAGTACCTGTTGTACCATTTTTCAAATGAAATTATGTATAAATTTTATTGTGTACAATAAATTGTTAAATAAATAAACAAGTTAACAATTAAACAAGTAAACTGGTAAACAAATAAGTGAAGGAATTAAGCAAGCAAGCAATGAGCGAGTAAGCAAGCAAGTAAAAAAGTAAAAAAAATTAACAAGTAAACAAGTAGAAAAGTTGAGAATTAGACAAGCAGACAAGTAGACATGTAGACAAGAACACAAGCAGACAGAATAGTAGACACGTAGACAAGCAAACTAGTAGGCCAGTAAACCAGTTAAACACTTAACCAGTAAACCAGTAGACCAGTATGCCATTTAACCAGATGAAAAGGCTGGTCCACAATTGTGTCTTGTTAGCCGTAATATGTTGAAACTCTTAGTATTTTAAGACATCGTTTTGTTGGAATTATCTGTAAGAGGTTAGTTAATCAGAGATGAGATGAGACTACTGATTGAGCGTAAATAAACGCTTATTTTGTGTATGTAACATCTGTTCCGGTCTAATGTTATATGTTATATGTCTTAGATACTTAGTTTTATTATTGAAGCCGATGTTCATTTTTGCTAAACAATAATAATATTCTTTAGTTGTTTGACGTCGAAACTATTGAAGATTACAATAGATTCAAATTGATTATTAAAGTAAACGATTTAAAAGGAAATAAGAATTAAGGTAAAGTAAACCATGAATGTGCAAAGATAAAAAATGGTTTTAATAACGAGCTTTGTTTAAAAAAAAAGCTGCGTTGCGGTTACTGAGATTAATCAGATATTAAAAGCTTATGTACCGAGCGAGCTTCTTGGGAGTTTCTAAAGCTTATGTACCGAGCGAGCTTCTCGGGAGTTTCTAAAAGCTTATGTGTCGAGCGAGCTTCTCGGGAGTTTCTAAAGCTTATGTGTCGAGCGAGCTTCGGAGTTTCTAAAGCTTATGTACCGAGCGAGCTTCGGGAGTTTCTAAAAGCTTATGTGTCGAGCGAGCTTCGGGAGTTTCTAAAAGCTTATGTGTCGAGCGAGCTTCTCGGGAGTTTCTAAAAGCTTATGTGTCGAGCGAGCTTCTCGGGAGTTTCTAAAGCTTATGTGTCGAGCGAGCTTCTCGGGTTTCTAAAGCTTATGTACCGAGCGAGTTTCTCGGAGTTTCTAAAGCTTTGTACCGAGCGAGCTTCTCGGGAGTTTCTAAAATATTATGTGCCGAGCGAGATTCTCGGAAGTTTTAAAGATTATATGTACCGAGCTAGTTTCTCGGAAGTTTCTAAAAGATTATGTAACGAGAGAGATTCATTGAAGTTTATGAGCCAGATTTTCGGATATGTCTAATATTGGCCAATAGAAAAGTGTTGTAAAAAAAAAAACTAAGCGAGCTTCATTATACTTACAGTGTTTTTTTTGTGGTAGATCAAGATTTATAACTTTTTAAAAGGTTTCTATATTATTATTTTCAAAATCGAATTTCCATTGTATATTCTTGAAAGCCAGTTACTTCAAAGTAACAAGACATGTACCTAATTTTTAATATTTTGAAATTTTTGGTAATCATACGTTTATTTTATTTTCTTCAAACAATATTTAACATTGTGTTGAAATATAACTATGAAACGAAATACTACAAGATTTAAGATAAATTGAAAGTTAAATCAACTAAACAAAAACAAAAATGAATCAAAAGAATGTGGAGTAAATTAAAATGAATAATATCAATAAATTAGACAATAAAATCTATGGACGTCAAATATTTAAATAATTGATCATTTTCATTTAAATAGAACTAAACCAACATATTTTTTTCGTGTAACAACAAAGTATGTACCTAGTACTGTTTATTAAATTTGAGGCCTTGGTTAATAATACGAAGCCTAAAGACAAGATTGCTAATAAAATACGGTGAAACTACGAGTCAAATCAAGTGAAAAAAAATAAGGTTCTTATTATTACGAGGACGCAATGTGTAGTCAGGAATAGCCGAGTATGTGAGTAATTTAACTGAAAATTACTGAAAAGTAATATTATTTTAGAAAAAAACAAATCCTTTTTGAATATTGATATTTTAAGATTAAAAATAAATATTTTTGTGTATTAGTTTGTTTAAAATACTTTAGACATTGAGATTGTTTAAAATGTTACGATTTGTAGAAAATATTTTTGAGAATAATATTATTGTAAATATTTTAAATAATGGGTCGTTTGTGTGTTAGTTTATTTGAAATACTTTAGACATTGAGATTGTTTAAAATGTTACGATTTGTAGAAAATATTTTTGAGATTATTATGATTGTAAATATTTTAAATATGGGTCGTCAAAAACAGTTGTTAAAACTTATTGTTAAATTATTGTAAGACAAATAATGTTTGTGATATTCTTTCATTACGAGGGCGTAATTAAGATTCAGGATTGGCCGAGTGTTAGTTATTAATTTTAACACTGTTGGGTTTATGTTCTATAATCGCAAACGTCTCGGTTTATTTTGTGAATAACGTAAACAATGATGACAGGCGACACAAGTGTTGCTATAAGAAAATAATAATGTTCGGTAGGAGTGGTACTGTATTTCCTCGTATGATGGGCCAACGCATTCTATTTCATTTCATTGCTTTGTTAACTGACAAAGATACCACTATCGAGTTGTCCAGGCAACGTTGGTCCGAGTATGGTTCGAAATACAGTACCAGACTAATATGCGGCGGTGTAGTGAATTTAATATTTGTAAAAGTTTAAAAATGTAACGGTACCGTCTGACATTCTGTATTAGGAGTTCGGTGAATAAAGTCGTGCCATATAGTGTAAATTACTCTTGGCCTTTTCATTATTAACAGAAGAAATCTTTCTTTTAAATAAATGAATCTAATTGCTAAGGGTGGAAGCTTACATTCCACTTGCATAGCATTAATAGGAGTTGTTCTAAAAGCTCCTGTAATAAGGCGCATACATTTGTTTTGAATTTTATCTAATAATTCCACATATTTTTTCTCGGAGGCAAAACAAAGAAACCCATATTCAAAGTGACTTCTTACCAATGATTTATACAAAATTAACAATATTTTTGAATCTGCTCCCCAGTATGTTCCACATAGTGACTTCAAGACATTAAACGCTTTATTGGCTTTTGTAGTAATGCGATCAACATACATTTTCCAGGACAAATTATGAGTGAAATTCACCCCCAAAAATTTAACATCAGAGCAAACAGGAAGTGCAACATTATTGTAACGGACACGAGGAGTAATTCTTGATCTCTTGCCAAATATTACTACTTTGGATTTTGAAGGATTCACATCAAGATTAAGGTATGTAAAATATTGACACAAGTTTGCCAAAGCCATATTAGCAGTCTCAGCAACACGTGTTATGTCAGTTCCCAACGCATATACAACCAAGTCATCAGCAAATTGCAAATTTTTAACTTGTGAACCCAATATTAAATTTAAACGACGAATATACAAAATGAATAACAAGGGAGACAGAATCCCTCCCTGACAAACCCCTAATGAAGATAATCTTGGACCGTAAAGGTGATTATTATATTTAACATATACCTCTCTTTCAGATAAAAATCCTTGAATCCAGTCTACCAGTTTACCAGGGATACCAATAGATACCAGTTCTTTGCAAAGTACCGCAATGTTTACGCTATTAAAAGCACCAGAAATATCAAAGAAGACAGCTAACAAAAATTTATTGCTAGCTAAGGCAGTTTGTACATCTAAGTGAAATTGACATATACTGTCACGTGCAGAACGACCACGCCGAAATCCAAATTGATTAGATGGTAAGAGTGCATTTTTTTCTATAAAAAATTCTAAGCGTTGTTTTATAAGTTGTTCAAATATTTTACCTACACAAGATGTAAGAGCAATAGGCCGATATGAGTTTGGATCTGATCTAGGTTTATCTGGTTTTAAGATTGGTACAAAAAAGGTCTGTTTTCCACTCATGTGGTATTATGTTATGAGCCCAAAGTAGATTGATAAGATGCAAGAAAATTTTAAGAGTTTCATGATCCATTTTCTTAAAAACCGCATAATTAATGCCATCTAATCCATGAGCCGTATCTCTTCTTGATTTTATTGCGGATTTGAGTTCCTGAATGGAAAATGGTTCAAGAATGAAGTGATTATTAGAGTTTTCATTACTACAAAAATCAATATTCAAATGATAACTTGTAAAATCAGGTGTATATTTTTTTAAAAAGTCAGCTATCCAACTATCATCGCTGGTATTCGAAACAGTAAATGATTTATTGAATTTCCTAATAAATTTCCAAATAATAGATAATGGAGTACAACGATTAAAAGTATTACAAAGAGACGCCCAACTGTTTTTCCTCTCAGTCTTTAAAATGCGTTTTTTGACGGCCTGCAGCCTTTTGAATTCCAAATATGATTCCTCTGAAGGATCATATTTAAAATTCAAATAAGCTTGCTTGGCTTGTAAGACAGCATCCGCACACTTGCTGTTCCACCAGGGAACGCTCAATCTTTTAGACTTTCTATGACATGAAGGACTGTTATTCCAACGCTACAACGCTATAATCGAAGTAGTTAATTGGTTTACAGTTAATAACCTGCTATTGAATGAAAAGAAAACTAAATGTATAAAGTTTGTATTACCTAACGTCAAACCAAGCACAACAATTATTAAAGTAAAGGATGAAAAGTTGAACCTTGCAGACTCAACAGTGTTTTTAGGTATAACTTTGGACGCCTCGCTCCAATGGGGGCCACATATTGAGAAATTGTCGAAGAGACTGAGTTCAGCAGCATACGCAATTAAAAAGATAAGATATCTCACTGATGTAGATACTGCCAGACTAGTTTACTTTAGTTACTTCCACAGCTTAATGTCTTATGGTTTATTATTATGGGGTCATGCTGCGGATGTCAAAAACATTTTTGTACTGCAGAAACGGGCTGTTCGTGCAATTTATAAATTAGGGCCTCTAGTCTCCTTAAGGGAAAAATTTAAAGAGATCAATATATTAACATTTGTGTCTCAATATATATATGAAAACTTAGTGTACGTTAAATCAAATATTATTGCTTTTGAGAAAAATTGTGATAGACATAACTTTAACACTAGAAATAAGGACAAACTTGTAGCACATACAAGGGAAATTGTATACGCTTTTATAATAAGCTTCCAAAAAATATCCAAGATTTACCCTTAAATAAATTTAAAGTAGTAATAAAACAAAAAATGTACAAGAAAGGCTATTATGAAATATCTGATTATATGCAAGATAAATCTTCATGGAAGTAGTTTTATATGTTTATATAAAGAATTTTTTCTAAGACGAAGCAGTTAGAATATTCTACTGTAATTTTTTTTTCTCACTGCTATTACCATTAATGTTTTTTTTTCTCAAACTTAGCTAGGGTAGCTTAGGGATTACAAAAATTGTAAATTTTAGAATAGGAGCACTTCTGGGCAGGTTTTTGGGGGGTTTTCCTGTCCAGGAGGTCCGACTAACAATACGCATGTAACGCCTTTTTAAAATCTTGACCGAATTTTGTTTTCACTTACTGGTCGTTGAGGCATAAAGTTACACGCCGTGTGGTTAGCCTGGCCAGCCCCGAGGCAGTGCCTTTATTTTTATTTTTTTATCCCGCCCGAGCCGCGTTTATACTAGGAATAAAAAATTGTTATAAAAAGGAGAAAATTGTGCCTTGCAAATTTCTCCTTTTTACAATGACTAATCCATTTCTGTGTAATATTGACTATCAATAAGTAATATTTTATATTCTATATTGAATAAAGAATTTTGTATTTGTATTTGTATTTGTATAACTGTTCGAAGAACAAACGGTAGATGATCCAGAAATCGATTTTTCTATGGCTAATTTCAAAATCTGACAGAATGCTATATAAGCATCTTGAGGAGAGAACATATCCAACCTAAACTGCAAAATTAAATTTTTTAAGTTATTTTCAAACATTTTCCAATCTATCATTTTATATTTTGGATAGATGGGCAAATGTTTATCGCTATTAAGACAATTAAAGTCAGCACTAGTACTATTACGACTGTCTAACATACATTTTATTAATATTGGAAGATGATAACTACCAAGCGGGTCGTTGTGGATGAACCACTCACAACAGGGTGCTAATGAAGGTGACACTAAGGTCAAATCTAGCGCATTTGGACGCCACGTTAAAGATCCAACAGTAGTTACTTGACCGTCGTTCAACAAAACTAAATTATTTTCATCTATTATTTCAAGGACATCTCTACCTCTCGGCTGCGTGTCAACACAACCCCAAGAAATATGATGTGCATTGAAATCACCAGCGAAAATCATTGGACTGGGAATAGACTTTATAAGCAAATCAAGTTTGTATTTGTCAAAAGAAGGACTTGAATTTGTAGAAATGTACAAACTTACTATACTTCACTCTTTATTATTGATTTTAATTCGAACACAAATGTTTTGTAGAGAGTTATCGAAATTAGTATCAATTTTGGAGTATGATATATTATTATGTATTAATATTGCGACACCATTATGTTTATTGCCACAATCATTTCTTTCTACCTGGTAACCTCGAATATTAAATCTAGAATCAGGTCTCAGCCAGGTTTCGGAAATGATTGCTATATGTATATTAAAATCGTATAAAAATTGAGTCAAACTAAACTTATTGGAGCTAATACCTTGTGCATTCCATTGTACAATGTTAAGACTATCCATTAATTATTATTTTTATCTTTTTTATACAGTGTTTGTTTTAAAGTTTCACATATAGACCCAGAGTTTATGGGTGCGTCTTTGTTTGATAATAATTTTGTTATAGTTTCAACTATTAAACTCAGAAATACTTCGGACTTAGATAAATTTTGTATGTGTGTATTTATGGATTTAGCAGTTAACTGTGGAAACTGAGTCTCATTGAATAAATCAGAATACCGGGCAGAACGGGATTTTATTTGGTTTTCTTCAGTTTTGTTTTTGACGGGACAGGATGTTGAGATGGCCACATGGGCCCCACCACAGCTGACACACTTTGCGTTTTTTAGTTCAACTGTACAAGTTTTAAAACTGTGTTCCCCAGAACAGATTGAACAAACTTCAGCGTTTTTGCAGAATTTTGCTATGTGCCCGAACTTAAGGCAACGCAGACATTGCTTTACCGGAGGTACGTATATCCTGACTTCGTATCTCCACGAGTCAAGACATACATACTCTGGCAACTGAGCTGAGCCAAATGTTACCGCTACTGTCTGAGTTGGCAAGAATTTTGTCATCCCATCCTCGTCACGAACTTTGCGCATGAAGCGTCTTACTTGGACAACATTTTTGGAACTGCCTATCAAGGAGAAAATTTTCTTGTTGGACAGACTAACTGGGACTGAGGTGAGGACACCGGTCGTCTCGGTACCGCCTGCTGGAATTGACGCTTTTAAGAACAGTTCATCAAGAAATTTCTTATTCTGTAGGAAGACGTTTGCGTTGTTTGATAGATCAAACGTGACACCTATTTTAAATTTGTTGATCGACTTTAGATGCAACACGCCAGCGACACAATGTTTCCGTATGTTTTGTGACAATTTAAGACGGTCACTGTCAGAAAACGGCTTACTCTCGTCTTTGTGTTGAAGAAAAACTATGTATTCGCCTTTCGTACTGCCTTCCGGATATCTTCTGGTGTAGTCTTGCACCCTATACGGCTCATATATTTTGTGGTCATTATCACCCTCAACTTCGGACTCCGAAGACTCCATAGAGAGCGACTCATTCTCCGGTTCCTTCTCTGGCTTACCATCTTTATGGCGCTTCCGCGGCCGCCCCGACGAAGACCTACCCATACCTGCCCTGCGTTCTCACTACACTCACAGGTTTTGGAACACTTTTTAAGCAAATCTAATAATTATTAAATAATTTTCAATGAAAATTTTAATTACGGACGCCTTTTCGCTAACAAGGTTCCCGCGCTTTTTCTTGAGGTTATTTTTCTATACGTCAAATTCATATCTGTCATGTTGTTTTTTTTTTCTTCGGTTGCGTTCAGAAATGTTGCAGTGGTACTATGTGTTTTTCATTGCAATCAAATATCCTATTTTAAAACTTTTTTATTTTTGATTTGTTTTTCGTTGTCATGTTCTTGTAAAACGTTGGTATTTTTGTTTTTAAGTTAAGATCTCTTTCACCACACTGCGGTTAGTGTAAAATGATGAGCTGCTGTACAGTGAGTAGGTAGCACAGTTTTGTGCACCAACTTACCGTTTTGTTATAGGTGTATATATTTCATATTTGTTTTATATATTATTTTTATAATTTATGTAGGTATATTATAATTATGAATGATGTATTTAATTTAGATGATAGCTTTTTCTCGTGCTCTTCCTCTTCTGACCAGTTTTTAAGCGCTGATAGTGACGGCGATAGTTCCACGTTCTTATCCGTACATGACCAGTTGCATTCTGTATTTGCTCCATTCAAAAATAATTTCAACGTGTGTCATATAAATGCTCAGAGCATTCCAGCTCATTATACCGATTTTCTTGCCGCTTTTAGCAATACTGCAGTCGATGCAATTCTTGTGTCGGAATCGTTTCTGAAGCCTTCTCTTCCTTCTAATCTCTTTCCACTTCCTGGCTTCAAGCTTATACGTAACGATCGTACAGGCAAGGCGTGTGGTGGTGTTGCCATTTACCTGCGTGCTGATATCGTACATAATGTTATTAGCGTCTCACCTAGCAAATATTCACGTTCCGCTGAGCATATTTTTATTGAAATTACACTTTGCCACAAGAAAGTACTGCTCGCGGTCTTCTACAGTCCATCTCTCAGGATCGATTATTTCAATTCTCTGGAGAATTTACTTAGCACGCACTGCCCCAACTACGACCACACGCTTTTGCTTGGCGATTTTAATACGTGCCTTATAAAAGATGACCACCGCACTCATAAGCTGCAGTCCCTTTTAACCGCACTCAACTTTCATATTTTACCCCTCCTTCCAACACATCAGGCACCAAATTGTATACCTTCTCTTCTCGATCTAATGATTACATCTTCTCCCGTCAACATTGCTTCTCATGGTCAATTCCCAGCCAATTTTTCCCATCACGACTTAATTTATCTATCTTTCAAGATTCGTCCACCCAGGCGAAAATCAAAATTTATGTATGTTCGTAATTTTAGAGGTATTGATTTGGAGGCGTTGAGGCGTGATGCTGCAGCTATCAATTGGACTTCGGTCCATGACGCTATCGACATCGACACCAAACTTGACTTGTTTGCTTCTAGTGTCATTAAACTCTACAACACTCATGCACCTATCAGGAAAGTTAAAATGAAGCACGATCCTACTCCTTGGCTTTCGCAGGAAATTTATGATTTGATGGCTAAACGAGATAGGGCAAAGAAGCGGTATAAAAAACGGCCAACTGAGCATAACTTCACGCAGTACAAGCTGTTGAGAAATCGCTGTAGTCGTCTGTGTAGGGATGCAAAACGACGCCACATTCATGACTCCATTGATAACTGTAACCCAGCTCAAGTATGGAAATTTCTACGCACGCTTGGTGTTGGGAAATTGCCAGCTAACCCTAGTGATGCTGTCGATTTGTCAGCACTCAACCAGCACTTTTCATCTCCACCTGTCACCCTGGATAATGTCGTCAAAGCTACGACTATTGCTAATATAAACAGTAAGTCACTTCCACAATGTTCTTCCTTCTCTTTTAATCTTGTTGCCGAGGAGGATGTTAGGAAACATATATTATCCATCAAATCTACTGCTGTCGGCAATGATGATCTCTCCTCCCGTATGGTCTCCCTTATCCTTACCGAACTCTTGCCAATCCCTACACACATTTTTAATTTCTCTCTGGTGACGAGTTCTTTCCCATCAGCATGCAAACGTGCTGATGTTATCCCCCTTCCTAAGGTCCCTAATCCTTCATCATTCTCCCAATTTCGTCCCATCTCCATCCTTCCATTCCTATCCAAGGTCCTAAAACACATTGTCCACAAGCAGCTGTCCGACTTTATAACTTCTAATTGTCTTCTTTCACCTTATCAGTCAGGCTTTCGAGCCGGTCATAGCACCGTAACAGCGCTCATTAAAGTCACCGACGATGTTCGCCATGCTATGGAGAATAAGTCCTTGACTATTCTTATTTTACTTGATTTTAGTAATGCATTCAACTCGGTTGACTTTGATGTACTTTTAGCTATCCTTCGGTCTCTTAACATCTCTTCTTCGGCAATATCCTGGTTTGATTCATACCTTCGGGGTCGCTCGCAGCGGGTCCGCTCTGATGAGACCTTCTCAGAATGGTGTGATCTTTCTGCGGGCGTTCCTCAAGGTGGCGTCCTTTCACCTCTTCTCTTCTCAGTTTTCATCAACACAGTTACTTCTGTTATTTCTTCTAGCTTCCATCTTTATGCAGACGATTTGCAGATCTATCGTCATTTCACTACTGATGATATCAACAGTGCAACTGCGGCTATCAACAATGACCTCAGCAAAATTGCTGAATGGGCTGAATGTTTCGGACTTGTAGTCAACCCTTTAAAGTCTCAAGCCATGTTATTAGGTAGTTCCTATATGTGTAATCAGATAGACCCTCTCAGCATCCCACCTGTTGTTTATAACGGCACGTCTATAGGTTACACTAAAACTGCCAAAAAACCTTGGTATTCTGCTGGATTCCAATCTCAGTTGGACTCCGCAGGTCAACGCTGTTAGCAGTAAGGTATTTTATTCCTTTCATTCGCTTAAACGCCTTCAAAATTTTTTACCTCTAAAAACTAAGATCACTCTGGCTCAAACACTTCTTTTTCCCCTTTTTGACTACGCCGACACCTGCTATTTGGATGCCACGGAGGAGTTGTTGAGCAAACTTGAGCGTCTTCAAAACCTCTGCATTAGGTTTATTTTCGGCTTACGCAAATATGATCACGTCTCACAGTTTCGCTCACAACTCAAGTGGCTTCCGATTCGGCAAAGAAGAAATGCTCACGTCCTCTCTTGTCTCTATAACGTTCTCCACAATCCATCTTCTCCGTCTTATCTCAAAGAACGCTTTAGTTTTTCTCGTCCGCCGGACAAGCCCTGTCGCTCCCATGTAAGGACGATTCTGTCTATACCCATCCATCATTCCGACTTCTACAGTTATTCTTTTACTGTCCATGCGGCCAGACTGTGGAACTCCCTCCCGCACACAGTGCGTGACAGCCCTTCTCTTTCTATTTTCAAAAAACGAGTAAAAGAGCACTATCTTTCTCTCTCCACTTAGTTAGTGTAGGTATATATTTATAATGTAGGTCTATTTATATACGTAAGTATTTGTATGTAAGTGTATCTTAAATTATAACATTATAGATTATTATTATATATATCTTAGTAAGTTGTACACGTTATCTGCCTCACTTTATGCCATCTCACTACCCTAGGTCTGCTGGAAGAGATTTCTTTTTAGAAATAAGCTGACCTGTTGTGTTTTGTTCAATATGTTATGTCCTATATGTTTTATTGTGTACAATAAACGGTTAAATAATGTTCTAAACAAAGTGTTTGCTTTAATCCTAAATGCATAATCCTCCGAAACACGGTGCATGCCTATCACCCGCTTATAAAAATAGGGTGATGCTATTCTAAGCCAATCATACAGTTATCACACAGCATTCAAACATGGTCGCCGAGAATTATCCCATCTTCCCTAGAATGGAACTAATACTCTCTAAATCCAAAGTTTAAGTCCCTAACTTCCAGTTACTTAGGATCAATCTTCGCACCCCATATTCTGGTTGAATTTCGGGGAATTTCGGATATGAACCGGCTGCTACTTGGCACATTGTAGTAGAGAGTTATGGCGTACAATATGTAGTTTAATTTATGTCCCTGTACCTACATTGTCTAGTTGCTACATGGCCACAAATTAGAAGGATGGCGGGCGGGGCGCCTTTACAGATGGCTCACTCATTACTAGCTGTGATTTTGTTTACTGCAATAAAGAAGCTCAGAGGAACTCAAGGTAACTGAGAAAATGGTTTCCACGATCGTCTAAAATTCAGACGATCTTAAAGTTTGCTACTAAAATACGCGTAGACGTGTTTTAAAGTTTTAGCACGTGATAAATCTTTGTAGGTAGTAAGTAGAAGCTACTACAAAGTAGCAAAATATTTCAATCATCAACGAAACTGGTTATCAACTATGTTGCTTCATATTTATAGACGTTTAGTCGAGATTGATGGTTTTCCAAATTCCGTAAATCTTGCACAGTTTAAGAACCCATTTTTTCGAATATTCTACGAAGTTATAATGTATTCTCCAAATTCAAATATTGTTTATTCAAACATACTAGGTAAGTACAAATAATGTCAATAGAACTATAAATAGTTACTGTTGAATTGTTGAAAAGATACTTTATTTAGTATCTATTTAACCATACCATTACTTTATACCGTGTGGTGCCGGCGTAGAATAGCATCACCCCATATATCTTTCCCATGAGTCCATAAGAAGCGACTAAGAGATTTGAGAGTTGCAGTCTTCTGAGTGACTCTCAAACGTTTGTCAGACGTGGTGCAAATGGCGGTTTTTACAGCCGTTTATGTTCTGCCTACCCCGCAAGGGATATAGGCGTGATATATGTATGTATGTTTGTATTTAGCCATTTTTACTTACAATAACAGACACGAAAACGATAAAGAAAAGGACTTCTTATTGTTGAATGTCAATTGTAAACATTTGACCGAAACTTTTGGTGCATTTTAACAGAAAAAAATGGAAATTCAAACAGCTTCCAAAATATTTCGCGGGGAAACCCCAATTTAACATCTAACAGCTTTTAAATTACTTTTTCACACAAAGCAAAGGCAAAGAACAATGAAAATTTACTTCACCAAAATAATAACGTTTCTGATTTTGCTTCTCCTGTAAAAAAAAAGGGCGAGACCCACACGTGACGTCCGCTGCTACGTTATTTTTTAGCGCAGAATCTTGTGTTGTACCAGCGCATCTTAAAAACTTGCGTTGCGTTATTTTAACGTAGGTTTCCTTTTAAGTATACTATACAAGGTTTAAGGGACGGTGTACTGAAATCTTTGCAGGCATGAACAGACCATGAAACTGAACAACTTTTTCTTTGAAGCCAATTTTTGGGAAACGAGAAAAATTGTTCGACCTCCCATACAAATTTCACGATCAACTGACTGATTTTGTATGGAAAGTAAAAAAAGAATTTTTCGTTTATCACCATATATTCAATGGGAAAAGTTGTTCAGTTTGATGGTCCGAGCACGCCTGCAAAGTTTTCGTTACACCGTCCTTTACAACCCGTATATTTGACTTATTTTGTGTGCATCTGACAGACGCATGAGTAATCGCTGCGCTAAAATATCGCAGCAAAGGACTTTATGTGTGATCTCCGCCTAAAAAGTAAACCATAATTTTCATGCTGCGCGGGTTTCAGCGGAAATTTCGCTGCGAAAGCCTTTGCTTGTGTGATAAAAGCCGTATTTAACCCTTTTTCCTCATGGCCAAACTATTTCGCCTAACTGGTTTGGCTACGAGGAACTCTATATCCTTATGGCCAAACTTGTGTAACAGTTAGAAAAGTAGGTACAGTTAAGTAAAAAAAAAAGTGAAATTTAATATTTTATAATCCCGACCATAATTCGAACGAGAAGTTTGACAGCTGTCAAACTTTAAACTCGTTTATCTCTTTAAATATGCATCCTACATTACCAGTTTTCTTGAGGAAGTTGTAGGTTTTGACGAGATCTACGTTTTAAGTGACAGCTGTCAAACTTCAAACTCGTTTATCTCGCTAACTACGTATTCTTTCAGACCTACAACTTTTCCAAAGAAACGGATCAATACGAGATGCTGTCATAAATATTTCTTACTGACAAGTTAATCTAATGCATATATCTAAACAATCTAAAGATATTGTAAATAGCCGTTGTAAACAAAAATAATTGTATCATACATAAGTATCCTTTTCGGTGGCAAGTGTACTTTGCTTGTACTATTACAAGTTTGGCCATAAGGATATAGAGTTCCTCGTAGCCAAATCAGTTAGGCGAAATAGTTTGGCCATGAGGAAGAAGGGGTATTTAAGCCGTATCCACACGTGGGTTAGAGAAAACTTATAGATATAGCACGTGAGACCTTAATGTTCTTAATTTTTATTGTGTGTATGTCATGTGATGCTGGCTAAGAATATTAATACCCCATCTTTCCCGTGAGTGTCGGCGAAATAAGTAACTTAGGGATTTGAGAGATAATTTTAAAAATGTTCATATCCCATACGGGGTAGCAGAGCCTAAAACGGCTAAAAAAAGGGTCATTTACACCACGTCTAAAAAAAGTTTGAGAGTCATTCTGAAGTCTGTGTATTACCATTGTGATAAGTTGTCAGCCTGTCGCCTAAAATTGCAATACACACCAACTCTCAAATCCTTTTGTCGCTTCTTACGACACCCACGGGAAAGATATGGCGATAGCCGTGTGGTGCCGGCTTAGAATAGCATCACTCCATTTCTTTACCATATTGTATGATTAATCTTTAGTTTTATAACATCTTACTAAGATCCTCGCAGAATTTCCGTAATAAAACGTAGTTCTTCAACGTACACTAACGTACATCGTGTAATGTAGCGTAGCTCCGTAGCATAAACCGTAGCAGATAGCTACGCCGCCGTAGCAAAGTCGTAGAATGCTTGCGAGAATTTTTATGCAAACTATTTCGATACAGTTTATCGCCATGTCAATAGGTCAAAATTTTGCACTTTAATATATCACAAGCTATTCTCCAGCAATTTCTGATTACTTTATTTCTTGTTTCATCAAAATCCGTTCAGTTTTCCCGAAGTTATTGAATTTTTAAAACCAGCTACACTTTCAGAATTTGATTTTGTTATATTTATTCAGAAGTGGCACTTTTCTTTTTAAGTTCTATATACTATATTGTATGGCATTCGTTGAGACATATTTGCCAGTGTCAGTTGAATTTACGCATTTATTGGGAGAATGGGAAAATACAGTGAGGTACGTGACCGCATTGCATAGGTAGTAGTTTTGGAACGTAGCTACTAACCAGCATAAAAGAAAAGCGCTTGTGGCTGTTTGTGTCATTCCGTTTTCTTTACCAAAGTTCTGTGTATGTGATGTCTGATATTTATTAGTGTAAAATGGAAGAAAGATACGAAAAAGGGGACTCAAATTAATAATCTACCACAAGTAGACAGTTTTATGGTAAAAAGATATCCGGAAACAATGAATATGCTTCAGCTGAAATACATCAATACATAGGGTAAAATGAAGTCGCTTTTTGTGTTTCTCTGTCTTTCTGTCATGGAATTCGCGAACTCGTCCTAAGCCAAGCAACTGATTGTTTTTCGTCATAGATAGAGTGATTCACTTTATGTAAGTATAACACATGCCAGAACATCGCATTTTTTCGCAGAAAAATGAGTTGTAGCTGGTGAAATCGCTAACGGGCTGCTAGTAATATATAAAAGCTACCTCTAAGTGTACCCGCGTACCCGCAACGCGAGCACTCATGCGAAGTTCACTCACATAATCTATACTGCTTTGATTAAAGTGAATCCTGACGCAGCGGAGGCACTAAACGGTTTATATCTCAGGTTTGTACTGTACGACCCTGCTCAGCAGTGAATGTGGATTTTGTCCTGCTATGAAAGTGCATCAGCGCTATTTATCGACGATTATACTATAGTCCGGCCAGTTCGTGCGCGACCTTCCTTAGGGGTGACAGACGGTGAGGGGGGCGATGTCAGCGGGTAGCGGGAGGTGTAGCGGGGAGGGGAAACGCGCGCATTCTCGCCGCACGTCATATTAGAATGACGTGATTTCTCGCCACCCCACCGTCTGTACCCCGCAAGAAGGACGCGCACGAAGTTGTCGAACTATAAGTGCTTGACTTTATTTTTTTGTATGTAATATGTAATAGTTGGCTTCATTCTCAAGTATCCTTCCATCAGAGCCTGACTTGATGCGTATAAGATCACCTGGACAGTGCATGCTTTCAAACATAAAAATATATTCCCAAATACCAAACACACCATGGTGATATACAGTATTCTGAATGACTCTCAAGCTTTTGTAAGACGTGGTGTAAAGGTAAACGACTGTTTTTTACAGCCGTTTAGCCTCTACCTACCCCGTAAGGGTATATCCCTTACGGAGTAGTATGTATGTATGTATATATGTAAATACAAAAAAATATCAATGCGTGTCTGAGTAATCGGTAAATACATAATAAATAAAAGTTCGCGATTAATAGGGTACGGAAGATTTAACCTTCGCCGTTGTTTTGTCGGTAATAAATGAATTAGCTTTTTGCATTTTGACAAACAAACATGCGAACTTTATTTTAGCATAATAGCTAATTTCCAATTATAATAGCTATTTTCCAATACTGCCAATGCAGTATGCAGATAGAGTGTCTCAATAAACGCATAATTTTAACTGACACTGGCAAGTATGTCTCTATGAATGCCATCCCTTAGAATTAGAAAATAGAGTGCCACTTCGGAGTAAATACAACTTCTAAAAGTGTGGCTGACTTTTAAACTCCAATAACTTTGGAAATACTGGACGGATTTTGATGAAATAAGAACTAAAGTAATGAGAAAACACGGGAGTTTAGATTTTTTGCAAAATTTTGACTCGTTGACTTCTTAGGCTTAAATCTTGACTCAATAACCAGCTAGTGAACCGAGGTTGCTCTTTTGATCAAAAGATGGCGTTGTTAAAATACAAGTCGCAAAAATGGGTTGAAGCAACTATCATAAGGAAATAAAACCTATGTAGATCGATTTATTGCCCTATACATACGAAATTTAGGTAAATTGTTAGAGCAGTTTCCTTTTATACACAATTTTTACTCGCCCAAACCTAAAGGTATTAGATAACTATGAAATTGCTACATCACTGTATGTAGATATTTAATTCTTATTCTTCGAGGGGGAAAAAAAGTCGTCTAATGGCCCGATGAACCCTGGTGGCAGAGTTTTTCAGCCGTCTACTACAAGAAACAGGCCTCTGGCATGGTTGTGTGACGACCCTCGTCTAAATTATCATAGAACCGGGACCGATGGCTTATCGTGCCCATCCGAAGCACGCAACTCTTTGCTATCTTGCTTTTCGGACAATCAGGTGGTTCAGCCTGCTATATCCTAACCAGACTGGGAACAAATTGGATATTTAATTATACACGACGCAGTCTGTGAGCACCTTTAAACATAGTTTAATAGAAATTGGCTGTCTTTTGAAGGAAAAATATTTACTTACATTTTGAGGCAATTTTAGGTGAGATGAAAAGAAGCAATTAAAGACCCTCTGATTGATTCAAGGAAGTAGTACGGTCGTCTGCAAAGTTACCTGACCCCTTAGAGTAAAAAAAAACAACTGCAAATATTTTAAGGGGTCAACCAGCCCAAGAAAATGAGCAACTTTTCCCAAGGAAAAGGAACACAGGTCGAAACATGAAAAAAAAATTTGGACATCCCATACAAACTGACTTGGTTGACTGGTACAGTTTGTATGGGAGGTCCAAAGGGAAAGTTGTTTAGTTTCATGAGTACATTGACTTCCTTTCGGCTTTATTGTTTTTTTTTGTAACACGTTGTATAAAAGCAAGCAATAGAGTGTGCTTAAACTTTAGAACCTGTCAAGAATACAACATCTTTGTCCATCAGTAGCAAAACGCCAGTGACAACACTATTGAACCTCTATTAGGTACTTCTTATTAGTTCTCATACATTTGACGTAGGTATCTATGGAACAACTGCTTACGTTTGACATTACGGCGCGGGACGATACGCGCACGCTCTAGCTTGCTTATAAATATAACCTACTGGGTACTATAAACTCTAAAACTCTAAGCCTGACCCCCCCGTTGTCGGCGAAGGAGGGTCAGAAAACTCTGCAGGTGAGTGTACCTAAACATTGTTTTTTTATTTAATACTAGCTGCCCGTCAGCGGTGTCACCCGCTGCAACCTATTATTCCGCGGGAAAAAAGCATTATTCGCCAAGAGATGTCGCTGTTAGTTTTCGGCGAAAACGTTTAAAACGCGAATCGGCTCAGTCACGCCACCTATTTCAAAAATATTGGAAAATGCGTGATCCCGTGGGAATGAGACATTTTTCCGTGGTAAAAAGTATCCTATGTGTTATTCCAGATGCCCTTTTATATTTCTGCAAAGTTTCATGTCAATCTAATCAGCCGTTTTTGCGTGATGTCGTAACAAACACACACACAAACATCCGCCTTTATAATATTAGTAGGATGTTGAGCAATTTCATAATATTATGCAGAACACACAGACAGGTATTATTTTTATGTAAAGCCACATTGATAAAGCGGTACTTTTATTTAATCGTGAATATACCAATATTTCATCAACCGTAAAAGTTATGTTGTGAATTTTAAAATGAACGCACTTTTGGCGAAAAGGTTTGCCAATAAAAAGTAACTACCCTCGTTTAATTCCTTTTTTTCACGGCTATTTTCCAAGAGTTCTTTTTTATTTGTGTCAATAAAAAATAATTACCAAAATTCTCTTTTTAAGATGAGATTTATAACGAAATCTCTTTTTTATTCGGGTGTAAAAACGTGCTCTGCCGGCTTAGTACAGCATCGCTTTATTTCTACCTGTTGGTGTCGTTCAAAAACAACTTATATATTGTATTAACTAACATGAATTAATCTAAAAAATAATTATCTCATTTTTGCATTATCCATCATCTACCTTTATTCCAAATCAATTGGGGCGGCGCAACATGTTAAGTAAGAATAGAACACAAAATCATGTAGCTAAAGGATTTGGCTATGCTATAAGACCGGCCACCTGCCTGACGTCAACCCTCTTTTGAATTAAGTATATCTGCAGAAAATAAGGTTGCATACAAAAACACCACTGTCTCATAACCCTATCTACCTACGTTTTCATAACCCTTGCGGGATCAACTTGTACATTTTAATGAGCGAGACGAGCGGAGTTAGCGAGGCGAGCCGGGCTAGCGCGGTCTGCGGTAACAAAGTAAGTATTGGCTGGCGCCAATCCAGAGAGCCGGCTTCAAGGAAACGTCTCTATCTTAGAGTATATACATACAGGGTGTTAGGGACGGTGTAACGAAAACTTTGCAGGCGTGCTCAGACCATGAAACTGAACAACTTTTACTATGGAGCTAATGGTGGGAAACGAAAAAAAAATTTCGGTCTCCCATACAAAGTCAGTCAGCTGATCGTGAATTTTGTATGGGAGGTCGGAATTTTTTTTTCGTTTCCCACCATTGGCTCCATAGTAAAAGTTGTTCAGTTTGATGGTCTGGTCATGCCTGCAAAGTTTTCGTTACACCGTCCCTAACACCCCGTATAAGCAAGCTATAGAGTGCGCGTAAAAAGCAGGAACTGGTGGCAGTAGTCTGGCCGCACCGTCTCTGTCAGTCAGTAGCAAAACGACAGTGACAGCACTACTTAACCTCTATAACTTCTCATAAATTTGACGTGGGCAACTGTTTACGCTTTGACAGTACGCCGCAGGGCCTAATGCACATATATTATACTCTAAGGTCTCTATACTCACACAGACATCCATACGCCGTCGTTTACGCGCAATGTCGAACCGGTTCGAACCGGCTAGTAGCGAAAATCAACAGCGTTCGGTGCGAGCGGACGGCAGAATTACGACTCGCATAAGCCAATATTTTTGTAAAGTATGTTATAGTGTACGTTGGATATAAGTAAGTAATGTACCTTTAAGTATGTTTGACCCAGGTAGAGCATCATCATCTTCCTGCCCTTATCCCAAATACTTGGGGTCGGCGCAACACGTTTTGTTGAACAAAAAATCATGTTGCAAAGGATTTGGCTTAATTTTACGACCGGCCGCCTACCAGACGTCAACCCTCCTTGGGAATGCTTTTGTGGTGGATAAACCGCTACCATACGGTTGGCCCTGGCTGTTTGGGTCGGGTTTATCCCTCGGTCGCCTCTTACGACTCCCACTGGAAGAGACGGGGTGTTGCTATTCTACTCTGCCGGCACCACACGGCTACATACACATATTAAAAATTCAGAACAAGATACTAGCAACCCTTGAGTGTAGGCATAAATGATCGGAAGAAGGGGTGAGCTGTCCTTCTGTAAATTCTCTATTTGTGCTGCGGTCGACTCCCTAGAGGTGTCTGGATAAACACTAGCAAAATTGCCCGGTTCAAGGGTAAGTATAATTTCTACCCTTCGCCCTTGCGGCTTGAGTCTCGTTTTATTTTTGTATGGTTATTGAGGTCCCGAAAGTTTAAGTAGGAAATTAGTAGAACCCGGTGTCCCACACGAAGAGAGAGATTAGTAGAACCCTACTACACATTAGTGGTTAAAGATACACTTGCTAAATACGCGGGCTTGGAGTGAGCCGCTAGCCCAAATGGTAGAGGCGTCGCCAGTACAGATGGCGAAGGTCGCTGGTTCAAATCCAGCCTGTGCTAAATACGTTTAGCAAGTTTTCCAAAAAAAGAAAATTAGTAGGTAAAATTCTCTTGCTGCCGGTAGGATTCATACCTTGACATAGTGTGACCACAAATTAGGGAAACGATTCGCAATACTACTGACACCCAGCCCTTATCATACAGGCTATATAGACAATGTTATAGACGTAGGTATATAGATGTCTGTGATTCCATGTTATAATATAGGATGAAATTTTACAAGTAGGTAACTAACCGACAGCATAAACTTTGATCTGGCTGGGATAAGGAAAAACTTTCCCCTAGGAACATAGGTCGAAATATAAAAACTAACAACAAAATCTAATTGATTAACCGAGGAAACTCGGTCAACAAGATACTCATAATTTAAATGAAAAATGTTTTGTACTCTTTGAAACACGGCTTTTGCTTTTAAATAAGCTTTTAATCCTTTAATTAAGTAGCTAGTGTATATCCTTTGCTTGCTCCGACATTTTCCTGCTCAGGTGATATGCAACGTGCGGAGATAAAATTAATTTACGCAAAAATAGGTCAGCTGTGTGAATACTTTGTAGCAGAGTGCAAACTCTGCACGGACATCCTGTAACAAACCGACCCGGCCTATGAAGGACTATACGCCTACAGGCACCGGCCTCTGTTGTTATGAAGATGATGTCTTGAGTTCTAGATTTCATAGAAACCCATACCTCAAGCATGGCTCGTGATATAAGAGTGATCGTCTAGTTAATTATTGACCCATACGTTGTGTTTAAATAAAGTAATATGTAACCCAAAAATTCTTTTAAAGGTAATTGAGACATCTCTATACAAGCTATTATAGAAAAAGTGATTCTGATGAACAGGAGAAGGAAAGGACAGGAAACTGAACTCCAAACGGGCCCCCGCTACTACGCCCGAGGAATATGGAAGCCCTCGCCAATATATACCTATCTGTATTCATAAACGCTCCACGGTCATCCCCACATAATCAGCCCTACGCATGCAAATTCTTCATGCATAAAACTTCATTGTAAAGACAACCATTAGGGCGTCCACTAAATACAAACGGTAAATTATCTGCTTCCCCCAGAAGAAGGATAAATATGGTGAGACCTGCCGTCTCTGCTAATAGACGCGCCAAAACCACAGGCGCTTGTAGTGCTTAAAAAGCACTACAAAGAAGGCTAGGTGATAGGAATCATTTAGATTCTGATACTCATGGAGTAGTACATGTAGAATTGATGTAGTTAGTCTCATCATGACTAACCCAAAATAGATACCTCAGTATCAGTTTAGTAAAATTAGTTCAATGTATATTATCAGTTGAATGCCATGATTCCAACTGAAATCCGTTGAAGGATATGGGTAGTGACCCGAAGGCCAGAACATCCAGATATACTTATGCAAAAGACGTCTGTCTACATTTATTCAAATCCATATGGAGGTCTGATAGGGAAGGAATATTCAATTCCTTAAATATGAGATTCACATTGCGAGCCCAAAGGGTGATCTGGGAAAGCTAAAAGCAAATCCCATATAAGTAGTAAATAGGCTGATGCAATTATGAAAACCCATATGACCGCCTGTGGTCGAATAAATGGTCTTTGATCAGAAACGCTAATGCATAGATATCGAATGCAAAGTGATAGTATAGCTGGAACAGATCAGTGATGAGGATAGATTACAATTGTCACATGACATTCAAGGACAATTAGTAGTTAAAGATAGGTTGTTTAGTCATAGATTTATTAGGCATCTATGGGCCAGTCATGAATAATTTTATAAATAATATAAGCATTTAGATGATTGATACAAAATCAAGCATCAGAACCCAAATAAGGGTAGGAATAAGGATCGTAGGTATTGTCTACCAAACATATCCATTACTTCAGATAAGTATTTACTTGAATTAACAAGTAAGAGCAAATTCACTGTGAACACACAGTCATATCCACATTCTTTATAGAATTAACAATTATGTCAGTTATGCTTGGTAGACAGAAATATAGGATAGTATATTATCCATTCTACCAGCCATACATATTCTTAGATAAGAGTACTAACTAAGTACCATAAAATATTATTGTGTTAAGTACATGTTGTCCACGGCTGGACACATTCCCATTCTGAAGAACATTTTGTTTGTATAACAAAATATTGTTATAAATAAATGTTTGTCCACTGCTGGACATATTCCAATACTAAAGACTGTTTTCTTTGTAAGACAAAGAACCTGGTGTAAATGATTATTTGTCCACTGTTGGACATAACCAATAAATTAGTAGATATTTAACAATATCTATTTATGTATATTTTATAAACATTAATCACTTAAGTCCATAGTCGCTCAGCAACTATAGTACTTAGAAATCTGTCCACTGATGGGCCAAGCCAAACAGTAGGTAAGTAGATACAATATGTAAGTATGTTTTAACCACAGGAATTTTATCAAATAAATCCTTGATCGCCCAGCAATAGTAATTTATCCACTGATGACCACAGCAATTAATAGATAAGTAGATACCTAACCATATCTACTTATGTAAGTTTTAACACAGGAACTTTATGCTAGTAGCGCATAGCAATAATAAATTATGTTATTAATTTGGTTATTAAAGTCATATATATGGCATGATAGATAGACAAGTAAGGAATAGGAGTAATGGGATTATAGGGTATCCTACCTATTCCTAACATCTAATTTACCTATCTACCAACACACTAAATAGCCCAAATTTCCCTAATTAAGATTAGATGTGAACACTACAAAGTTTATATGAAACAATCAGAACGCAGATTCTTTAAAACGACAACAAAACAAAGTTATTGCAATAAAATGACCTTAGCACTAAAAACCAAAGCATAAGACCATGGTCCGAATCTTATCAGCTTTCAATGAATACAAAACTATCAAGCATAGGTAATTAATATGTTTGTAAACATTCATATAGGGAATATATACTGCTGATAGGATTCGAAAGAAAGCATGAATTGTACTTATCCATCTGGAACTTGGAGCCACCAGCACACGAAGAACCAACAACGACGAGATCCACAATGCCGATTCCAGTGCACGCTGAAGCACGCATCCTCTGCATCAAACACCACACCATACACGGGTTCAAAGCACTTTTCACCATCCAAACACACTCGCGAAACGAGGGGTGACCAGGCAAACGTCGATACTCCCTGGTCTGCGGCGCAACTCCACCAGGACTGATATGTAAACTAATCACTGCACTAGGTATTCCTTTTCTTTCCTGGGAGACTTCACGATTAGAACTGAACTGTCCGCAGGCCGTATGGCTTGCTATTTTATACCAAAAAGCTTCGAACTTACGAGAAGAATAATATTCTAGAAATCTGCTACTCATTACGACAGAAGATATTCTCCTCTCTTTCATACACATTTTAGAAGACATTCGACTATTCTAGATTTTTTTTAGAATGTCTTGTTTCGCTACTTGTTGCCAGACACCAATTCAGGGAAGGGGCCACGACCCATCCTGACATCCAAGAAAACTTTTAGTGTATATTGAGTAAATCATGGGTTTACCAATATTATTAAACATTTATTGTTGGTTTATAGAATTTTTAGAAAATACATCAATTTTCTATAAACCGAAAGTGTGACTAATAGAATAAACCTTAGGTATTTCAGTCGCTATGGCACTATAACGGGCCTAGTAGGGCCCTGTCTAAAGTGACACCTTGCGGTTTCCGCTATTCGACAATAGATGGCTCTTAAACAAAATAGCAAAATGTTATGTCCTATATCATATAAGCACGAAAAATTATAAATGCTACTGCAAACGCTGTGCAAATATCAGCTAATTATCCAAAATTATTTAGACTTGCAAATATGAACAATATAAAAAGAAAATAAACAAAACATTTCAATATTGCTTCACGCACATAGCGCCATCTCTCAGCCGCATTCCGAACCTCCATACCAATCTTGACAGAACAGAACCAAACCCACAAGTATTGAATCACATCCCACAGCGGCGACACCAATAGATGTCGCTGTCCCAAATCTTTATAATTAATAAAGACCAGGATACAAGCCTTACAATTCGCCCCCTATTTTATGTAAAATTTAGCTACTTGGAGCTAAATTGAACATAAAATATCAATAACATCAGACACTTCCCGCCCCCAACACTTACAAAACTCCATAAATGTGTATGCCTGAACTAAATGTCATGGAGCCCTAATAGTATTTACGCTAAAAGCTGTATACATCTCTTAATGAAGTTACCTACGCCAAATGCTGCAAATTACACAATTTTACGCTGAATGCAGAATTAACAATTCTCACGCCAATGTGCTAAGTTACGCCAAAAGCATAAAAAAAAAGAATTACGCAAGTTACGCTTAATGCAACTATGCCTACGCCAAGTGCTTTATTACCAGTAATACTACGCTAAAAGCAGCCAAGTGCTTTTAATATGATTATTCTACCCAAAGTGCTTGTGCCAATAATTACTATTGTCATTCCTGAAAATCATGGATGCTTCATAATAAAGAATTATACAAAGAATCTGAATTGAAAAATGTTAAAAATTGAATTTAAGCGTTTAAACCAAATCTTTGTGCAATCTGTGGTGTGTAGGTTGTATTATAGATAGATTCACTAACACTTAGTGTTAGAAACCTATTATAATCTCCGTGAACTGTCTGTATGGTTGCCTTGTTCACAGATTTTCACACGAAAACCTGCTGTGAATTTTGCTTGCAACATTACCATAAACAGCGAACCAGCTGAAAGCTAGACTTCATGCTGACCCAAAAAATCCAGCCTCTTCGCCAGCTATCTGCCACAGTAATGACAGAGTAATGAATGATTTGGCTTAAATCAGACTTTAACTCAAAATAGCTAAGATCTTGCAAAATCAGAATACATATGTAATTTAATTAAAATAAGGTTCCCTAACTCACATCCATGACATGATAGAACCAAAAAAAAAAAAGACATATTAGAGAACTGTTCTGATCAAATCGTGACATATGTTGTGTGTTTGGACCAACCTGGTCCTAAATGTTCAGTCTGCAAAATTACCATGTTAAGAAGAATACACTCGTATTCTTCCCTTTGTGTTTTTGCTAGCAATACTACCTCTAACAGTGAAATTACGCAAACATATCTTGCCATTGTGCTAACAAAACATGCCTACTATTAAATCACTGCAGAAGTAGATACAGAGTGTCGTGAGATGATTTGATCCTGAACCTTTATATGAAAATAACAATTCTATCTAATTACTTAAAAATTATAAAAAATAAATCCATATCAGGCATGGATGGAGATAAAATTCTAGTGTTTTATCAAAGTAAAACATCTATAAGCAAGTAAATCAGATTTTCAGGAAAGTAAAAAAAAACTTCTGTGCTAATTAAACCACCATAAACTTATGGCACTTACAAACTGAGCAGAACAAACATACCACTCATGCAAAAGTGCCACCTAGTTCAGGCATATCTCATTATCAAAAATGTCGCCCCAAATTATTCAATTTTAAGAAATATTTGGTAAAAATTTCGCCCCAAATCTATAGAGTCACTGTTTCAAAACCTATTAAGAATTCTGTCCAACAAAAGTCCTACACTTGATCTCATCACACAACAATAGACAATTCCTAATCTCCTAACAACAACCTATTAAATAAGCAATGAACCAATAGAATCATATCTACCCCAAACATAAACACTAACTCCTGTACTATAACTCTCTAATCATTACCTCCTAGACCACAATTTAGTCAACACCCCCTAGACTACTACCATCTCCTAGACTATAATTTGTCATCACCTCCTAGACCTGCACCTATATATAACATCATCTAGACCATATCCAGTCATCAGCTCCTAGCCTACAACCACTTTCTCTTAAACCATAACTGGATATCACCTAGATCCAGACCCACACCTATACTAACCCAAATTTAATCACCAGTTCCTAGACTATAATCACTATCTCCTAGACTATAACTGGATATCACCTAGACCCAGACCTATACCTATACTAAACCATATTCAGTCACCAACTCTTAGACTATAATCACTACCTCCTAGACTATCATCACCGTTTCCTGCAATGTACTTATTAACACCTTCTAGACCTAGATCTATAGATGAAATGACCCAGACCTCTATTTAATCATCGGCTCCCAGACTACAATCTATCATCAATACTGCTTGAACACTAGATAAAACCTAGACTTAGACACATGCATATGACCTCGACTGTAAATTAATCATCAAATCCTAGACCGCCTAAACCAGACAAAATTGGACACCGCTTCCCTTACTACATAATCAGTAACTCCCAGATAGTAGACCTGCAAGATAAAATTAAGTTTAGTTAATTCAAAATAATTAAATTGAATAACATAATCATTTGGACGGTCGCTTGTGATATTTTATGTTTGCCTTTGATCGTTACAACCCAAAAATATTAGATGTTTTTATAACAAAACCACGGGCTGCAACCCACAGAAGAGAATCTCCCGTCTGATCACATACATACATATACATACTCAGATACATACTCCCAAAAGACACAACCCCCCCCCTCGAAGGCAGTCGGATAATTATCTTCTTCTTTTCCATTTTACTTATTATCATCAGTATAGATAATCACTCAATCATACATACATATTACATACATACCTACTACACATGTACACACATACATACTCACTCACATACACTTTCGAAAATACAACCCTCCCACCAAGGCAGTCGGGTAGAAATATTTGATTTTCTTCTTCATTTTACTAGTTATTATCAATATACTAATCACTTTCACTCAAATAAAAGCAGATAAACATCTTAAATTTACATACATACCTATTACACTTACATCTTTTACAATGTGAGCAGGCAAATTATATACCTAACTACTAATTTGTAAGTAATTTGGATAATGGCAGGCAAATGATGATGACATTTGTTTTGTTGTCGAATAGTGTCAACAAATAATACCTATAATACTTAAAAAAAATTACATAATTTTAGTAATTTTAAATAATTTAAAAACTTGGTATTCATTTTTATACTTAATTACACTGATAGTTTATGTTTAATACAATTCATAAAATTTCCCTCCGCCCCCTAGTATATCAAATAAATTGTCATCATGATAAATTACCTACTTTGATTTACCTAATAAAGGTTTTTTGGTTAGAAGCAAAACTAGCCTTTTGATTTCTATTTATATACCTAAACTCAACTAAATCATCTAAAAGTTAACATGTTGTATGTTCAAATGTCCTGCTACTCAAATCAAAACATGTTAGGACCTTATGATATGTCATTGCTTGCTATTGTAGATAAAATATGTAATGGGTATAAGATACCTACACTTTACTTCACATGATATTGTATAGTATGCAACAAGACCAGGTTTATATTTCCCTGTTATAGGCACTACCAACTTCAAACGAGTACCGTCTCTTCAACTATAAAAGGTAAAGCAACGCTAGATACATAAAACCAAAATCTTCAAATCCATGAGAAAACAAGCTGCAACAGTCGTAGTAAGATATTTTCCTACCTATTAATTTTGTTATGAAGTAAACAATAAATAAAAAAAAACATCAACTGATTGGCGACAAGCAGCTCAGGACAGGGAAGAATGGCGAAACCCTGTTTCGGAGGCCAAGATCCACCCTGGGTCGCTGAGTCAGCGAAGTAAGTAAGTAACTACCATGAGGCAAATCACTTTCATATTGAATGGCAGGTATCTATCTTTCCTATGTGTACCAATTCTTAAATTCCAACTTTCTTAAATCAATTACCTAGGTTATGTTTAGTTCAAATTATTCCTATGCCTTTAAATAATACCTACAATATCTAACATTGTTTAATATGTAATGCTCAGTTGCATTCTATGGAATTCTTGCACAAATTACATCAAATTAAGAGGTTAAAACCTCCATCAATCAACAAAGTTTTGTAATGAAATTCAAGTATAGTGAGTAATTTTAACCTATTTTAAAACTTACTTGAATGTTGTTAGTGCTCCCATGTACATGTTCTTCACAAAACAAACGATAACATCACTAAATGAACACATCACAAATCTCCAAAATAAATTTTGGGTCTGAAACATTGCACAACACAAAAACCTACTAAATACACAAAGTTTCCACCGGTATTTGCCTCCATGCACACGGCACACATGGATTTGAGCCGAACTAATTTAATTCAATTCGATTTCTACTAGCGAAATCATAAAACTAATTTATTTATGAAACCCGTCGGCAGTTTTTACAAAGAACTGTCAAAACATAACCAAAAACAAACACGTACTTTTTTTCACACATTTTAGTTTAATCATAAAGTCAGAGCGAGATAGCAAGACACAAAAATACTACTAGTATGACAGGCTGCGTCTCTTTCTTAAATAGAATTTAGCTAATCAAGCGAACAAATAAAGCATCAGACTGACGTATCAAGGCTGCGTTTCGTTTTCATTCAAAAACTTTTTCTCAATGTTATTTTTAGATGGAAAAATGTTTTACAAATTTACCATTTAAAATTATAATAGCATAAAAATAACCTAAATAATGATTATTCTTACACAAATATTGTAAAATCTACGCGAAAATATAATTTGCAAAGTTCCTAACGTGAAATTTCTTGGTTTGAATTTTGACGTTTTCAAAAATTATTAGACGAAACCCTGTCGTGCGAACGCACCCCACTTTGACAATTCAAATACGTAAAATTTATTTGCGTACTAATATTTTCTTATTTTGCAGGAAAATCTTTGGAAAATGCTTGTTAATGGATGCCTGATGACTCGGAACTTCGACTAAGGCACGTAAGGCCTAAAATCACAGCGCAAAACCTACCCAAGGGACCCCACGGAACCCAGAATCCAGCCACCCTCACCAGTTCATAAAAATCACAAGAATGTACATGAAATGTCTCAATTTTGGGACCTTTTTCATCCTCAGGTCACGCGCACCAAATGTAACAAACAGACCCGGCCTATGAAGGACTATACGCCTACAGGCACCGGCCTCTGTTGTTATGAAGATGATGTCTTGAGTTCTAGATTTCATAGAAACCCATACCTCAAGCATGGCTCGTGATATAAGAGTGATCGTCTAGTTAATTATTGACCCATACGTTGTGTTTAAATAAAGTAATATGTAACCCAAAAATTCTTTTAAAGGTAATTGAGACATCTCTATACAAGCTATTATAGAAAAAGTGATTCTGATGAACAGGAGAAGGAAAGGACAGGAAACTGAACTCCAAACGGGCCCCCGCTACTACGCCCGAGGAATATGGAAGCCCTCGCCAATATATACCTATCTGTATTCATAAACGCTCCACGGTCATCCCCACATAATCAGCCCTACGCATGCAAATTCTTCATGCATAAAACTTCATTGTAAAGACAACCATTAGGGCGTCCACTAAATACAAACGGTAAATTATCTGCTTCCCCCAGAAGAAGGATAAATATGGTGAGACCTGCCGTCTCTGCTAATAGACGCGCCAAAACCACAGGCGCTTGTAGTGCTTAAAAAGCACTACGAAGAAGGCTAGGTGATAGGAATCATTTAGATTCTGATACTCATGGAGTAGTACATGTAGAATTGATGTAGTTAGTCTCATCATGACTAACCCAAAATAGATACCTCAGTATCAGTTTAGTAAAATTAGTTCAATGTATATTATCAGTTGAATGCCATGATTCCAACTGAAATCCGTTGAAGGATATGGGTAGTGACCCGAAGGCCAGAACATCCAGATATACTTATGCAAAAGACGTCTGTCTACATTTATTCAAATCCATATGGAGGTCTGATAGGGAAGGAATATTCAATTCCTTAAATATGAGATTCACATTGCGAGCCCAAAGGGTGATCTGGGAAAGCTAAAAGCAAATCCCATATAAGTAGTAAATAGGCTGATGCAATTATGAAAACCCATATGACCGCCTGTGGTCGAATAAATGGTCTTTGATCAGAAACGCTAATGCATAGATATCGAATGCAAAGTGATAGTATAGCTGGAACAGATCAGTGATGAGGATAGATTACAATTGTCACATGACATTCAAGGACAATTAGTAGTTAAAGATAGGTTGTTTAGTCATAGATTTATTAGGCATCTATGGGCCAGTCATGAATAATTTTATAAATAATATAAGCATTTAGATGATTGATACAAAATCAAGCATCAGAACCCAAATAAGGGTAGGAATAAGGATCGTAGGTATTGTCTACCAAACATATCCATTACTTCAGATAAGTATTTACTTGAATTAACAAGTAAGAGCAAATTCACTGTGAACACACAGTCATATCCACATTCTTTATAGAATAAACAATTATGTCAGTTATGCTTGGTAGGCAGAAATATAGGATAGTATATTATCCATTCTACCAGCCATACATATTCTTAGATAAGAGTACTAACTAAGTACCATAAAATATTATTGTGTTAGTACATGTTGTCCACGGCTGGACACATTCCCATTCTGAAGAACATTTTGTTTGTATAACAAAATATTGTTATAAATAAATGTTTGTCCACTGCTGGACATATTCCAATACTAAAGACTGTTTTCTTTGTAAGACAAAGAACCTGGTGTAAATGATTATTTGTCCACTGTTGGACATAACTAATAAATTAGTAGATATTTAACAATATCTATTTATGTATATTTTATAAACATTAATCACTTAAGTCCATAGTCGCTCAGCAACTATAGTACTTAGAAATCTGTCCACTGATGGGCCAAGCCAAACAGTAGGTAAGTAGATACAATATGTAAGTATGTTTTAACCACAGGAATTTTATCAAATAAATCCTTGATCGCCCAGCAATAGTAATTTATCCACTGATGACCACAGCAATTAATAGATAAGTAGATACCTAACCATATCTACTTATGTAAGTTTTAACACAGGAACTTTATGCTAGTAGCGCATAGCAATAATAAATTATGTTATTAATTTGGTTATTAAAGTCATATATATGGCATGATAGATAGACAAGTAAGGAATAGGAGTAATGGGATTATAGGGTATCCTACCTATTCCTAACATCTAATTTACCTATCTACCAACACACTAAATAGCCCAAATTTCCCTAATTAAGATTAGATGTGAACACTACAAAGTTTATATGAAACAATCAGAACGCAGATTCTTTAAAACGACAACAAAACAAAGTTATTGCAATAAAATGACCTTAGCACTAAAAACCAAAGCATAAGACCATGGTCCGAATCTTATCAGCTTTCAATGAATACAAAACTATCAAGCATAGGTAATTAATATGTTTGTAAACATTCATATAGGGAATATATACTGCTGATAGGATTCGAAAGAAAGCATGAATTGTACTTATCCATCTGGAACTTGAAGCCACCAGCACACGAAGAACCAACAACGACGAGATCCACAATGCCGATTCCAGTGCACGCTGAAGCACGCATCCTCTGCATCAAACACCACACCATACACGGGTTCAAAGCACTTTTCACCATCCAAACACACTCGCGAAACGAGGGGTGACCAGGCAAACGTCGATACTCCCTGGTCTGCGGCGCAACTCCACCAGGACTGATATGTAAACTAATCACTGCACTAGGTATTCCTTTTCTGTCCTGGGAGACTTCACGATTAGAACTGAACTGTCCGCAGGCCGTATGGCTTGCTATTTTATACCAAAAAGCTTCGAACTTACGAGAAGAATAATATTCTAGAAATCTGCTACTCATTACGACAGAAGATATTCTCCTCTCTTTCATACACATTTTAGAAGACATTCGACTATTCTAGATTTTTTTAGAATGTCTTGTTTCGCTACTTGTTGCCAGACACCAATTCAGGGAAGGGGCCACGACCCATCCTGACATCCAAGAAAACTTTTAGTGTATATTGAGTAAATCATGGGTTTACCAATATTATTAAACATTTATTGTTGGTTTATAGAATTTTTAGAAAATACATCAATTTTCTATAAACCGAAAGTGTGACTAATAGAATAAACCTTAGGTATTTCAGTCGCTATGGCACTATAACAGGCCTAGTAGGGCCCTGTCTAAAGTGACACCTTGCGGTTTCCGCTATTCGACAATAGATGGCTCTTAAACAAAATAGCAAAATGTTATGTCCTATATCATATAAGCACGAAAAATTATAAATGCTACTGCAAACGCTGTGCAAATATCAGCTAATTATCCAAAATTATTTAGACTTGCAAATATGAACAATATAAAAAGAAAATAAACAAAACATTTCAATATTGCTTCACGCACATAGCGCCATCTCTCAGCCGCATTCCGAACCTCCATACCAATCTTGACAGAACAGAACCAAACCCACAAGTATTGAATCACATCCCACAGCGGCGACACCAATAGATGTCGCTGTCCCAAATCTTTATAATTAATAAAGGCCAGGATACAAGCCTTACAATCCTCTCTAAGCCACCCTCACATCTCCTGTTTTCGAATCATTTTATAACTTAAATTTGGAACACGGCACCGAAACGTCACCGTTCTTGGCTTTTTTTGACGCATTCAATTCTTGGGATCTATACAGAAAGGTCCAGATTTACTAATTTTATATAATAGTGCATAAATACTTAGTCTGATTTCTGTTTTATACTTACTGTCGAGTTGTGATTTGTGATAGTTTTGTTTTAAATCTTATAAGTGAATCCACATACCGTATTGGATTAACCACAGGAACCCGTAAAAGGTAATACATTTGCTATCAAATATTCACCCATTTATCTTCATACCATCATAACTAGGCACTGACCTGTACCTGTATTTTAGGGTTCCTATGCTTCAATAAAAAAGTGAGTTGAAGATAGAAGTTGATTTTATTATTTATGGCCATCACGGCCATAGTGGCGCCCAACGTGGGTATAGAAAAACTTTTTAAAAGTTATAAGGCCAAATGCCTCTACCGTGCAAAACCACATCGTTTTAAAACTCATAATGTAGGCTTCGTTAACAGCCAAATACCTTTTGGTGCCGAACAGCATCATTCCGTATCATGTGTGTTGAGCGACTAAGGATACAAAGATACAAAACTTTTAATTCCAAATAGATTCACAAAGGATACTTTAGAATGTCAAATACAATCAAGAGATTTAAGAGTTGATTATGTATTGAAATTTTAGGCGACAGGCTGACAAGCTATCACTATGGTGTACACAGTCTTCTGAATGTCTCCTAAACTTTTGTCAGACGTGCTGTAAGTAGTCGTATTTTACAGCCGTTAACTCTCTGCCTACCCTGCATGGGATATAGGCGTGATGTATGTATGACGTACATAAATAGACTGTATTCCACTACGCTTTGAAAACAGCTTTTAAAATGAGCTTTTAATCCTTTAATTACGTAGCCAGTGCGTATCCTTTGCTTGCTCCGACATTTTTCTGCTCAGGTGATATGCAACGTGCAGAGATAAAATTTGCGCAAAAATAGGTCAGCTATGTGAATAATTTACCGTATAGAAAGACTTTTTAAAAGTTATAAGGCCAAATACTCTCACCACGTGCAATCTTTATCTATGACCGCGTTTTGAAACTTTAGAAATAGTAATCTCGCTTAGTGGGTGAGTTTTTAGCCGACTAGTAGCCTCCCAACCCATCATCATCATCTTCCTGCCCTTAGCCCAATTACTTGAGGTCGGCGCAACACGTTTTGTTGAACACAAAATCGTGTTGCAAAGAATGCCTATTTTACGACCGGCCACCTACCAGACGCCAACCCTCCTTGCGAATACACCATACGGTTGGCCCTGGCTGTTTGGGTCGGGTTTATCCCTCGGTCGCCTCTTACGACCCCCACAGGAAGAGAGGAAGTGGGTGCTATTCTACTCTGCCGGCACCACACGGCAACCCAATTGATTATAATTTATATTAGTGACAGATTTCGGTTCTTGTCGCAATGTATAGCGCATGCTCCTTAAAGTAGACGTGAGACATAAGATGTAAGATGGCATCTTTCAAACAAGTGATCGTCGGACAGGTGAAACGTGTGACATCGCGATGCTTGAAACCGTTTCCATATGAAAAGTTTCAGAAGAAACAAAGCTACACACGTCAGACGCGCGTCCTACGCTACGCTCATCAGATGTCATGTTGCGCGAAAAGTCTCGCGTCTATTCTGTGGGGCTAACCCTATGACAGATAGATTAAATACACTTCAAAACATCAAAACAACAATACAGAAAACTTAGAGCTAGAAATAAGCAAAGGCGGTCCTATCGCTTCTCGATCTCTTCCAGGCAACCTTTACTTTGAAAGAGATAGTTGACACATGATCTATGATATCGATTATGGCTGTTATACAACCTCGACAAGATTCATTCCGATTCAGGACTTCGAGCATTTGTTACGTAGGGAACTCAACTTAGACTCGTTCAACAATTTGAGAATTTCAGCATTTTAAAATCTCAACATCTGAGGAATTTGACCGTTAGATTTAAAACGATGAAGTTGCACCTTTATTGTTTACACCAAACAAACTTTGTTTTTGGTTTAAAACAATTAAACGAAATACCTAAATTCCATTAAACGTACGCTCCGAAACCACGACGGCGCATTTTTCAGCGCGTTCATGCGCGCTTTGATTGAATGTGAAACCCGCAGTTTATTTTACACGGAAAGCGTTTTAGTTCGCGTTGTCAGCTAAAATAAAAAATGTCGGGAAGTTATGGGACGATTCGGGATGAACGGAAAACTTATTAAGGGTAGATAAACAAGACTAATGTAAGGTATTATTTTATGGCTGTTTTGAAGCTCTGGATCTATTTACGGAAAAAGGTGATATTTTTGACTTGCATGACTAAGAAAACCTTTTTTGACTCTTGTAGGTATGACTACGAAAACTTTTTTGCATGCACTCACGCGACTAGATTTTCTTATTTTATTACACCAAAGAGGATATAAATAAAACTACTTTACACCTATATGTCAAAAGTCTTCACTTGTTTTGATAAATTCCATACGATTTGACACAACACAACACATCATATAATGTCTTCTCATAGACTTAGTGTCTTCTCGCGCGGGAGATCAGTGTTCTTTCGGTGCGTAATTACAGGTAATTTAATTTTCATAGAAAAGGGTGCTCATTTTCAAACGTGGATTCGGAGCTTAGATACTCAGTAAAACAATAACCCGTAGAACTCTAGTTTCAGTTTTTTTACTGTCTACTTCAACTAGTAAGGTCTATGACACGGTTTTTCTAGGTTTCTACATAGATCGACGTCTAAGTAATCAATCATAGATAGGGTTGCAAAATTACGTAATTTTACCGGAAACGCGGGTAAAATACGCGTATCTTACGGTAATTTATATAAATGACGGTAAAATTACCGGCTACTTATGTATGGTGTTGCAGGGCCATCGAAATCTAAAAAGTTAATAAAAGCCGCGACAGCGCAATACATCGAATAGGCCATATTTGACAGCTGTCAAAATCATGTTATTGCTATGACATGAGGTCTTTTTTTGTTGACATGTTTCCTAGTATGGGTTGGACAGCTGTCAAATATGGCCTATTCGAATGATCGTACTATAGCGTATGGTGTATGGGTGTATACTGGTTCCATCTGTTACACGGACTCGGAATCTTGTAGTAGTAGTTTAATTCGTTTCTTTCCCAATCTTACCGTATTTTACCGTAATATATAATATTTTAAGTAAAATATCGTATTTTACCGAAAGTTACGAAAGTAATTTTACCGCTTTGCATCCCTAATCATAGACGACCGGGACCAACCGTTTGCTCTCCGAAGCACGGTACCACTATTTTTTCGGACTATCAGACATCCTGCATTAAAATCCCAATGAAATTAGTGTGTTTCCCCGAGAATCAAACTGAAAACTTCTCGAAGCTCACCTCACTAGACCATAGCACCAGCCATAACAATAAAGACTAATTGATTCCCCACTGGAAGTGATCGGGATTCTAATTGAACAACCATTAAAGTGGTAATTGCATTTCCAAATGACAAACCGATCTTAATTGAATCACATCCGTGATTGCGCCTCTCAGTCTCTCCGTGATCACTTGGCCACAAAATAGAAAGTTTACAGAAGGTTCACTCGACCCTATTCAGAATTTTTGCCATTGGCACCTGTTATATATGCCAGGGTTGCTACTGTCAAAATATTAAAAGAGCAAAATCTGTTAAATAACGTCATATGATACTGACCTAATTTTCAAAAAAATATATCGTTCGTGTCAACTACCTTTTAGTTATCTTGCCTTCTCACTTGAGATTCCGGTTCCTTAACAGCCACAACAGTCCACTGCTGGACATGGGCCTCCCCCGTATTGGGAGGTATTGCCATACTCACCACGCTTGGCAGGCGGGTTGGCGAGCGCAGTGCAAGATGTTTAATTCACAGGGAACGCTGCTGCCCATTCCCTGGATAATTATCCCTTAGTCGCTTTTTACGACACCCACGGGTAGAATTGGGGTGATGCTATTCTAGGCCGGCATCACACGGCTAGATTCCGGTTATTTCCAGTTAAAGTAAGCGTCAAAATCATCGCGAGTAGGTACTAAGTGAGCCATCTGTATAGGCGCCCCACGCGCCGTTTCCCTAATTTGTCTCTTCGTGATCACTTGGTTACACTTGACAGCCAATGTGGCGCAGTGGTAGCACGAATTAGGGAAACAGCGCGCGGGGCGCCTATACAGATAGTTCACTCAGTACTATGGACAATTTTGACGCTTATACTGACTTTAACTGGAAATTACCGGAATCTCAGGGGAAGTCAAGGTAACTAAGAAGGTGTTTTTTTTTTATAACCAATGGGTAAGCATTTGTCCACAATCTCACCTGATGTTAAGTGACGATGCAGACGATGATGATGATGTTGACACGAACGTCATATTTCTTAGATTAAAAATGGCTCAGAATCATACCTATGACGTTTTTGTATCAGATTGTATCGTTTAGTTATACTTTGAAATTGTTGAGAGTAAGTAGCAACCCAATTGTAACAAATGCCAATTGCAAGAATCCTGAATAGGATCGAGTAAACCTACTGTACCTTAGGTATCACTTCACAGCCAATGTAGTAGTGCGAATGTCTGCGAAGGTTCAGAGTTCGATTCTCGGTGGGTTCACTCACAAAGTCGATATGTTTCATTCCGTGAATCGATTCCCAGTCTGGTTCAGACAAAATGAACCACCTGATAATCAGTGATTTCTATGATTACTTAGATTGCGGTCGTTACAAACAAAAAAGTCACGCCTGTATCAAATCCCATGAGAGCTCGTTATTTTCCCACTATTATTTCATTTTATTAAAGTTTCGGCCGTTTAATAACCTCTGGACCCTCTGGTACAAATCTCCGAAGACCTGACCGGCTGCTATGAACATAAAAACCGGGTTTACTGTCTGGGCATACCCGGGGTAATAAAAAACCGGGTTAGGTGATCAACACACGTACCCGCAATATTGCGGTTTGTGACATGTGACAGATTTCATTCAAGTGACAACCTGTAGAGTCATAATTCAATGTGGAGGAGTGCGTTATCATGATTATATCTAATGTTTGTAATATTATAATAATTGCATTGGGATTGTAGCCGACAGGCTGACAACCTGTCACTATAGTGATACACGGTCTTCTGAATACCAAATTTTTATCAGACGTGGTATAAATAGCTTTTTTAGAGCCCATCCTGCAAGGGATAAAGGCACGATAATGTTCCTGTATACGGGATTCCGTAAATTCCTAATTTCTTTCGTCAAAAAACCGAATTCGGAAAAATCTCCGGAAAATCTTTAGGAGCATGTGCGAACCGCCTTTGAGGGTAAGACAGATACGCACTGCGACGTACAAAAAAGTAAAGGGTAAAAGAAGGTTTTTAATTAGATTTAAAACAGCATCGAAGCACTTTAATTGAAAGTCTTCTTCTTCTTTCTTTTCGAGTGGGATGCCGGGTCGTCCAATCATCTTGCTTTATGGATAATCAGATGGTTCAGCTTGCAATGTCCTAACTAGACTGGAAACTGATTAACAAAGTGATAAATATTAACTTTGTGACTAACCCCACTGGGAATTGAACCAAACAATGCGGACAAAATTATATTTTGCGGTAGCAATTCTGTTTCAATATTTTATACTTTAGTCAGCGACTGCTGCACTCAAGGTCATAAAACGTGTAACGAATAGATTTCAAAACACATCTCATCACTCACAATCTCCATCAATGGTGGTCAAAGCTACGTAGAGTTTGGCTCAGGCTGAGAACTTGTCACTATCGTAATACACAGTCTTCTGAATGACTCTCAAACTTTCAGACGTGGCCGTTTTTACAGCAGATTACGCTGTGCCTTCCCCGTGATATATGTATGTATCAAATGCCGTTACCCGACTTCAAAGAGGAGGTTAATTACGTCTACGTTTCACGCGTCATTGTTGCCGTGGAGTATTTGACGTTTTGCTTTGATCGAGTCGTTCCACTCTCGGACCAAGTTGGTTTTGGAACAATTGGGCCGAATCGGGCACCTCAAAATAAATTATGTTATTATTCGGTCCACTTTACATTTTCATACCTAAAAAGATATCAAAGGCCTTGCTACAAGCTAGTTAGACACACGTCATGCGAGTAGGCAAGGCCTTTAATGTTACACGTTCAGTGTATTTTAGTAAAGTAGGACAAGTAAAGTTACAAACGCCTGTTACTTGTAATTAGTGGTTGCTAAACTCTGGCAGCTGGCACCAGGATTTATCAAATCGTTAAACGACTCAGGGTCCCGCGCGAAAAGAGTGTGTGTGTGTGTGTGTGTGTGTGTGTGTGTGTGTGTTTTGTTTTTACCCGACCGTCTCAGGAGGGTTGTGTTTTTCGGGAGTATGTATGTATCCAGAAATTCGTTTTCATGGGCTACAGTCTAAATAATGGCTTAGCGGATCTTGCCATGTGAAGTGTCGTTAGATTTGACAGCCGATGTGGCGCATTGGTTAGCACGACTGTCTGCCACGCAGAAGTTTCCGGGTCTAATTCCCGGTAGGGACACTCCCAAAGTTGATATTTATCACTTTGTGAATTTGTTCAAAGTCTAAACAAAGGCTGAACCACCTGATCGTCCGAAAAGCAAGATGGTTACGTGCTTCGGATGGGCACGTTAAGCCGCCGCTCCCGGCTGCTGTCTATGATGGCGGTCGTTACACAACCATGTGAGAGGCCTGCCAACTTGAAGTAGGCGGTTGTAAAACTCTGACACCAGAGTTCATCGGGTCGTTGGACGACTTGATGTCCCACACGAAGAAAGATAGTTAGATTTGTCTCAGTAGCTTGAGTGAAACAGGCTATTTAAAATTTTCATAAATCATACGGATATAATATAACAAAATCGCAAAATTTTACTTTGGCATGACCACAGTCAGGTTTTTGTCTTTTAATATATCTGCTTGCTTGTTGATAGATTTTTTTTACAAAATATATATCTGTGATTTGCATGCCGGTCAAAATTATTTAATTGATTCACTTTCGGCCCATTTGGGACAAAACTGACTTGGGCCGAAAACGGAACGACTCAGTTGATCTCTTTGATCTATGGCAGAATAGAACCCTCCTCTGCTTTGTTTTGTCGGTGAAAACAGTTCTCGATTGCGTTTAATTGTCAACCGTTCCTCGAAACGAGAATCTGAAACGTGGCTGCGTACCCATTCCTTGTTGCCTAAAATTGCAATATCTACAATCAATTCTCAAATCCCTTAGTCGCTTCTTGCGACACCCATGGGAAATATATGAGGCGATGCCGATTAGCCGTGTGGTGCCGGCAGAGTAGAATAGCACGACCCCCTCTCTTCCCGTGGGGGTCGTAAGAGGCGACCGAGGGATAAACCCGACCCAAACAGCCAGGGCCAATCGTATGGTCGCGGTTAATCCATCACAAAAGCATTCCCAAGAATGGTTGACGTCTGGTAGGCGGCCGGTCGTAAAATAAAGCCAAATCCTTTTGCAACACGGGTTTGTGTTCAACAAAACGTGTTGCGCCGACCCTAAGTAATTGGGATAAGGGCAGGAAGATGATGCTATTTTAAGCCGGCACCACACGGCAGACGGGTATACCCTTTTGAAATTAATGCAGAGTCGGTAAAAGTTGGCTGGACCAAGTTTGGTGATGCCACATCACGCGCGGTAGTTTTTAAACTAAGTAATTTATAGCTTATGGAAATTAGGTCCTTTTCAATGGAATTGGGTCCTTCCTTTTCATATCAGTTGTAAAATTTGATAATAAGTATTTTCCAGTTATTCGTTTTCATTATCGTGTCGCTAAGATACTTATCCTTTTTTAAAAGCAAAAAATATTTTAAAAAAAGAATGTCACTACTATCCTTCCGAGAATCACATTCAAAATTCTCCTAACGACAGCTTAAAACGTAACCAGCCAGTGACTATATTAAGTATGCTCTGCCAGGGGCGAAAAAGGCCGTTATTATTGAGATCAGCCATGCGTAAAGCTGATAAAGGTTAGATCCTCATCCGATTGCGTGCTTCGGAGGGCACGTTAAGCCATCGGTCCCGGTTGCTGTCTACGGCTGTGGTCGAGGTCGTTACACAACCACGTCAGAGGCTTACTTATATTAAGGAGTGGCATTCCTTGCCAGCACATCTGTTTCCTGAACATTATAACTTGGGTTTTTTCAAGGCAAGAGTGAATAGGCACTACCATACCTAGGCAAGCATACTCCAACATCGTTTGCATCATCACTTACCAACAGGTGAGATAGTAGATAAATGCGGGCCTATCTTATCCAAAAAAAGGCGGTTGAAAAACTCTGATACCAACCAAGATCAATCGGGTGTTTTGTCGACTCAATGTCCCGAAAGAAAAATTGAATTGCAACAAGAGATTTTTCCCTTAATTCTGTTATTAAAAGGACTAGCGGCTCGTTAGCGGTTTCACCCGCTGCAAATCATTTTCTCATGGGCAGAAGCTATTTGTTTGCTATTGAGTTTCAGGCTTTTTAATAAATAATAGCCAAATTCAGCACGAGCACATGTTTTTATTCGTAGATCAAAATCAGTACAAACATAACCTCATAGTTTTGACATTAGCTAGGACTCGACACAAAACTACCCACACACAACACCTCCCCTTTAAGTTACAATCAACACTTTAACAAATTAACAAAGACTATTCATAATCAGTTTTGAATACAATCATGAACTCCCCTATACTAAGTTTACACACTGTTAGCACCGTTACTAACACCAATAATTTCAGCCCATTCTTCAGGCGGTGGCACAATCACTGAATCATTGTCATCATCATCACTGTTTGTATCACTTGCATGTTGCCTGTATGCTTGCGCTTCTGTGTGTCCAGGTGGTCTTGAACGCAGTAGCTGGTCAACATGGCGGCGGTGCACGACTCCATCCGATCCCCGCACTGCATACAAGCTTGGCGCAATCATGCCTTCAACCACTCCTCGCTTCCATTTTTGGTCACAATTATATATTCTGTATAAAACATTGTCATTTTTATTGAACTTCTTTACTCTTTCACCTTCTTCCTTCTCCTCTTCTCCTTCTAAGTCCAAGCTGTTATCCAAATCCGGGTGTAGTTGTGACAAAGCAGTCCTGAATTTCCTTCCACATAACATCTCAGCTGGGGTCTTCCCAGTAACTGTGCTTGGTACAGTACGCATTTGAAATAGGACTCTCCCTACTCGCTCTGACCAAGACTCATTTTCAGGCTGCTTTTTCAATTTATTCTTAAGGGTTTGAATAGTCCTCTGCTTGCCCATTTGTTGCTGGGTGGTATGGGGCTCCAGTAATATGTTTGATGTTATTCTTTCGCATGAACTCTTGGAATTCTTTGCTTGTGAATGCCAAACCATTATCTGACACCAATCTCTCTGGCAGGCCATGATCAGCGAAAATTCGTCGCAAAATTGATATTACATTTGCACTTGTCATTGATGAGACTATTTCCATAATAGGCCATTTAGAGTAAGCATCGATAACCACCAAAAAGGTTTTGCCCATGAATGGTCCCATAAAGTCACAATGTATTCTAGCCCATGGCTTAGTTTCTGCTGTCCATTCATGCTGTGTAACTGTTGGGTTATTTCTGTTCAATTGGCATGCATCACATGCTGAGATCATACTCTCAATATCCGAATCTAATGTAGGAAACCATAGGTAGGCCCTTGCCATCATCTTTGTTTGCACAATTCCACAGTGGCCTTCATGCAACACTTTTAGCACTTTTTGCTGTAAAGAAGCTGGAATTATCACTCTGTTGGCCCACAAAATGCATTCTTTGTTTAATGAAAGGCTATCTTTTCTTCTCTGGAATGGTAACAAGTTGTCCTCTACCTTACTTGGCCATGCAGCCATGAAGTAAATAATTTTTCACTTTACTTAAGATCAGGTCTTTATTTGTCTCTCTAGCAATCAGTTTTGAGTTGATTCCCAGTATATCAGTCTGTAGTAGAAAGTTATCTTCAACCCAATCCTCTCTGTCCGATTCTTTGCATGGAGTTGGCCATCGGCTCAAGCAGTCTGCATTTCCCAATTCCTTTCCAGGTCTATATTGAAGATCATAATCAAAGGTATTAAGGGTCAATGCCCACCTAAGCATTCTTGGAGAAATCAGTTCTGGAATTGGTTTGTCTCGTCCGAATATTCCCAACAAAGGCTTGTGGTCTGTACAAATACCAAACCTTCGTCCAATCAGATATTGTCTGAATTTCTTTAATCCAAACATGATTGCTAATGCCTCCTTGTCAATTTGGGCATAACGCTTCTCATGATCTTGTAAGGTCCTGGAGCTCATCATTACAGGTCTTTCAGTGCCATCAGGCATTTTATGTACCAGCACCGCTCCAACTCCATAATCACTGGCATCACATAGCAATAGGAGCTCTTTCTCAAGGCTGTAATGTACCAAAGTCAAGTCTGAAGTAAGTAATTTCTTTGCATCCTCAAATGCTTTTTGTTCAGCCTGTCCCCATTGCCACTTAACCTTCTCCTTTAGTAATCTGTATAGAGGCTGTAGGGTTGTTGTCTTCTCCTTAATAAATCTTTCATAGAAGTTGTACAACCCCAGGAACGCTTTCAAACTTCTTTTGTCCTTGGGTGCTGGTTTCTCTCTGATTTCTTCAACTTTCTCTTTTAATGGATATACTCCATTTTCATCAATTTCATAGCCCAGAAATGACACTCTCTGTGCAGCGAAAACACATTTCTTTTTTATTTAGTTTTAGGCCCAAATCATCAAACCTTTGTAAGACTTGCTGTAGCCGTTCATCATGTTCAGTCATTGTAGCTCCACATACAACTACATCATCCAATAAGCAAGCCACACCTTCTATGCCAGCCAGGGTAGATGCCATTAGCCTCTGAAATATTCCTGGTGCTGCATGGACCCCAAAGGCCAACCTGTTCATTCTCATCAACCCCAGAGGTGTATTTAGGGTCAGGAGCTCTGCTGTCTCTTCATCTACCTTCACCTGGTTATAAGCATGCTGTAAGTCTAGTTTTGTAAAATATTTTCCTCCTGACAGTTGGAAAAATGCTTCATTCGCTGTAGGTAAGGATAGCTATCAGCTTCACATGATGCATTAACTGAAAACCTGTAGTCTCCGCATATCCTCACCTTGCCATCTGGTTTCAGCGGATTGGTTATTGGAGTAGCCCATTTTGAGTGTTTCACTGGAGTTATTATACCGTCATTTATCATCCGCTTCAGTTCATCATTTACAGACTCTCTTAGAGGGAAAGCAACCGGGCGTGCACGCATGAACACTGGTTTTGCATCTTTCTTCAAGGTTATATGCACTAATGGACCTTTGTAATCCCCCATTTCACCATCGAATAACTTTGGGAAACTTCTAGCAGCTTTCTCTTCCGTGACAGAGTTCACAACCTGCACCTCTATCCCAAGTGCATCAAACCACGCACGTCCCAGGAGCGCTGGTCCATTGCCGCAGCACACAATCAATGGTAACTTTCCTTTGCGATCTTGAAACTCCACGTCGACCTCAATCTCGCCTCGTATTTTCAGTGCGTCACTTGTCCATGTTACTAACTTCCTGTCACAGGGTCTCAGTTCGCCTGTGAACGCCTCTTGATGCAGCAGGTACACGCTGTGCGGCAGAATAGCATTGGCGGAACCCGAATCGATTTGCATTGGGATTGGGATACCGTTAATCATTACTTCCACTATATACGGTTTCACTGGTACCGCTCCTGCAGCGGCGGTTACGCTGTAGACTCCAAAATTGTCCTCGCTCGTGCCAGATTCACTTTCAGTCTTCGATTCGCACTCTTAACAAACATTTACACGTGTTTTTGTTTGTTTACAAGCCGCCTTTATGTGGCCTCGAATTTGACAGCTGTGACAGATCGCATTTCGAAACCTACATATTGATGCGTGTCGTTTCGCACAATGTTCACACGGCTTGGCGTTTCGTTGTCTGGCACTAGTGGTGGCACTGATTTTGTTCACCTCCATTGGCTCGCTCGTCTCTTTCTGAGCGGCAATTTGCTGATTTTCCGTAGAACATCCGGCCTTTATCTCCTGTTGCAATGCTTCCATGTTTAGCGCTCGTTGCACGATAGTGTCGTATGAAACATCACAAAGCCTCATCCTTAGCAGTTCTTTTCTAACGCTGTCATCACGCATTCCAAGTATCAATTGTTCCGCAATACGCCGGTGCAAGTTTTCAAAAGCACATCTAGAACTTATATCGTGCAATGCCGCCACGAAACTTGTAATAGACTCGTCCGCCTTTTGTTTCCTTGCGTAGAACTTTTGCGTCTCCAGAATCGGATGTGGAACTGGCGTGAAGAATTTGTTAAGGGTTTCTATGATGTCATCAAATGGCACTTCACTTGGTTTCCTTGGAGATAACAGTGACACGATCAAGGAAAATGCTTCTTTTCCACATTGCGACAGGAACAATGCTCTTTTCTGTGCACTTTCTAGTGGTCCAGCCGCCTCCAACGCGAAGAAAAGTTGTTCACGATAGTTTTGCCATTTATCTTTGTTGGGCTCGAATTTTCCAGGCAGAACAATACTTGTCACGTTTGCGACTGCCATATTTCACGTTTTTTCCGCGTCGCCACTATTGAGTTTCAGGCTTTTTAATAAATAATAGCCAAATTCAGCACGAGCACATGTTTTTATTCGTAGATCAAAATCAGTACAAACATAACCTCATAGTTTTGACATTAGCTAGGACTCGACACAAAACTACCCACACACAACATTTGCCATGTATAATTTATGCTTATAAACCTTCCTCTTGCATCACTCTATCTATTGCAAAAAACCGCATCGAAATCCGTTGCGTAGTTTAGGCAGTGTCTATGTCAGAAAACCCGAAAAAAGACTTTGATATTGCTTTCTCGCCGGGAGTGAAACTCAAAATATCCCTAACGGCAGTCGGTGGCGAAAAATCCGGTTATTATTCTGATCAGCCATGCGTAAAGCTGATAAACGTTAGATCTTCAACGACAATCCTCATTCAACTGGACTCTTTTGTTGCTTTTCGTCTCAGAGGAAGGAAATGTGCATAGGGAACTGTACAAAACAAAATGAAGCCATTAAAACTCGTCACAATATAAAAATCTTCATTTGATTGGACTCATTTTTGTGGCCATTGTGTCTTAGAGAAAAGAAACTTGCAGAAGGGCTCACATATAACGAAAATAAAAACTCGTCACGGAGAAAAGCAGTTATTATTTTAATCATATTTGCGTAAAGCTATAAACGTTAGATCCTCAACGACAATCCTCATTCAACTGGACTTCGTTGTTGTTTTTTCATCATAGAGGAAAGGGATTTGCAGGTGTGCTCACAAATAGCTCACTAATGCTATAAAATCTCGTCACGGAGAGAAGCAGTTACTATTCAGATCATCCATGCGTAAAGTTGATAAACGTTTGATCTTCAACAACAGTCCTCGTTTAACTGGACTCTTTTGTCGCTTTTTCCTCTCAGAGGAAGAAAATTTGCAGAGGGGCTGACGTACAAACAGACTGATGTTTTGAAAACTCGTCACAATACATTAAGCGGATGATTATTTGGATCATCAATTCGTAAAGCTGATAAACCTTAGATTCTCAGTGAAAAGCCTTATTCAAAGGAACGCACATTGTAGAAGAAACTAATTATAAACTACCAATAAAGCTATGAAAACTTGTTGCCATCAGAATTGAAGTTTAAACTAGAACATAGCAAATAACTTAATTCCGTATATAGATAACAACCGCAGTTGTGTTCAGATTAATCTACTTGTGACTACAGACTAGGTTCTTATTTTGGCACTACTCATTTTAGTGATATGTAAGGTTCTCTTCTGAAAATTCTCTTACTCAGAGTTTTTCATTCCCTGATTTTCATAGCTCTGCAGATAAGTAAGTAGAAAAATGTTTTTTATGCCCTTTACTGAGGTCTTTGGGCTCTGAATCACATTTTATATTTTAGGTGAATTCAGAAAATATCAAATTGAAATTCAAAACGAAATTATGAAATTAGTTATTTTACGGAAATTGCTTTTCCAATAAGCTGTCCAAATCTGCTTCCGGTGTAAACAGGAAACTCAAATTATAACAAATTGATCAGAAAATTATCAAATTATTATTGTAAAAGTTTTGTCAAGTGAAAATTTAATTAAGTAGGAATTTATCTGCCTATCGAATCTCAAGAAACAGATGAATTCGCAATTTTACATGAAAAGGTGTTTCGTAAAAGGCGACGTAGAGTTTTTGACCTCGGCTGAATATCTGTCGACTATGGCCAACCGCATAACACTACCTACAATAGCATTCCGAAAGAGGGTTGACGTCAGGCAGGCGGCCGGTCATAAAACATTGCTAAATCCTTTTGCTACATGATTTTGCGCTCAAACAAAACATGATATTCTTATATACCAGCTAGTGCCTGCCCACTATTATAATCATGTAAGTAGCCATAATCACACCACCCACATCTACCCAAAGTAGTCCACTGCTGGACATTAATGCCTCCCCCAAGGTACGCCACAAGGCCCGGTCTCCTTAATGTAATTGTGATTTTTTTTTTTTTCGTGTGGGACAATTGTGATGTACTTAATAAATAACTATTTCCATAAACAGAAGAAACGCTGTGTTGCGTGTCTTATCGCCGAAAATCGACGATCACTTGTCTGAAAGATGCTATCTTAAGTCACGCGTCTCACGTATGAAAGTAGTGCCTAAAGCACGATTTTCTTAGGGTAACATTTTGTACTCTGAAGCAGATAATACAGTAACATCGTGAGATTATATCCAAATGCTGCCTGGTTAATTATAACCCTTAAGACCCCTCCCCTCACCCCCTTTTGAGGGGGCTAATTATGGAGGGAAGTGGGGGGATACGCTACGACGACCTTCGGAACGTAATTTTATGTTTCGTATATAAAGTTGCGTGTAGAATGAAAACGAAAGGATAAGTTTCAATGACATTAAGCATACAGTATGGTTCTTGAAGATTATGGTTCCGTGTGTTAGCAGCAGCGGCTAAGAATACTGCCACCCCTAGTCCACTCAGGATATTTCGTCGAGTTTTTGACCTCAGCTGAATATCTGTCGGCTATGGTCAGCCGCATGACCGGTGCAGCGACCGGTAATACCGCCTACAATAGCATTCCTAAAAATGGTTGACGTCAGGCTAGCTAAATCCGTTTGCTACACTTTTGGGTTCTTACTCGTAGTTGGATTTTGAGTTCTGATTAATCAAGTTGTGCCGACCCCAACTGATTTGGGAGAAGGGCAGGAAAATTATGATACGGTTCTTGAAGGGTACTTTAAAAAATAAGTTTATGGTCAGTTTATTGAGATATTAGCAGCAGCTGTCTTTAATAATAATTGACCTTTTCATAAAGAGATTTTTATACAATTTCCTAGTTATTAGGTGTCACTTTTTAATGTCCTTTATAAAGCACATTGGGTTTAGGTTAAATCTGAACTATTTTTTAACAAATTAGATTTGACAAGGATTTTGTTTTTAATTTAGATTTTATTGTAGAGTACATTCGCTAAGTCTTATAAATTGCGACACCCACACTGTCTTTGAGGTTAAATTAAAATTATATGGATTGTGCTCGTGTTCCGTGCAAGGAACATTGTCGTTATTATAATTAAGCCAACAAGGTTTTACTCTTGAGAGCGAAATGTTCTGAAATTTTCAACCCCAAGAAAATATATAATTCAATTGCGGTGGTATTTTGACAGCCGATGTGGCGCAGTGGTTAGTATGCCTGCCTGCCACGCAAAGGTTCCGGGTTTAATTCCCGGTGGGGTCACTAACAAAGTTAATATTTATCACTTTGTGAATTTGTTCCCAGTCTGGTTAGGACATTGCAGGCTGAACCACCTGATTGTTACTTACATTGTTGTTTACTTCTGCCGTCCCTCACTACCTCCAATGCAGAAACCTGATGGGTCGCTTGCCCACACCGCGGCAGAGAAAGCAAATTTATTTGCCGATCTGTTTGCGAGCAACTCTCGTATAGACGCTGGCTCGAAGTATCCACCCACCTTACCTCACTGTGATTCTTTGATGTCTGAGATCACAGTGCACAATAAAGAGGTCCGTAGAGCCCTTCGCAGTCTGGACGTGAACAAGGCTAGTGGTCCTGATGGCATACCAGCAAGATTGTTGAGGTATTGTGCGCCTGAGTTGTCTCCTGTACTGACACGCTTGTACCGCCTCTCTCTCGTGTCAAAAATTGTACTAAAATCTTGGAAGCTTGCCAATGTGCAACCTGTGCCCAAGAAGGGTAGCCGTGCCGACCCTAGCAACTATCGACCGATCGCCATCACTTCCGTACTCTGTAAGGTTATGGAAAGAGTTCTGAACTGCAAACTGCTTTCGTACCTCGAAGACAATGATCTTCTCAGTGATTGTAAATATGGCTTCCGCCGAGGGCGTTCCACGGGAGATCTTCTAGTGTACGTAACGCATTGCTGGGGCGAGGCCATTGAAAACCACGGCGAAGCAATAGCAGTGTCGCTGGACATTTCAAAGGCCTTCGATAGGGTGTGGCATGCGAGTCTGTTGAGCAAGCTTCCAGCGTACGGCATACCCACTGGCTTCTGTAGCTGGGTGGCTGACTTCCTGAGTGAACGGTCGATCCGAGTGGTCATAGACGGCTGCTCCTCTGACCTCAAGGCTATTGACGCCGGAGTTCCTCAGGGGTCTGTACTCTCCGCGACGCTTTTCCTGCTACACATCAATGACCTTCTATCTTCAGGAATTGTTGGGTACGCAGATGACAGTACTGTCACCGAGAAATATCTGTCCGGCGCAGGAGCCAGTGGTGATGAAATCCAAAGATTGAGAAAGGCTATGATTGAGCGTACGAGCCTGACGTTAAGTAACGTCTCCCAGTGGGGCGATGACAATCTCGTCAGCTTCAATGCTTCAAAAACGCAGGCGTGTCTTTTCTCCGCATAAAGGAGTCCTTTCACCTTTTCTCCTACTTTTCGGGGTACATCTGTTCCAGTGACCAACACTCTTCAACTCCTTGGCATGGAGCTGTCCTCTGACCTCAACTTCGGCACCACCATCGAGTCCAAGGCTCAAATTGCAGCTAGAAAGTTGGGCGTCCTGAATAAAGTCAAGCGGTACTTCACGCCTGAACAGCTTCTAACTCTTTATAAAGCTCAAGTCCGATCTTGCATGGAGTACTGCTGTCACCTTTGGGATGGCTCGGCTAAATACCAACTTGCTGCACTGGATTCGGTGGAATGCAGAGCCAAGAGATTAATAGGCGATAAAAAACTGGTGGCGACCTAGCTTCACAGCCTGGCTCACTGCCGCAAGGTTGCTTGCCTATCGGTCTTCTACAGATTGTACTTCGGAGCGCCACAAAACAAGAAATTGAATTGAATTGATTGTACTTCGGAGAGTGTGCGCGTGAGCTGCATGAGCTCATACCACCGTCTCCTTTCTTCCATCGGACATCCAGACGCACGGCCGGCTACCATCCGTTCTTAGTTGATATACCCACATTACGCACTAAGCGCTTCAAATCATCTTTCATTATGCGCACGGCTAAAGAATGGAATTCCCTGCCTGCGTCTGTATTTCCGAGTGCATATAACCTGAATCTCTTTAAGTCTAGAGTGAATAGGCATCTTCTGGGCAAGCTCGCTCCACGTAGACCCCATCTCTGCTCTAGGGTAAGATTGGGGTCAAGAATAAGCCCATCATAGATAAAAAAAAAAAATATTGTCCGCAAGTAAGATGGTTCCGAGCTTCGGATGGGCACGTTAAGCCGTCGGTCCCGGTTGCCGTCTAAGATGGCGGTCGTTACACAACCATGTCAGAGGCCTGCTACTTGCAGTAGGCGGTTGTAAAACTGCAGGGTTCCTCACTCCTGACAACAGGGTTCATCGGGGTCGTTGAACGATTCGGTGTCCCACACGAAAAGAAAGAAAGGTGGTATTTTTAATGCATAAGCGCCAACAATGTTTCTGATACTCGTCGACTATATTTTTATCTTGGTGCTAAAATTGTTTTTTTTTTCTGATTCAAATCGAAATCTTTGTAGTTTTTTATAATTTAAACTTCATCATCTGCCTGCCCCTTTCCATCTGTTGGGGTCAGCGCAACATGTTTTGTGAGAACACAACAAGGTATTTTTTTATGACCGGCGGCCGCCTGCCTCAACCCTTTTTGGAAATGCTATTGTGGGTGGAATCACAGCCATCATGGAGTTGACCATCATAGTCGACAGATATTCAGCCGAGGTCAAAAGCTCTACGTAGCCTTTTATGAAATACTCTGACTGGACTATTGGTGGCAGTATTCCTAGCCGCCACCACACACATGATTTATTATGCTAAATAATACAGAGTGAAATTTTACTAGTAACTGGTACTGAAAACTCTGGACGAGCTAGTGATATGGAACAAGTTTTCCCAAGGAACACAAAAATAGTTTTGGATTTCATTCTTAGTTTTTTGTTCACCTTTTATTTTTTTAAGCTTTTAGCATGCAAAAATGATTCTCCTCCATCATAAAATATTCATATGTGGATCTGCAGTTCAGCATTCCTGATTAAAGGTTTGAAATGAAAAGTCCTTTTAAAAGGACCTCGGGTTTTAATTTAAAATCCTGCGCTAATGCGACGCTTTCTGAGAGCTTTTTAAATCTTACGTTTGAAATCCAAAACGATGCCTCATTATTTCAGCAAAAATATTTCAGAACCTACATAAAACAAATCTCCATATGAAAAAATTAAAAACATTTTATTTACAAACTACGAGTTCAATTCGAGACGTCTATTTTCTTTTATGTAAAATTAGTACTGTCACTTCAAAGTACTGTCACCGTCAAATAGGTTAAGCAAGCTAAGTCCTGTCATTTTTAATTTTGCAATTTCTAGTAAATTTAGTTGACATTGTTTTCACAGTCGCTTTATTTTGACAGATATCGCGCACTTTACGTTAAATTTGAAGATAATGTTAGTAATTATCTTCTGTCGTTTTACATATTTGAAAAAAAATTACAGCGCTCATGTAAGGTACATTAAGATAATTTATATTACGAGTTTTCTCGATAAACTTAATATAACTTTTTTGTAATATACCTAATAGAAAAAAATACCCAGCTGCTGTCATCACCTTTCACTTAACTTTCACCGTTTCACCGTTGAAGAAGATGATTCCTTGTTTCGGAGGGCACGTGAAGCTGTGGTAGAAAAAATATATTTATAAAAATGCCTTGGTTTTGATGGTAAAAGTTCATCAAGTTCTACGAAGTCAACGTTGCTCAGACAGACTTTTAATACGATTATTTCCAGCGCTGCGACTTAGAACAAATAATTAGGTAGAGGTTATCACAGCAGCAGCAGCTGCAGCCATTGCAAGTAGATCACACTCCACAAGCTCTTCAAGCAACCAACCGTCGTCCCCGCCGGCGGGGACGCGGAGGTCCTTCATTTATGCCATTCTTTGGCAACTACCGGCATATACCCATAGTCCGATCCGTTCTTCCCAGAACAACTCGTAAGCCCAACCGCGATTGGGCTTACGAGTTGTTTGAACAACAACACGCACACTTCCGGGTGAGCCTTCCGCTCCCCGAAAATCAGCTAGGTGTAGATATTGCGACCACTAGGTAAGTAGTTATCGTAGGTATAGTTAGGAAAAAAAATATAGAGGTTACGTTAATACGATCAAATCATACAACTTTAGGCGTATATGACTAAAAGGCAAAATAAGACACCACTACACAACTCATTGGAATTTTGGTTACTACTATATGACCATTACATAACCAAAAGTCGTTTAATCTGTTTTTTTATATGACCAAGATGTTACTAGGGTACTCCCATGTGATGCCGACTAAAAAATAATCTTTGTGTTTCTCTTCTGCTTCCAGGTAAAGAACTGCTGGTAATATAAGTTTTTAGGTTTTCACGGTTGTTCACAACACTAAAATTATTGTTTAAAACAGGATTATTACCGTGATAATATTTTTGTTGATCCCGATATTTCGGGGCGGTTGCACGCCCCATGGTCACGAGTAGACTGGCTTGGCGAGTGATGTCATCTTTCTAAGGGCAAACATATCTGTCTACCCTCTTTCGGATTCGTCGACTGCGTTCTACACGGTTACTCGAATCACTACTATTGTCACTCACTATTTTGTCACGATCACGACACACCACACTAACAGTATCACTTCGCGAGTTTGAAGTCGAGTGTTTTTTGCGGTTGTATACGTTTAATACTGGATTCCACGCACTGGACAGCTTGAAACCATCTTCACGATTAAAGTTTTTATATTTTGTGATTTCGATGGCTTCTCGCACTAAACGAGGTATATAGTGAATAGAAAAGGTTTACTCTACCTTATTCAGGATGTTCGCGATTAACAATTTTATTGTTACATAGCCTGGATTGCTACTGTCAAAAATCTCAATGCATAAAAAAACAAAGCGATACAAGAATATCGTATGATTCTGAACCAAATTAATATTACTATGAACAGTTAAATTCAGTAAGCATCAAAATCGTCGCTAATACTGACATAAAAGATACTGAGTGAGCCATCTGGTAAGCGCCCCGCGCGCCGTTTCCCTAATTTGTGATGGCGCTCTCTATACTTTTATTTGTTCCGAGCGCAAAATTTAATTTGGAAAGGAGACAACTTCGCAAATTTAAATTTTAAACGGAACAGTTTTTAACAAGCTGTCGACGTCCTTTTAAAATCATATTTTAATCAAAGAGCGACACTAATATTGTGACATAAAAAATTCTCTGATAATTTTAGAAACGACGTGACAATTTTTTCCTGTTACGGCTACGATGTTCTATTCTAATCTTTAGATAACAAATCTTATTATATTTAAACGAGCAAAGTGCTTATATGTAGGTAAGTAAGTGGGTATAAAAATACTTGCATGGGTACCTACGGCTCCAACGATTTTCAAGACGCGAATGATTTTTCATGACGAACTGTGATATTTAAAAAAACCTTCTCAGCGTGTTCGGTCCACGACCACCCACTGTTGTACTTTATATAAAAAAAAATGAAAAATACAAATTTCCGAAAAAGGCCTTTAAGTAGACGTAATTCGTAAACCTTATTTACTGGCGGCTCTTTAAGCCTCTTATTCAATTTTCTTGCCTACTGGCCCATTATTACATTATAATACCTAAATAAACTCGGCGTTTATGAGGAAAATGCTTTTACTTACATTATTATGCGTTTTATTTATTGTTCCGTATTTTTACCATACATGTTTAGAAAAGTTGCATAATTTTCTACCGTAGGCAAGATTTGAAAATCGACTTTCGCTATAAGTAGGCAACAAATTATTACCAACGATGCATCTACTATCTGGGTTACTGCAGCTCAATCGTTGCTTGCGAAATTTTAAGTTATAGATGGCACAACATGAAGATAAACAAAACGTCATCATCATCATCTTCCTGCCCAATTATTTGGAGTCGGCGCAACACGTTTTGTTGAACACAAAATGGTGTTGCAAAGGATTTGGCTTAATTTTACGACCGGCCGCCTACCAGACGTCAACCCTCCTTGGGAATGCTTTTGTGGTGGAATAACCGCCACCATGCGGTTGGCCCTGGCTTTTTGGGTCGGGTTGATCCCTCGGTCGCCTCTTATGACCCCCACGGGAAGAGAGGGGGTGGTGCTATTCTACTCTGCCGGCACCACACGGCATATTCTACTCTGCCGGCACCACACGGCATTCTGCCGGCACCGCACGGCATAAAGATAAACAAAACATTCTTTAAAAAATCGGTAGGTATCTACTTACTCATCATTACATGAAGTACCAACTTTTCATATTCTTAACCGTGATATATTCCTAACGCCCCGTATAAGTTATTTTTTGATGTTTCATCTCTGCTCGCTAATTTGCCCCGGGAGCCCACTTAAGCCGCTCAAGGGTTCTTACAGATAGACGCTTTTTTTCGCGCCTGTACTTTTATTCTTGACTTATTAGGTATTTACCTACTTGTAATGAGCTTAAATCCTTATACCCAAAAGTAATTTTGTGAAAAATATAATATTTCAGCACAGTGTAACAATGGATTGTGCACAATGTTGTTTCTGCTTTCCTTCGTTTATATATTAAACTCTGATGAAAAAAATGTAACTCAGGCGGTGTGGTGCTGGGGTTAGAATAGCATCACTCCGTATCTTCCCGTATTGTATGAAGCATCTCAGACATTTGAGAGTTGATGTGTATAACAATTTTAGGCGACAGGCTGACAACCTGTCGTTATAGTGATACACAGTCTTCTGAATGACTCTCATACTTTTGTCACATGTGATGTAAATGGTCGTTTTTTCATCCTTTTACGCTTTGCGTACAATGCACTTTCTTTTTTATTTTATCCTTGTAACGCCCAATGTACATTGTATTGTACAGACTGATAAACAAAATTATTTTCAAAGTTATTTACTTGAAGTACCGACTTTTCATATCCTTAACCGTGATATATTCCTAACGCCCTGTATAAGTTATTTTTTTGATGTTTCATCTCTGCTCGCTAATTCGCCCCTCAACGGTTCTTACAGATAGACGCTTTTCTTCGCGCCTGTACTTTTACTCTTGATTTATTTGCTTGTAATGGGCTTAAATCCTTATATCTAAAACGAATCTTTGTAAAAATTATATAATATTTCTGCACAATGTTAAAATATTTGTGCAAATACATTGTAAGTATTGCATAGCTATAACGATTAATTATATAAATTAAATTTTGTGACTACAAATGAAAATAAGAAATTGGAAAAAATTATTACAACAAAAAATATAGTATGTTCCAAAAAGACCGTTGGGCATTACGAAAGATAATGACATTAGTACTTCACCCACCTGTACAGTTAGTGGTTAGCGAATAATATATTTTATGCTGTTACAGGCCTAAATAAAACTGAAGAAAAAATTGACCTAAAAAGCATTTTTGCGTTTATCCAATATCCAATTAAGTACCGTTAACGTTTGACCAATATTCTACGTAAGTATAGCTCCAAATCACAACTAAAAATAAAATTTCCTTAAAAACGGTCGTCAGGCGTTAGGACAGATTAATACCTTAGCACTTTTGTACCCATCTGTACAGTTTATGCTTGACGAATTAGCTCGTTATCTCTGTAACGACTTTTGGCGGAATTCGAGATGATTCACTTCATTGGTATTCTAGAAGGCGCTGCGAAAGAAAGGTCGTCATAAAAACGATTCTCAGACGCGTCGCGTAATTATGCGATATTTTTCCGCGTCCGATTAAAGTAATGTTTGAATTTCTACTTGCAGTAGGCAGTTAAAAACTCTGACACCAGGGTTCATCGGGTCATTGGACGCATTGGTGTCCCACACCAAGAAAAAGAAGAAGAATGACATTCGTCACCGCATTAAATTGCGGCTGTTGGAGGTCATTTTAACTGCCCTTATTCATTTTAACGATGGCTCTGATAAACCGTAATGTCTACCAATGCGTGTTCAGTTCATTCATGGTACTATCGCATGCATACATATATCACGTCTACATTTCTTCCGGGGTAGGCAGAGCGTAAACGGCCGTAAAAACGGCCATTTACACCACATCTGACAAAAGTTTCACCATAGTAACTGGTTGTCAGCCAGCCTGTCGTCAAAATTTGCAACACGAATCAATCCTCAAATTCCTTACTTGCTTCTTACGACAAAGGTATGAGGTGACGCAATTCGAAGCCGGCATCATAGGGCAAACATTAAGTAATTAAGGTTTTCATTTGTATGGTGGCTGCACAAAAAGAGAATTCGACCCTAATCAGGATTTTGTCACTTGTTACATAGCCAGTGTTGCTTCTCTCAAAATCTCATCAAATCTGCAAAACCTGGTACAACAACGTCATATAATTCTTAGAAAATCTTCATCCAAGAAAAATAACGTTCGTGCCAACCACCTTCTTAGTTACCTTGAGTGGCCCTGATATTCTAGTTTAAGCGTCAAAATCGTCGCCAGTTCTGATTGTGCCATATGTGTAGGCGCCCCGCGTGCCGTTTCCCTGATTTGCGGAGGCTGTCACAAACCGCGATGTCGTCCGGTGTGTGTGCAACTCTCCAAAGGTCGTTAAATCTAAAGGTTAAGTTGAAAATATTTAGATGTGAAGCTGTTTTTAGAATACTTATTCTACTTACAATATTTCAATCAGCTTAAGTGGTCTTTTGATCATAATTATTTTTACCCACGACGGAACGGAGACGGTATAAATGCGTTTGGGTTGAGAGAGTGTTTGTGGGTGTGTTTGTGAAAACCAATGGTCCAAACCAATTATCTTTAAATCACTGGTCTGATTTTGATGCGAGTTTACCGTGATAGATGATGATTTGAATGGCAATACGGCACATCTAAAGCGTTATTGGATACTCTTGCATTTTTTCGCAGGCTACGATTGAGCCACGACAGTCTAGTTGAAAGAGGCGTCGTCGGCACTAGAAAATTCCGAAGGTCACGGGTTCTAATCCTGCCTGCGGTGAATAATTTTGCATCTTTTCCAAAAACTGCACAGTACCTAAACCGTGTGGCTTAGAATAGCATCACCCCATATCTTTCCCGTGGGTGTCGTAACCAGCGACAAAGGGATTTGAGAGTTGATGTGTATTGCAATTTTAGGCGACAGGCTAACAACCTGTCACTATGGTGATGCACACTCTTCCGAAGAACTTTCAAACTTTTGTTAAATGTGGTGTAAATGGCCGTTTTTATAGCCGTTTACGCTCTGCCTACCTTACATGGAATATAAGCGTGATAGTATGTACAGTATTAGCAGAATACAATCCTATTCGTATATTGTAGAGTTGTTTATTTAACACTCCGCGGGGAAAAGCTGTTTTGGCGCCAAAATTAACTTCCTTAACAACCACTCGGCTTAACACGATTGCTTCGGCGTTAAACCTTTATAAGTAAGTCACTTAATATAAATGCTTTGAATCTTATTTGCAGGATATACTGTACAAAACAACAAATAAAGCCAAAAGGATGTCGGTAGAGAATGACGCGTGGCATTAGGCACGCCTTTTGTACTATGTGCAAAGGACACAAAAAAAGTACTCATGAAACTGAACAAGTTTCCCTATGGAAAATGGGTCGAAATATGAAAAAAAAATTTCGACCTCCAATAGTCGGTTAGGCAAATTGTGTGTGGGATGTCCAATTTATTTTTGTTATACCCCCATGTTCTATGGGGAAAGTTTTTCAGTTTCATCAGTACCTTAACCACCCTGTAGTACTCCCTGTAAATTTGTTATTATCGATAACTATATGATAATCCAGCGCATGGCTTATGCGCACGATGAAATGACCGTATGATGAAAACCTTGGAAACCTATTTTCAAACTTTTTATCAAGGAAAACGAACTTTGGTTAAGTACGCGGAAGTTCGAGGCGGCAGAGTTTTTATACCGCCGAGAAACACACGTAACGACCTTGGTGCACAATCTTGAGAGTTAACAAAAGGGTCACTTGACGCTATTTGGGATTTTTGCGATTGTCTCTTGTTATATAGCCAGGGTTGCTACTGTCAAAAATCTCAATGTAGGTTTAAGAATATCAAAACAGCAAAATCTGATAGAAGAAAGTGTTAATTGTGATTCTAGGAATTTTGATCCTAGAAATATTATGATGTTCGTACAAACCATCTTATTTCTGGTTAAAGTCAGTAAGCGTTAAAATCGACGCTAGTATCTACTGAGTGAGCCATCTATTTGGCCCCCCGGGCGCCATTTCCCTAATTTGTGCTTTGTGCGTTATTTTTGCACAGCGCTATCGCATGCGTAAAATGAGTTTTTCCGCCTTATTTTCATACACAACCATGTCAGAGGCCTGTTACTTGCTGTAGGCGGTTAAAAAACTCTGACACCAGGGTTCGTCGGGTCGTTGGACGACTCGGTGTCCCACACGAAGAGAGAGAGAGCAGTGCAAATATAACGCACAAACTGGTGTAACGTGTGTTTTACGCCTTACTCAAACTTTTGTTCTCGTTAAAAAGGTTTTTTTTAAGTATTGTATATCTTCATTTCAGAAGTTACTTAAAATACAATCTCAAGTTACCAAACCAAAAAAAGATGCCAAACAAAAAGGTAAAAATAACGAATGGCAATATTGAAACTCTTGGGTTATTTTCTATTGTTCCGGCATAAGAATAATTTGACCTAATTTCTATCCATGTGTGTCTTTACCGCAGGTCTTAACATACATATTATTATTATATCATGAATATATCCCATGCGAAGTAAGCAGAGCGTAAACGGCTGTAAAAACGGCCATTTACACCACGTTTGACAAATGTTGGAGAGACATTAAAACCTTATACAGGGTGTTAGGGACGGTGTAACGAAAACTTTGCAGGCGTGCTCAGACCATGAAACTGAACAACTTTTACTATGGAGCCAATGGTGGGAAACGAAAAAAAATTTCCGATCTCCCATACAAAATTCACGATTAGCTGACTGACTTTGTATGGGAGGTCCGAAAATTTTTTTCGTTTCCCACCATTGGCTCCATACTAAAAGTTGTTCAGTTTCATGGTCTGAGCACGCCTGCAAAGTTTTCGTTACACCGTCCCTAACACCCCGTATACTTTGTAGTAAGCGGTTAAAGAACTCTGACACCGGGGTCATCGGGTCGTTGAACGACTTAGTGTTCAACTCGAAGAAGAAGATGAAACTAGTCTTTCTCTGTTCTTGGCACAAGATCGAGTTACAATCCAATATTCATTTTAGTCGTAGAGTTTAACAGGGATGCGACTTCAGTAACAAAAAATCAATTTTATTATAATCGATTATTATTGAAATCGATTTTCTAATAATCCATTATTTCTAGTCAATCAGTAAATTGAAATAAAAGTTAATAGTTTTTTCGTACTTTTGTACTTGATTTCACGCAAAAATTATTTTCGGCAGAAGAAAAGTAAACTTCGCCTTGTGCTGCCGGTTTAGAGTAGCATTACCCCATGTTTTTCCCGTGGGTATCGCATGTGTCAAAAATGCGTCGTCATTTTAAATGATCCATAATATTATCACATCTCTAGAGTTTAGTGAAAAACGTTGGAAAACACATCCTTTTTGGCTCGTTATTTCTGTCTGTCTTACCGTGGCTAAGGGTCATATTCACCAGTGTAAATAAAGTTCGTTAGCGGTTACTAATATGATAACTTGTTTTTCGTATAGTGACGGATTAAAATAGCATCACCTTATATCTTTACCGTGGGTTTCGTAAGAAGCGACTAAGACATTAGAGAGTAAATGTGTACCTATTGCAATTTTAGGCGACAGGCTGACAATCTGTCACTATAGTGATACACAGTCTTCTGCATGACTCTTAAACTTGTTTTAGATGTGGCGCAGTTGGCCGTTTTTTGCAGCTATTTATTCTCTGCCTACCTCACAAGGAGTATAGGCGTGATGTATTGCATGTATGTATTCTGCGACGCTGGATGTGATGTAGTGGTAGTGCGACTGCCTTGGACGCAGGTTCCCGGTTCGATTCACGTTGGGTCAGTAACAAAAGGAAATGTTTATGTTATTCCTTTTTTTCGGTCGGGTTAGCACATTACAGGCTGAGCCACCTGAGTGTCTTATTTTTCTTTCATTTGTGTGGTATATAATGTAGTTGTGTGTATTTATTTATAATGTTATGTATGTATTTTATTTATTTATTTAGATATAATTATTAAGTATATATTTCTATTTGTATTTATTTTTTGCCTATTCCTTTCTACCTGGTTGCCTGGAAGATATTGCTACTTGAGCAATAAGGCCGCCAATTGTACAATTGTTTAATTTCACTTTTTATTATACTGTTTTCCTTTTGTGCAATAAAGTATATTGTATTGTATTGTATTGTCAGAAAATAAAGATGGTTCTGTACTTTAGAGGCGTCGATTTCGGTTGTTGTCTATGATTAATTAGATGGCGGTCGATAAACAACCATTCCAAAGGCCTGCTTCTAGTAGTAGGTGGTTGAAAAAATGTGTTCGAAAAACTGTAAATAACTTTCGTTTTAATAATAAAATGAATATGAGCTATTTTCACTCGGCAATTTTTTGTGAGGAGACATATTCAAACTTCCTGGAATTTTCGTGATTTCAGCCTAGCTTTTAGTAAATCTGGCTGGCATATAGCTAAATCAATTCAAATTTCTGCTTTGTAGCCCAAAGTTCTGGAAATTAATTTGCAGTTGCAAAAATTCATATTTCGTGAATGTTTTCAGCAAATCCATTAAGGGACCAACGGGCTAACTTATACTACTTTTTTATAAAAAGAAAAACCTGTATAAGTTAATCCCTTAAATGGAAAGATTTATGTGCATTATAGTACCTACAAAAGGTCTAATTCGTTATTAAAAAACGCGTGAGTCCTTCTTAAAAATCCAATCTTAAAAATCCACTCCAAAATTACCAAAGAAAAAAATGCTTTGAATAAATCGTTATGACGTTCACCTGGTTCGAATTTCACACTACTACAATATTTTCTATTAATCCCGAACCAATCCAGAGGCGATACGATGGAATTATTTCGAACAATGTCAGCACGCCATCCAGTCCCCAGCGGACTTCTGCTACATTTACATAATGGCCACCGGATCTGAGGGTATTATATTATATAGGATGTTACCAATAGAATGCATGATATATTGTTTTTTAGTCTACTTTTTCTTAGAATGGGACACCAAGTTGTCCAACGAGCCGATTAACCCTGGTGTCAGAGTTTTTCAACCACCTACTGCAAGTAGCAGGCCTCTGACATGGTTGTGTAACGACCGCCGTCTAAGTGATTATGGACAGCAACCGGTACCAACGGCTTAAAGTGCTCTCCAAAGCACCGGAACCATTTCTTTTCGGATAATCAGGCAGTTTAGCCTGCAATATCCTGACCAGACTGGAAACAAATACTTACACAAAGTGATAAATATCAACTTCGATAAACATATTCAGTTTTTCTGCCTGTGCCTAGTCTGTATATAAGTGATATTATATGGTCCACCTCTTATAAATAAAGTTCTTTCCCTAACACCCTGTACACACAGGCATCGAAGCAAGCAGGGTGAGTGCCATAAGCTACGATGAATAAATTGCTAAGAAATACCTCACGCAAATATCCAATAAATATTGAAAACCGGAGTAAGATGAGACGCTCCTTTTAACCGAGCTTGAAAAGAAGGTTATCAATTCAACACTTCTGTCTTGTTTTCGTGTGTGACTTTAAGTCCACTACAACTTTGATGGAATTCTTGTTTCACGGGTCCTTTACCTAGCAGCAGACTAGCAGGTTCTTACTAGGTATGAACGGTTGGCACGTGTACGAATTCTTTGTTCATCAGGAGCAAAACGACAGCGACAGCACTTTCATATTTTTCCTACATTTGACGTATAAGTATCTATGTAACCTCCACCTATACACCTGTGATATTCTTAAATTCCTGTGTGTATTGTATGTTTATTTATTTATTAACGAATTTCAATTTGAATTTGTATTTTAGTCTTTAAATATTTAATGTTGGATATGTATTTTTATTACATTGTTCTCATTGAACTCAAAACTGCTCTCCCTCTCTCCCTTCGTGTGTGTGTTACAAAGAGTTGTCTAATAACTCGATAAACCCTGGTGTCAGAGTCAAAGTCAAAACTACTGGTCTGATTGGCAAATATATTTCAAAAATGCAGCTATAGATATGTCAACCTACAAGCTGACGCATACACAATGAAGTCGGTATTTTATTTACAAAATATCAGCATGTTTGCAATTTTTTCGAGGGTGTGCCCTTATTTTAAATCGCTTGGTAAATAAAAACACGATTCGGGTTCGGCCTGAAGGAACTACGAAATTGGGTAAGAGGACCTTCAATCAATCTCACGAAACACTTCTACTAAGAGTATAATAGAAAAAGGATTTAGGTTCCGTGCTTCGTAGGGCACGTTAAGGCCTTGTCCGCGCAGCGAATTTGTTATTGGTACCTCGATTTATTCTTGTGCGAGATTTTGTTTTGTATGGAAATACAACCAGTGCGGAAACTTGCATAATATTCAGTGTGTTACAAAAAAGCTAGAAAAAAAATCGCGCAAAATGAAGTCGCTGTTCGAATAGAGCCTTAGCTGTTGGTTTACTTTAGCGCCCCCTGGTGCATGTATCACCTAGCTAAGAACATTCTCCAGTCAAATCTTCATCTATAACTGAAACTGCATCAAAACCAGCCCAGTGGTTTTGGAGATAATTGGTAATGTTGGTTTGCACACATAAATGCTTACTGCAGCGCCCCCTGGCGAAGTGCTCACGGAATATCTCTAAATCTTATCTAAGAACATGCACCAAAAAATCCAATTCTATCACTGAAAACCGCATCAAAATTCGACCAATCGTTTAGGAGATATTTGGCATACATGCAGGTTTACACAAACACACATACACAAACATTCTCTCACCCCAAACGCATATACCGTTTTTTTTCCGTTGTGGGTAAAAATACACAGCATGATCAATAAGATCAATTCAAATCTCGTTGTGGAAAAAAGAGCGAGCGAGGTAAATATTATTTTCCTATTTTTGATTCGCACCTGAGCCCAGGGGTTCGACTTCAGTAACAGAAAAACGATTTTTCAATAATCGATTATTTTTAAATAGATTAAACATAAATCGACTATATCTAAAGAAAACGTTCATTTTTTAAATAATAATAGTAAATTAATATTTAAAAATTTACTTGATTTTACGCAATTCTCATTTGTGTCATAAATAACTTGGCGTCGAAACAAACTAAAATACATGATATTTATGTATTTTAATTGATGTTACACAAGATCCGAAGTAATTCGTTGGTGCAAAGCGTTGTACTTAAAAATTCTTCAAATCGATTATTTGAACTTGCATAATCGCTCGTTCATTTATGAAATAAATAATTATCGTGATTTTTTTAAATAATCGATTATTTTTTTACATCCCTACCTGAGCCTCGTGGTAGACGTTAAGGTACTGCTCATGTATTCATAGGAACCCAAGGATCCAATCTAAGTGCCCTTTTGTCGGAGGGCCATTGTAAGGGCCCCATCTATTGTGAGGGCCCCAGTCCACGCTAATGTTTGTTTGTAACTGATTTTTAAAAGGCGTTGTATCTCTCTTTCTGAATGGGGCTACAAGTTGATAAAGGATCTGGGTTTTGCCATCGGTATTTTAACTACTTTCTAAGTAAGGTCCATCCACTATCATAGTGTCACGACCAGCCTAAGCGGCCAAGTTACGGTGGCGGCAAACTTACATACCACGCGACCAGCTTAGCTTGGCCTCCCGCTAAGGCTATAACTAGGTTCTACTATACGTAATTTCTACCATCTAAGGTTCATCGGGTCGTTGAACGACTCGGTGTCCCACACGAAAAAGAAGAACCATCTAAGAAATCATAGACATGCCGAGTGGTAGTGGCTAAGAATTCTGTTACCCCTTTTCTACTCAGTGTGTTTCGTAAAAGGCTACGTAGAGTTTTTGACCATATGGCTACAATATTTGCCGACTAAGGTCAAACTGGTGGCGGTAATACCACTCACGATAGAATTCCTAAAGAAAGTTGACGTCAGGCAGGCGGCTGGTCGTAAAATTAAGCCAATTCCTTTTACAACATGATTTTGTGTTCTACAAAACATGTTGCTCCGACCCAAAGTAATTGGGATAAGGGCAGGAAGATGATGATAATAATGAATATATCATACACAGCAGCCTGAACGGTAAATTAACGTGCTTTCCGAAGCACATAAGCAACTTTCATTAATGAACCCGCAATGTACTTAACACACAAGTAATAGGAAAATATCGTAAAAAGTGCTAAGTTGACTAAATTACACGACAACGACTGAACCTGAAACCTCCTGATACTGTAAGAAACGGATAATTACAATACGTCGTCTGACAAAAGTTAGAAGGCTGTGGATCACCATAGTAACAGGTTGTAAGCCTGTGTTGCCTTAAATCGCAATACACATCAACTGTCAAATCTCTTAGTCGCTTTTTGCAAAACCCACAGGAAATATATGGGGTGATGCTATACTAAGCGCGCACCACACGGCACTATGACGATATATAACTGGAAACTACTTATTATCAAACATTCACTATTATTATTAAAAGAGACCCCAAACTCTATAGGCTATTAATTACCAAGTCTATTAAAAACTAGCGGACGTGATGTGGCATCACTAAGCTTGTAATTATTCTGTGAGGGTCCGGTCAACTTTTACCAGCTTTGAATTAATTTCAAAAGGGTATACCCTCTTCCTTTCCCGAATTTATTCTCTGTGGAGATTCTGTATTTAGAACAAAAATTCAGTCGCAAAACTCGCAAAATTATTGATAGTATGAGATTATTTTGAAATAATAGCTAGAGACACAATGTAGAGAGTTCACTGGACCTTTTTTATAATTTTCGCGTTTGTCCCATGTTACATAGCCAGTGTCGCTACTGACAAAAGTCTCAAAGTATAATATGAATGAATATTAAAACAGCAAAATCGGATACAAGAACGTCGTATGATTCTGAGTTAATTTTAATTCAAGAAATAATATTTCATATTATTATGACGTTCGTGGCAACCATTTTCTTGTTTACCTTGAGTTGCTCCTTCTACCATCTTCTTATTTATCTTGCAACCCTGGCTATGTGACAAGTGACAATCGCGAAAATCTGAAATATTATCAAATGATCCTTCTGCAAACTCCCTCTTTCGTGTACTGCTAGTAAAACCTACGTGTCCATCGGATCGTTTATCGACTCGATGTCCCACTCAACAACAGATAGAATATTCAATTGCAGCTCGGAAACAATAGTTTGCATATCAATAAACGGTTATAGCCGTGACGTTTGCAGTGAATGTGTTATTTTCAAGTTATTGTGCGCGGGAAAATTCAATTTATACGCCATTTTGAATTTTAGATTTTGTGCTGGATGCTTCATATTTTTACCCGACTGTCTCAGAAGGAGGGTTATGTTTTTCGAGAGTATGTGTGGTATGAATGTAGGTATGTATGTGGACAAGAAAATTCTTTTTCACTGGCTACAGCCTAAACGGATAGTTGGATTTTAACGTATGAGGTGTCGTTAGATTAGTCTCAGCAGCGCGAGTGACACTGGCTATATTAAAAAATTATATATTCAAGATGGCAGATTTTTACAGCAAAATACTAATTTAAAATTATCTTGTCGGGTTTTTGTTTTTTAGCACATCTACTTGTTGGTATTATTGAAGGACGGTTGAACACAGGATGGAAAATAATTTTAAAATGCTGCAGTGCTGGTTTATGCGTACAAAATATTTTTATTAAATTTTGTTGCATTTTTAAAACTATTTCATTCAAAATGTACCTAAATATTTTGTATTTAATGGGCTTGTGAATTTTTTTACATTACTTTGCGTTGATGTTTCGTAAAAGTATGAAATTTCGGCTTTAACTGCTGATGAGATAAAGAAGAAAGGCTATAAGTTTAAATTCTAATATTTATCCCTTGTTTTATCAAAATGTTTTTTCAATAAACATAACTTCATTACAATAATTATTTAACTTTATTTTAATAGAAAAAGTGTATATTTTTAGGCGGTCTTTCCGCATCTCACTGAAAGGAAAACAACTCACAATTTTATCATTTTGTGAATTAGCCACAAAAACATAAGAGCTCAAAATGCGGTCTTCATAAATATTTACTTCTTCCCCCTACGTTTGCAAGTAATTCATCTTACGAGACAAATCACTTACCCGTATTAAGAATGCAAAAAATACGATGAAAGAGGGTGAATATCCCAAGCCCAAAAATTGAGTGTCCGGGCTGATAACGAGGGTGTATCGTGTAGATATCTACTGACGCAATTTTTTTTTGGGTAGAAGATGTCGTGAACTACCTGGTACAATAAATATAATTTAATTTGAAAAGCTATAAGTCACATAAAAAAAATATTAAAGTGCCATTTTTTCATCGCGGTGGGGTGTCCGGTTTACATTTTTGGTTATTAGATACCCTGTAACGCTAAAGTGGTCTCATATAGACATAAAATTACAGTTATTTTTTAATAACAGTGAACCAATGACTCGATATAAGTATCACTCATCTCTTTAGCTATAATGTACTACGTTTGAGAGACCTGAATACATGTGTCCGACGAAGCCCTTTCATTCCGGAGGGTAAAAACTTATGGCAGAATACCTCCTCACTCCCTGCGCTTACGCACTCCGCTTGCCCTTCGACGCCTTTTATTAGTCCCGCTCTAAAGCTCGGTGCAGATTCACGAGAGCTATGTCACTTCGTTTTTCTGCCATTAGCGAAAATATTTCATTTCTGTGGAGTGGCGACATTTTTTTCATCATTTCGGTGCCTTTTTTAACTCGTGTATTGCTCATTCCTTTTGTCTCAAAATTACTGTGTTTATGTGCTTTAGGAACTGTTTGACTTGAGTGCTGTTGATGTCACTATAATCGTTTTAGTTAAAAAAATATTTGAAATTTACTGTTCTATTTTCATTTCTGCGTTCTCATTTCGGAGGATTCGGTGGACTGAAATGTCTATATCACCCCTCAGAAATGATAAAACCCCACGGAAATTTGGAGAGGCAGGTTGCCTTAGGGTTCCTTGTTGAATTCGAAGGTAGGGTTTGTTAGTTTACGAAACTACTATGAAAACCTCGCTAGACAAATGTAAACTGCCCACACCATAATAGCATACTTACCTATACCTACCCCCTTCGTATTATCTGGTCAGTTAGTAAGTTAGAGAACTACCTACCTACTAATAGGTAGGTGTGTTAGAGAGCGCGCCTACTAGTATGTGAGTGTGTTAGGGAGAGCGCGCATGCCGCGTTCCCATCTACCCACTAGTAGGTAGGTGTGTTAGAGAGCGCGCATGCCGCGTACCCATCTACCCACTAGTAGGTAGGTGTGTTAGAGAGCGCGCATGCCGCGTACCCATCTACCCACTAGTAGGTAGGTGTGTTAGAGAGCGCGCATGCCGCGTTCCCATCTACCTACTAGTAGGTGTGTTAGAGAGCGCGCATGCCGCGTACCCATCTACCCACTAGTAGGTAGGTGTGTTAGAGAGCGCGCATGCCGCGTACCCATCTACCCACTAGTAGGTAGGTGTGTTAGAGAGCGCGCATGCCGCGTACCCATCTACCCACTAGTAGGTAGGTGTGTTAGAGAGCGCGCATGCCGCGTACCCATCTACCCACTAGTAGGTACTAGGTAGGTGTGTTAGAGAGCGCGCATGCCGCGTACCCATCTACCTACCAGTAGGTAGGTGTGTTAGGGAGCGTGCATGCCGCGTACTTATCTACCTACCAGTAGGTAGGTGTGTTAGAGAGCGAGCATGCCGCGTACCCATCTACCTACCAGTAGGTAAGTGTGTTAGAGAGCGCGCATGCCGCATACCCATCTACCTACTAGTAGGGAGGTGTGCTAGAGAGAGCGCATGTCATGTACCCATCTATCTACCAGTAGGTAGGTGTGTTAGAGAGCGCGCATGCCGCGTACCCATCTACCTACCAGTAGGTAGGTGTGTTAGGGAGCGTGCATGCCGCGTACTTATCTACCTACCAGTAGGTAGGTGTGTTAGAGAGCGAGCATGCCGCGTACCCATCTACCTACCAGTAGGTAAGTGTGTTAGAGAGCGCGCATGCCGCATACCCATCTACCTACTAGTAGGTAGGTGTGCTAGAGAGAGCGCATGTCATGTACCCATCTATCTACCAGTAGGTAGGTGTGTTAGAGAGCGCGCATGCTGCGTACCTTTTTTTTTTTTATCTATGATGGGCTTACTCTTGACCCCAATCTTACCCTAGAGCAGAGATGGGATCTACGGTGGAGCGAGCTTGCCCAGAAGATGCCTATTCACTCTAGACTTAAAGAGATTCAGGTTATATGCACTCGGAAATACAGACGCAGGCAGGGAATTCCATTCTTTAGCCGTGCGCATAATGAAAGATGATTTGAAGCGCTTAGTGCGTAATGTGGGTATATCAACTAAGAACGGATGGTAGCCGGCCGTGCGTCTGGATGTCCGATGGAAGAAAAGAGACGGTGGTATGAGCTCATGCAGCTCACGCGCACACTCTCCGAAGTACAATCTGTAGAAGACCGATAGGCAAGCAACCTTGCGGCGGTGAGCCAGGCTGTGAAGCTTGGTCGCCACCAGTTTTTTATCGCCTATTAATCTCTTGGCTCTGCGTTCCACCGAATCCATTGCAGCAAGTTGGTATTTAGCCGAGCCATCCCAAAGGTGACAGCAGTACTCCATGCAAGATCGGACTTGAGCTTTATAAAGAGTTAGAAGCTGTTCAGGCGTGAAGTACCGCTTGACTTTATTCAGGACGCCCAACTTTCTAGCTGCAATTTGAGCCTTGGACTCGATGGTGGTGCCGAAGTTGAGGTCAGAGGACAGCTCCATGCCAAGGAGTTGAAGAGTGTTGGTCACTGGAACAGATGTACCCAACAATTCCTGAAGATAGAAGGTCATTGATGTGCAGCAGGACAAGCGTCGCGGAGAGTACAGACCCCAGAGGAACTCCGGCGTTAATAGCCTTGAGGTCAGAGGAGCAGCCGTCTATGACCACTCGGATCGACCGTTCACTCAGGAAGTCAGCCACCCAGCTACAGAAGCCAGTGGGTATGCCGTACGCTGGAAGCTTGCTCAACAGACTCGCATGCCACACCCTATCGAAGGCCTTTGAAATGTCCAGCGACACTGCTATTGCTTCGCCGTGGTGTTCAATGGCCTCGCCCCAGCAATGCGTTACGTACACTAGAAGATCTCCCGTGGAACGCCCTCGGCGGAAGCCATATTGACAATCACTGAAAAGATCATTGTCTTCGAGGTACGAAAGCAGTTTGCAGTTTAGAACTCTTTCCATAACCTTACAGAGTACGGAAGTGATGGCGATCGGTCGATAGTTGCTAGGGTCGGCACGGCTACCCTTCTTGGGCACAGGTTGCACATTGGCACCTACCCATCTACCTACCAGCAGCGTACCCATCTACCTACTAGAAAATATGCGTGTTAGAGAGCAAACATACCGCTTACCTATCGACCTACTACCTACTTACTCTACTACCTACCTACTGCCTACCTTCTACCTATCTACTACCTACCTCCAACACCCTCACTCGTTCCACTTTGCTACAACTGCTGATTCCTCACTCGTCTTACTCTGCTACAACTGCTGATTCCTCACTCGTCCTGCTCTGCTAAAACTACTGATTCCTCACTCGTCTCACTTTGCCATAGTCACCAGTTCTTAACTAGTCCCACCCTGCTGTAGTCACCAGATCCTTACTCGTCCCACTCGGCTGTAGTCACCGGTTCCTCACTCGTCCCACTCTGCTGTAGTCACCTGTTCCTCAATCGTCCCATTCGGCTGTAGTCACCAGTTTCTCACTCGTCCCACTCTGTTGAAGACACCGGTTCCTCACTCATCCTACTCTGCTGTGGTCACCAGTTCCACACTCGTTCTACTTTGTTGCACCCGCTACGTTGGTTCTTCGCTAATCCCTTCCCACACAGGCTTATTTTTGACTATTGGTTAAATCCAATCGCATTGAAAATTACCATACAGAAACAGAACACTGCCTACCTAGAGAGACTCGCACTTGACCACTTCATTTCGATGGACATATTTCATTTCGGTGCACACTTATTATTATTTCGGTGGACAATTATCATTTCGGTGCACACTTATTATCATTTCGGAGGACTTTTTTCATTTCGGTGCACACTTATTATCATTTCGGAGGACTGTTTTCATTTCGGTGCCTTTTTCAAAATTCAAACTCGAATATCTCAGCTTCTGATTAAGATATTGCTAGCATTTTTACACAGTTAAAATAAATCACCATAAAGATTAGCATTATGTAAAAAAAGTTCCTAAAAACGGAAAAAATAAAAAATCCTCCGAAATGAGACAAAAAACGCAGTTGTCGACATTCACCCAAGAAATCTATATACAGATCCAAATTGATAGGAAAGTAAGAAGATAGGTAAGTAAGTAGGTACCACAGATCAGGGAAACGGCGAGCAGAGCGCCTTTACAGATGGCTCACTCAGTATTAGCGATAATTTTGACGCTTACTGGCTTTAACTGGAATCTCAGGGGAACCCAAGAAGAAGAATACCACGAACGTCATATTTCTTGAATTAAAACAGGCTCGAAATCTTATGACATTCTCGTACGATCTAGGTACTTTGAGACTTTTGATAAAAAAAGTGCAGCAGTGAACGTCTAATGTGATTCCTGTTTTTATTTTAACTAAACAAAGTCGTAATTAAAAAAGTGAATTGTGGAGAAACTACCTAGGTATTAGTAGCCTGTATCTTGAAAAATAGTAGTATTTTGTTTCGTGTAAGACACCGCGTCATCGTTCTTCTAAACTTGATTAAATAAAGGCTTCAGTAGCGTAACTATCTCCAGCGATAAAGAAGCTGGTGCCGTGGTAGTTAGTTTAAAAAAATTACACCTGGTCTGATTGGGTTATTGAGCATTTTGTTTGGCAATTATTATTGAGTAGATTTTTTTTTTAATACCTACGGCTAGAAGCAGATGTAGGAGAAACCACTGCGCTGATTACTATTAATTCTACGGTTTAGGCTACACGGATTAAGCTGTGCGTGGCTTAAACTTTTGCATATCTACATGTAGGCTCAGGTGCCTCGAGATTGGTCTTAGGTTTAGTAATTTAGCTTTAGATCTAGATCCAGTATAATCTAGATTGCTGTAAAGAGGTCACGTTCTCGTGACAATCTCGCAAGGTTAAATAGGTACATGATTAATTTAGTTAGAATCGTAATCAGTCTGTGGTTTTTCAAGATAAAGCTTTTGCTACATGATTTTGAGTTTTAACAAAACATATTGCGCAGACCCCAACTGATTTGGGATAAAAATAAGGGCAGGAAGATGATGATGATCAATTTCTGATACTCAGATGTTTTACCCGACTGCTCCAGAAGGAGGGTTAGGTATGTTTTTTTTTATATCAAAACACGACTTTAAAATTACTGCAGTCGGGTTGGTGTTGCTGTTTTCTTTTATGTTAAGGCGAAGAATGCCTAATACTTATAGCAAATTAATGTATAAAAATCAAGGTGAAAAAAGATACTTAATTTATGATTCAATTCCAAAGTTTGATTAGTTTCTGAGGGTTCATTACAAGTTATGGACTAGAGAAGAAACTTGTTGATCTTTCATTACGACGTACTTGTGTCTGAGGTTACGATCTCAAACTTAAGATAGCATCACCCTATTTAAATTTCAAGATATCCAAACTTTTACTAAATTCACACTTTTATCTAGGCATTTAATCAGTCGCAATGCAGCGTATTGACCTAGAAAAAAAATACCGGAGAACTTTTGACCTAAAGAAGTAGAATACAAGTGAAAACAAAATTTTAATCTTGAAAATACCCACGACAGCGTTTCCTGCAGCGGTCCCTGGTGAATTAGAAGCGTAAAACCTATTTAAGAACATCCAACAATCAAAATCATACCCATTACTGAAAACCGCATTATAATCGGACTAGTGGTTTTGGAGAAAATTGGGAACGTTGATTGGCAACAAACAAATGTTTATTGCAGCGCCCCCTAGTAAGTTGTTGTTCGCATAATACCTATCTAAGAACATGCACCAAAAAAAAATTCAAATCCTTCACTGAAACCGCTTCAAAATCGGACTAGTGTTTTGGTAGATTTGGGAGTTTGCACATACAAACAAACACACATTCTCACATCCAAACGCGTATACCGTCTCCGTTCCGTCGTGGGTAAAAATATAACATCTGTTTCTTTTATGCTTTCAGGTAAATGGAAGCTGAAAATCAGGAGCAGGTGCCTCAGAAACGTACTTTAAGAATTGAGTAAGTTGTCGGATGTCTTGTGATGCCTGTTTAGAATAGCATCAACCTAATTCTACCCGTGGGTGTCTTAAAAAGCGACTATAGGATAATCATCCAGGCACCAGCGTTCCCCGTCAATGCAACATCTTGCACTGCGCTCGCCAATCCGCCTGCCAAGCGTGGTGAGTATGGCAATACCCCCGTTAGGGGGAGGCAAATGTCCAGCAGTGGACTGTTGTGGCTGTTATGGTAAGTAGTCGGATGAAAAGACGGTGGTCTCTGCAGACACTATCATCAAAAAATAGAGTCCTACTCAAAAGGACAGCTCACCCCTTTTTCCGATTATTGATACCTATTACCCTAGGGTAGGCACTTTCTCTTTCAGAATTTTTGAAATGTGATACCTATTATATTTAGGTACATTGCTTATATTAATATCACACTTACACTATTAAAACCACAGATTAAAACACACTATACATATGTATTGGGCGCTCACTAACAGTTACTATGTGTTCTATTCAATAGTCCGATGATCACTAAATTAATCAAAGTCAAAGTCAAAGTCAAAAATCTTTATTCAAATTAGGACATAAAAATATCACATAATGATAGTCATATTGATAATCGATTATTCAGTTGACGGTGATCATCGGATCTAGTGGGGAAATAAACATAGAAATATGCTACTATAGTACCCACATTCAAATAGGCCATATTTGACAGCTGTCAAACCCATACTAGAAAACATGTCAATAAAGAAAAATACATCTTATGTCATTATCATAATTTTGACAGCTGTCAAATATGGCCTATTCGAATGACGGTACTAGAGCATATTTTCACGGGTTCAGATCGGATCCGAATCGGACGTAGTGCAAAACCATTCTAACTGGACTCGCTCCTTTCTAAAAGAAGTAAAAAAGACATAAGGAAAAAACAAAATTTACATCAAGAATATGAAAATTATTTATTGTTTGTGAAGTTAAAAGCACTATATCATTGCGCATCTCCTTTTGTATTCTTAAATACTTTTCCAAACAATGCAAAATAAGGTGGGGATCACACATAACGTCATTTTGGCGCTGCGTAACCCATGCGTTAGGACTATACCCACCTTACTCCCCTGTTCCCATAAGGGTATACTTATGTCAAACGGTTTGACAGACGCATCCGTCGTACGATACGCAGCGCTAGCGGAGCCGTCTGTCAAACTGTTTGACATAAACCGTCATCATCATCTTCCTGTTATGTTTTGTTTGAACACAAAATCACAAAATCATATTGCAATAGGATTTGATATAGGTAATTTTACGACCGGGCGCCTGCCTGACGTCAACCCTCTTTGGGAAAGCTATCGTAGGTGATATTTCCGCCACCTAACGGTTGATCATGGTCAGCGGGACGTGCATGGAATTTACAATTGACATAATAATCATTATATAATTTTAATAGTTCCGCTATGCTACTAGTTCCGCTATGCTACTAGTTCCGCTATGCTACCATTTGAAAATGGACTGTCGGACAGAAAAATGTTACGTGGCTATAATTTTTTTTACACACATCACGTCTATATCACTCGCGGCGTAGACAGACCGTTCTAAAGGTTTGCTTTACGAAATCTTGTGTCATAATAGTGACAGACTTTCAACCTGTCGCCTAAAATTTTAGTACATTATGAAACTTCGAAACTACTACACCGATTTCAAAAATTCTTTCGATATTAGTAAGCTACAACATCCCTTAGTAACATCACTTTTTGCCACGGAAAATATGTCGTTCCTGCAGGAAAACGGCCAGGAAATCACAGAGCTGGCCTTTATAAAACTGTTTTGCAGCTAACCCGTCTACTAACCGATCTTTTTGAATGGGCCGCTTCTGCTTTTATATAAATATCGAGGATCTGAAGTGCCTGATGTAGACCATAAAAAGAGCCCATCTAAACTATAAAGGTACGAAAATAGCTACATAGCAAAATTTGTTCAGCATAACGGGCGGCTTCTGCTGAAGCAGTATATTGAAGGTCTGGAGTACCTGATGTAAAAGATACGAAAGTGGCTTCGCAACAAAAGATTTTCAGCCTAATCGGCCGCTTCTGCTGATACATTGTTATTGACTTTTTTTACTACGAGCAAAGACCCGATTCCCGCAGGAAAACGAGCAGGTAAGTAGCAGCGGGTCATATGTTTTAGGCCGAGCGTCATGACGTAGGTAACCACACTTTTTGAATAAACTAGAGGAAAGCCCGGCTTCGCTCGGGTGAAATGAAACTCGTACTTGCGTAATTCTCAAAATTATTGAAGCAAAGCAGAAGTGTAGGTATAGCGGGAAATCGACGTAACCCTATCTCGACAGCACGCTATCTCGATCACTTCTTTGGTCTCAAACGCTCAAATACAACATGGAATCTCGCGGTGATAGCGATGACAAAGTGACAACCCGAGATAAGAGAGAGAGAGACAGAGAAGGAAATAGGATCGCGGATTTGGTGAAGATTCTTTACAGCTGAGCCCAGTAAAACCGATCTATTTACTGTGACTCGATGCTAATTTAAGCCATCATTATACAAACTGCTATGGGTTGGTGCTGATTTAAGCCGACATTACACTCGTCGAAATAGCAAGATATATCTTAGGTCTTTCATTGTGTTTAACAAATAAATGTGTTACTAAAACTTCAAGTAAATACACAAAAAAATATGTTTTATGTAGTATTATGTCTGTTTTGCTTCAGTTGTATTCGGTTCTTTCGGTATTTTGGTATTTTGCTTGCTAATCTTGGTGATTGTGTTGTGGCAAATACCGCCTGTGGAAACCTATGTCCAGCAGTGGACTGTTGAGATTGTGGTAGTTATACTTGGTGTTAGGAAAAGTACTGCGTTCCTTTCGAGGGATGAACCAGCCCATGAAACTGAACAACTGAGGCTAATTTTTTTAGCACTTGAGGGTCTGCAGTACCGGATGTACCAGGAGCATGCCTTAACTATAAGAGATAAGCACGATAATGGCGCCATAGCAAAAGTTGTTTAGCATGATAAGCCGCTTTTGCTGGCATATGGATATCGAGGATCTGGAGTAGGTACGTGATGGCCTGTAGATCTCGTTAAGGCCTACAACTTTCCCAAAGAAACTAATAGTTTAGCACGCATAGTTTTTGATTTAAACCACTTTTTAGTATGACAGCTGACACCTGTCATGTAGATCTCGTTAAGGCCTACAACTTTCCCAAAGAAACCAATAGTCTAGCACGCATAGTTTCCGATATAAACGACTTTTTAGTATGACAGCTGACACCTGTCATGTAGATCTCGTTAAAGCCTACAACTTTCCCAAAGTAACCAATAGTCTCGCACGCATAGTTTCCGATATAAACGACTTTTTAGTATGACAGCTGACACCTGTCATGTAGATCTCGTTAAGGCCTACAACTTTCCCAAAGAAACCAACTTCCTTCAAGGAAGTGGTAGTCTATCGTGCATAGTTTCCGAGATAAACTAGATTTTAGTTTGATACCTGCAAACCCTGAATCATGGGCTAGTCCAGCCAGGATATCTGGAAATAATCATCTTTAAATGTTCTGAAATGTTCTCATAACCAACTCAATAAACACTTTTCTTTCTAGCTGTATTTTCAATTTTTGACGTATTCGAAAAAGGTAGCATAGCGGGACTGGTAACATACCGGTCCTAAGGGTTAATTTTTATACTTAAGTATCTTAATTTTATTTGACATTCTATTTTGTTGATGTACCTACATTGATTTTATTCATATTATTCTTTAATTCTTGACATGTATTTTTTACATTTACTGTAAATCTACTTTTTATTTTTATGCTTTGACATTTTGTTGCTGAAATATTTAAGTACCTATATTATTTTATAGACGAAACAATTAGAATATTCTACTGTAATTTTTATTTTGTTGAGCTGTTTTTGGCTATTACTTTTAATTTATATTCTAACTTAGCTAGGGTAGCATAGGGCCTGTAAGTATTGTAAATTTTAGAATAGGTGCACTTCTGGGCAGGTTTTTGGGGGGTTTTCCTGTCCAGGGGGTCCGACTAACCTGCAACACCTTATTTTAAAAGATTGACAGAATGTATTTCCATTTACTTCTCATTAGGGCATAAGGATAGGTACATGCTGTGTGGTTAGCCTGGCCAGCCCCGAGGCAGTGCCTTTATTTTTATTTTTTTTATCCCGCCCGAGCCGCGTTTAGGGTAGGAACACAAATTGTTATAAAAAAGAGAAAATTTTACACTACAAATTTTCTCTTTTTTAGGTTTGAATTAGAATGTGACTTTCTTAAAGTGAATTTTGTAATTCCTACTGAGAAATAAATACATTGATTTTTGATTTTTGCAGACATTGTAGCCAAGGTCAAAAACTGTACGTCATCTTTTACGAGACACCCTTGAACGATTCGGTGTCCCACACGAAGAGAGAAAGAGAGATAGGGATGGCAAAATTCTAGTCGCTACCACACGGCCCTAAACTTGACACTTGACATAAACCGTATTAGTATGAAAATAATGTAGAAAATCGCATTTTCCTGACGCATGCGTTACGCAGTTCTAAAATAGCACAGCAAAACGGATGTTACTTGTGATTCCCACCTAAGTCCCACGCCTTTTGGAATTTCTCCAAGAAAAGCTGGAATTCTTCACGAAATTTTTAAGTCTGCCGAAATATAACCTAAAACTTACTATTAGCAGCTTTTCAGCGAAGTTAGGTTTAAAAATGAGGCCATTAACCGTTGATTTAACACATTAACTGCAGACTTCTGCTGAAACTGCTGGTTTTGGGTGTTTTCTTTTCTTTAGTCCGCATAAAGGAGAATGATCATTTTATGTTCTAAAAAACGTCACACATCACAAGTCACGGAAAATATACAGGTTGTAAGGGACAGCAATCCAAAAACTATAGGTAGGTATACAGGGAGTAAGAGAAAGGGTATAACAAGGCGAAAGGAGGTCAAGGTACTCATGAAACTGAACAACTTTCCCCATGGAACATAGGTCGAAATATGAAAAAAAATTTGGACCTCCCATACAAAATCGCCGATCAGTTGATTTATTTACTATATCATCTATGTATGTTTACCCTTTCTGTTACTCCCGGTATGATAGGTATTAATTTAAGTGTCGTTGGAAATATATTATTAAAGCCTTTACAAAGCTGTGGCGAAGTGGGATCAAAAGTATTGCCAACTGTCACTAAACAGTATTTTGTGTTCTGGGGTTTCAAACAGGAATTATAAAGTTCGAGGGAGTTCAAAGGACGTCATTTACATTTTGCGTAATTTGAGGACACGCATTTTTGGACTCGTCTTTTAACCACGAGATGACATACCTACTGGGATAGAATCATTCCTATTTTTTCTTGTGTCGCAAATTAGGGAGATGGCGGGGCGCCTTTACAGATGGCTCACATAGTAATATGAAAAATAAAATTTGGACCTCCCATAGTTACTCAAAATCAATATTACGATAAGTTGGATCGGCAATTTTGTATGGGAGGTCCATTTGTATACCTATTTGAGCCCTATGTTCCTTGTGGAAAGTTGTTCTTTATCACCAGCAGATTCTGAGTATTCCACCTGGTATAAAACACAATTTGGTTCAGTTATTTTTTAAAGTCTACCCTTTTCGTGGCTTGAAGTTAAACTAGCTACACTCAGTTCCCACTGCCTGCTCAAAAGGGGTGTAGTTAATACAACTTTGCGTTTAATTGTTCGATTAAAACTCGCAAACGTGGAGCTCCCGAGTGGAAAACAAAAGGTGGTGCCTTGAGGGTACCGTTGGTAGATTTTATGAGCAAAAGCGCTGTTCTTGTCAGGGCGGGTCTCTCTTTTCGTGTGGGACACCGAGTCGTTCAACGACCCGATGAACCCTGGTGTCGGAGTTTTTCAACCGCTTACTGCAAGTAGCAGGCCTCTGACATGGTTGTGTAACGACCGCCATCATAGACAGCAACCGGGACCGACGGCTTAACGTGCACATCCGAAGCACAGAACCATCTTACTTGCGGACAATCAGGTGGTTCTGCCTGCAATGTCCTAACCATACTGGGAACAAATTCACAAAGTGATAAATATCAACTTTGTGAGTGACCCCACCGGGAATTTAACCCGGAACCTTTGCGTGGCAGGCAGGCATACTAACCACTGCGCCACATCGGCTGTAGAAACGGGCGGGTTGTACACGTGCTCTACGCAGGATATGTGCGTGTTATGCACGTGCTTACGCGCGCGGATCCAACGTGTGGGTTGGGCAACGGTGACTTTTTGTAACACTCGCACAACCCGAGTAGACCGTGTAGTTTAATTTAGTCGATTAAAACTCACAAACATGGAGCTCCCGAGTGGAAAACAAAAGGTGATGCCTCGGGAAAAGGCTGGTCCGTGTTATGAGCTATAACGGTTGTGAAGATGGGTTCTACGCGTGTTCTACGCGGGCTCTATTCATGTTGTGTGCGTGCGCGGCGCATATTTTACTATTGCTCTACGTAGACACGCGCACTGACTCAACACTGACTCGCAAACGCAAAGTACCCGAGTGGAAAACAAAAAGTGGTGCCTCGGTAAAGGGATGTTATAAGCTACAGAGAAGGCTTCATACGTGCGCTACGCGAGTTCATCTACGCAGATCGCACGTTGCACTTGCGTAAAGCCCGCGTACCTACATTAATTTTTCGATTAAAACTTGGTCATGTCCGTGTCAATTGAGAATCAATCCGGATTGCAATCCCTACCGACAGCCTCCAGCCGGATCACGGAGCTACATAGAGTGAAATTTTACTATTGACCGATAGCGAAAACCCAGAACCGGCTTGTTATAGGTAAGGAACAACTTTCCCCAAGGAATATAGATTGAAACACGAAACAATTTTTTTGGCCTCCCATATTAGGTAATTCAAATCAGCTGATCGGCAACTTGTATGGGACGCCCAAAATTTTTTTTCGTATTTCGTCCTATGTTCCTTGGGGAAAGTTGTTCCTTATCACCAGCCAGTTCTGAGTTTTTGCTATCGCTCACTAGTAAAATTTCACCCGATATTTTTACAGAAAATCATTTATTATGCTATGATTCAATCTACGATGTCCTAAACAAACGGGATCAATCTTACAAAATGATACATTGATAAAAAATATCACCTTTGTGTGCCCAGGAAAATTGAAGAGAGAGACTCTTTGTGGTTCTCATATGTTGTTAGGATATTTTATATAGTTCATCAAATACGGGGTGTAAGGGACAGTTCTCCGAATACTGATAGGTTGTAGTCAGGCCATGAAACTGAACAACTTCCCATAAAAAATGTTTCAGGAGACGTAAATTTCTTTTTACCCGACTGCATCAGAAGGAGGGTTACGTTTTTCGAGAGTATGTATGTATGTAGGTATGAACGTATGTATGTGGACAAAAAAAATCTTTTTCACGGGCTACAGCCCAAACGGATAGTTGGATTTTGACATGTAAGGTGTCGTTAGATTCGTCTCAACAGCGCGAGTGACACTGGCTATATTAAAAAATTATAGATTCAAGAAGGCGGATTTTAACAGCAAAATACTACTTTAAAATTACCGCAGTCGGGTTTTTTGTTTTTTAACACATCCATTTGTTTGATATCTCATGCACATTCACGATTAGCTGACTGCATTTACTATGCGACGCAAAAAAAAAACTTATGTTTCCTGAAATATTTAAGGGAACTTGTTCAGTTTTATGGTCAGAACGCACCCTATCAGCATTCGGAGAGCTGTCCTTTACACCCTGTCTAGTGATTTTGAATAAGAATACCATATTAAATTTTTGTGGCTGGCGTAAGAGGCTAAAAACTAGAAGACTTCATAAATGAGTACCTATTGCAAACTTGACACTATTGTAGTTCATGATTTTTCTGAAACGAACGAAGTCCTTTTCAAACGTGGCAACGATGACCGTAATTTTACGTCCGTTGACGCTCTGCATTACCCACAAGGTATAAAAGCGTGATGCGTGCATGTAATTTTGAATAGAAGTGTACGCTGTACTGTACGTGAAAAGCTCTATGTAGATAAACGTAATGAAACTGCGGCTCTGTGGTTGCGAGAGTGGCGTTAAGTCTTTGTAAACCCTGCGGGTAGCTTGCTTTGCACTGTCGACTATGGATAAACAATGGTGTCATGGATGTACTTAGTGTGCAAGTACATCTATACAATGTTAAGCTGATGAAATTGTCCCTTGCATTGCATGGAAATGACATTTCTGAAGTCCGCTTACTCAGTGCTAGCAATAATTTTGACGCTTACTGACTTAAACTGGAATGAACAAGAATCTTAGGCGCAAACTCCACCAAAAAGACGAGGGATGAACTAAGAAGATGGTTGCCACGAACGTCATATTTCTTGCATAATTAGTCTTTGTAAACCCTGCGGGTAGCTTGCTTTGCACTGTGGACTGTGGATTACCGTGGACTCAGTAAACAATGGTGTCATAGATGTACTTACGTAAGTACATCTATACAATGATAAGCTGGTGAAACTGTACCTTGCATTTCATGCTAATAGTTGAAATAAAGTAGCAGCCGTGCCATTTCATAAGTCGGTAAATATTTCGTATACTAGAATTTAGAAAGTCGTCGCGCTGGGCGTCTTTACAAATTAATTCAGTACTAGCGACAATTTTGACTGACGATTACGGAAATTTCAGAGGAACTCAAGGTAACTAAGATGGCTGCCACGACATATTTCTTGCTTTTAACCTTTGTAAACCCTGCGGGTAGCTTGCTTTGCACTGTCGACTGTGGATTACAGTGGGCTCAGTAAACAATGGTGTCATGGATGTACTTAGTAAGTATGTATGTTCGTACATCTACACAATATTAAGCTGATGAAATTGTCCCTTACATTTCATGGCCGTGACATTTCATAAGTCCGTAAGTATTTCGTAGCGGGACGCCTTTACAGATGGATCACTGCTAGCGACGATTTTGACGCTTACTGACGTTTACTGGAATGAACTGGAATATCAGAGGAACTCAAGATAACTAAGAAGATGGTTGCTACAAACTTCATATTTCTTGCAGTCAAGTGCGACTCAGAATCATATTATCGTTCTTGTATCAGATTTAGTGCTGTATTTCGTACTCGTATTGAATTTAGCAACCCTGCTATGTAACAAGTGACAATCGCGAAAATTCTAAGTAGGGTTGAGTGATTCTTCTGTAAACTCTCTACTTTGTGGTTTAGATATCGGAAAATATTATTAAATGTTTTTACAGAATCACGTTGTAAATACGTTACTTACTTAGTTCGTGTGTCCTTTTACACAACGGTGTCAGAGGCTTGCTACTATGTAGTAATAATCGGTTGAAAAACTCTGACACCCTGGGTTCATCAGGTCATTGCACGACTTGGTGTATCACACGAAGAGAGAGACTGTGTAAAAGCTGGTAGATAAACGTAATGAAACTGCGGCTCTGTGGTTGCGAGAGTGGCGTTAAGTCTTTGTAAACCCTGCGGGTAGCTTGCTTTGCACTGTCGACTGTGGATAAACAATGGTTTCATGGATGTACTTAGTAAGAAAGTACAATACAAAGTTAAGCTTGTGAAATTGTCCCTTGGATTGCATGGCCGTGACATTTCATAAGTCTGTAAATATTTCGTAGCGGGGCGCCTTTACAGATGGCTCATTCAGTGCTAGCAATGATTTTGACGCTTACTGACGATTACTGGAATCTCAAAGGAACTCAAGGTAACTAGATGGTTACCACAAACGTCATATTTCTTGCTTTTAACCTTTGTAAACCCTGCGGGTAGCTTGCTTTGCACTGTCGACTGTGGATTACTGTGGACTCAGTAAACAATGGTGTCATGGATGTACTTAGTAAGTAAGTACATCTATACAATGTTAAGCTGATAAAACGTCGCGCGAGGCACCTTTACAGATGGCTCACTCAGTGCTAGCGACGATTTTGACATCTTAGTCTTTTACTGGAATGAACTGGAATCTCAGAGAATCTCAAGGTAACTTAGAAGATGTTTGCCAGAATTCAATTCAAATACGCTCGGAATCATCAGGTTTAGATCTGTATTACATACTCTAATGTAATCTAGCAACCCTGGCTATATAATAAGTGACAATCGCGAAAATCCTAAGTAGGGTCGAGTGATATTAAATGTTTTTTATAGAATAACGTTGTAAATATGTTACCACTTAGTTTATATGTCAGAAACTTGCCACTAGTACCTAGTAGTCGGTAGAAAACCTCTGACATCTGTGTTCATTATGTCATTGCACGACTCGGTGTATCACACGAAGAGAGAGACTGTGTAAAAGCTGGTAGATAAACGTAATGAAACTGCGGCTCTGTGGTTGCGAGAGTGGCGTTCAGTCTTTGTAAACCCCGCGGGTAGCTTGCTTTGCACTGTCGACTGTGGATAAACAATGGTGTCATGGATGTACTTAGTAAGTACATCTATACAATGTTAAGCGGGTGAAATTGTCCCTTGCATTTCATATTAATAGTTAAAGTGGCAGTGAAATTTCATAAGTTCGTAAATATTTCGTTTAATGGAATTTAGGAAGGCGTCGCGCTGGGCGCCTTTACAAATGGGTCACTCAGTGCTAGCGACAATTTTGACGCTTACCGACGATTACTGGAATCTCACAGGAACTCAAGGTAACTAAGATGGTTGCCATGAACGTCATATTTCTTGCATTTAATCTTTGTAAACCCTGCGGGTAGCTGTCGACTGTGGACTACTTTGGACTCAGTACACAATGGTGTCATGGATGTACTTAGTAAGTACATCTATACAATGTTAAGCTGATGAAATTGCCACTTGCAGTTCATGTTAATAGTTGAAATAAGGTACGCTGAGCGGCCGTGAAATAAGGCCGTAAATATTTCGTAAAATAGAACTTAGGAAGACGTCGCGCGGGGCGTCTTTGCAGTTGGCTCACTCAGTACTAGAGACGATTTTGACGCTTACTGACGATTACTGGAATCTAAAAAAAATCAAGATAACTAAGAAGATGGTTGCTACAAACATCATATTTCTTGAATTTAATCTTTGTAAACCCTGCGGGTAGCTTGCTTTGCACTATCGACTGTGGATTGCTGTGGGCTCAACAAACAACGGTGTCATGGATGTACTTAGTAAGTACATCTATACAATGTTAAGCTGATAAAATTGTCCCTTGCATTTCATGTCAATAGTAGAAATAAAGTAGCAGCCGTGCCATTTCATAAGTCGGTAAATATTTCGTATACTAGAATTTAGAAAGTCGTCGCGCTGGGCGTCTTTACAAATTAATTCAGTACTAGCGACAATTTTGACTGACGATTACGGAAATTTCAGAGGAACTCAAGGTAACTAAGATGGTTGCCACGACATATTTCTTGCTTTTAACCTTTGTAAACCCTGCGGGAAGCTTGCTTTGCACTGTCGACTGTGGATTACTTTGGACTCAGTAAACAATGGTGTCATGCAAGTAGCTAACATGTTTAATGAAAATGTTCCTTACATTTTGTGTGACTAGTTGAAATTAAAAACTTTCCAAAGCACGATATTCGTGTTGGAGAAATCGGAAGATTAGGCGAAGAACACACAGTAACGTCCGTTTGTGCGTCGTCTGTTCGAATTTCCACCTTATTTTCATACGAATACGGTTTATGTCAAACGGTTTGTTTGATGTTGACGTTGACGTTTTGATTGATGTTACTACCCTTACTACCACTTCTTAGTTCTGACTGTATGTGGTCATTACAGAACCATGTCAGGGACCTACTACTTGTAGTAGGGTTCATCAGGTCGTTCGATGTACCCCACATGAGAGAGGATAAAGAAGTACCCACCTAGTTTGTTTTTAAATCTCCTGGCTCAAGCTACTATAAGTTTCATCCAGATGGCGTTATGCCAAGAGCTTGTTTTTTAACACACGAAGTGCTAAACCGTTAATATAGTGCCGTGTAGTGTCAGAATTTGTGATAAAGTGCGCAAGACGTTTTAGAAAATAGGCGTTATTTAAAGCTTTGGGTACTGTATTATGTTACTTGTTTGCATATTTCATTCGGTTAAGTTTTGTGAGGACAATACAGTCGAAAAATACCTCAAAAAATCTTTAAAACTAGTTTACTACTGATATCGTTTCAAAATGATTTTCAAAAGACAATGAATCGGTAGGTTATATTTTTAGATAAACACTTTTCTTACAGAAATTTGTCGGATTTCAATCACTTGGCCTACATTAAGGTCGATTTCCTTCTCATATACAGTTTATGTCAAAAAACACTGTTCATTTAACTTAACAATGTGCCGTTACTTGTTCGACACATGAAAGTTTTCACTGTAGATCATCTTAACCCACGAGCGCTGCAACAATCATCTACATAGATGCTGTGGCCAATAATGATGATTAGGTACTTACCTACACACTTCATTTGTATTAAGTTGCTTGGCTTACCACATGAAATGTTAGGTAAACAAGAGACATACAATATCCTAAACTAAACTTGCACTTGCATGAGACCATTGTTTGTTGAGTCCACAGTAATCCACAGTCGACAGTGCAAAGCAAGCTACCCGCAGGGTTTACAAAGACTTAACGCCACTCTCGCAACCACTGAGCCGCAGTTTCATTACGTTTATCTACCTAACTAGAGCCTTTCGCGTCTACAGTACAGACAGAGTGCACTCCTATTCTAAAATACTTAAACAGAATACGCATTTATACCTAGTGGGGTAAACAGGACGTTAACCGACGTAAAAATACAGTCGTTGTTGTCAAAATTACATATGAAATAGAGGTACCTACCTATACCTATAGCAAGTTGAATAAGAAGAGAATCTGAAAGAAAACAGGGGAACACAAATGAATGAAAACATGCCAACGAAACATGCTTATTATTACAGGTATGTTGACAATTTGACATACAAATGACAACCTGTAAATCCGAAATTTGATGCGGCAACATGTGCCATAATATTATTTTTATCCCGTTTTTGTATGGAATTTAAAAAATTACTTTCATTAAAAAATTCGATCCGGTAATATTCGGAAAATCGCCTTAAAACCACAAAAAGACTTGAGAATAATCAAAGGGAAGCGGATCAAATGTCTCATCGTTCTCTGTGACATACAATCTTGTCGCTAAGACCTCTCGAAAAGCCTCAAAACCCTTCCAAAATCAAGAAAAATGTACATTTTTATTTTCTGCGAATCAGTTCCTTCTTGTCACGGTTCCGGTTTGCCACGAAACCTATCTCCATACAATTAGTTCCGGTTTATTACACTCAATATCATCATCTTCCTGCCCTTATCCCAATTACTTGGGGTCGGCGCAACATGTTTTGTATGAACACAAAATCATGTTGCAAAAGGATTTGGCCTAATTTAACCTATTGCCTGACCGTCAACCCTCGTTGTAAATGCTATCATAGGTGGTATTACCGCCACCATACGCTTGCCCATGGTCGGCAGATATTGTAGCCAAGGTCATATACATAAACTCTTACGTTGTCTATTACAAAACACCCTGAGTAGAATAGGGGTGGCAGAATTCTTAGCCGCTACCACTGGATAACTAAGCCGATACCACTCGGCTTTATTACACTCAATAATAACAAAGAAACTATAATATAAAATCAAGAAAATAAAAATAATTATGTCTGTCTGCTACGCTTTCTTGAACTACTCAACCCTATGTTGATACATACCTATCAGCATTGTTTTATATTTCAAATAGCTATCTATGCCCTGTCTTGAAATCAGCATCGTCGCCATTTATCAGGCTTACGAGATCAACCCCACCATTACCCCGATTGCGCACCGCTTAGGCTGCTTACAGACGGGCGGCACTGTGTACACAGCAGAAGTCGACGCCTATTGACGGCTGTCGTCGAGTTGTGGCGACACGATGCAGTCAAGCCCATCTATTGGGCACATGTCCAAGGCATTGGATTGGGGCCCCCATTCGTAGCATGTCATGAACCAACCCTTTCACTTCTATATTATCATTATTATTAATAAATTCCATGTTCGTCCTTAGCATTAAATATTAAACTCCGTTTTCTAGTGGAAAAAAATTAGCTGTGGATAATTTAAGCAAAAGCAATACTTGTTACCCTCGAGTATTTTTTTTATATCCTGCAGTTATTGGGATGTAGGATATCGAGTTTCTAGATACGTTTCACTTAAACTTTAACACGTCACAATCATGGTCACAATACTATACAAGTATCGCAATAGGGGAACACTCCCTACGGGAAACATCGATTTAAAGTCTGTGTAAATCCACATTGCCTTAGGGGCGTCATTTACTAATGTGCCAGGAACTCTAAAAGCTTAAAGATAGCGCTGGACGCAGCAACTGCAGCTGCCGAGTTGTTGACGCTTGCAGTCAGGGGACGCCGTCGCGGTGCCGTCCGTCTGTAAGCAACATTGTCATTTATTATTCTTGGAGTCATCTTTCTGCAATCTTTTGCATACCTACTTGGGAAGATTTTCCGGGGCAAAGATGGCACTGATTCTGATCAATTTATGGCGATAATAGAATACTTGGGCAGATTTGACTTGTTTTCTAATATTCGATTAAGCTAACATAGATGATGGTGTTTTTTACTAGCTTACCACTATAGTATCACATGCTTTTACCGACAGCCGATGTGGCGCAGTGGTAGTATGCCTGCCTGCCACGCAAAGGTTCCGGGTTCAATTCCCGGTGGGGTCACTCACAAAGTTGATATTTATCACTTTGTGAGTTTGTTCCCAGTCTGGTTAGGACATTGCAGGCTGAACCACCTGATTGTCCGCAAGTAAGATGGTTCCGTGCTTCGGATGAGCACGTTAAGCCGTCGGTCCCGGTTGCTGTCTATGATGGCGGTCGTTACACAACCATGTCAGAGGCCTGCTACTTGCAGTAGGCGGTTGAAAAACTCTGACACCAGGGTTCATCGCGTCGTTGAACAACTCGGTGTCCCACACGGAAAGAAGAAGACCGTCATCAAATTATCAAATTTAAAGTATGAAATGCATTTTCTTTGTGTTTCTGTCTGTATATCTGTCTGTCATGGAAACTGCCTCTTTTTGGACACGCTACGCAACGATTTTGATGCGTTTTTAAAAAGTGAGTCAAGAAGAAGGTCTACATGTAAACCCGCTATAAGTAATGAATCAAGAGACATTCTAAAAGTATTCCAGATCTGAATCTACTTGGAAATAAAAGTTTTGAATACTGAATCTAGAAACCATTTTTTATACTAAATTAATAAGTGGGTACTAAACACTTATTCTTACAAACAAATATTTCCTGAAAACTTATTAAAAAAGGACCAATACAGACATGTCTAGAATACAAGCTTGTATCCATTAGGCTCTCTTAGTATCAACTAAGAGATAAGCTTTTATAGCCAAATAATCATTATCTAAAACAATCAGGGTTGTCGTCGACCGTTACATTTAACTGATATGATAATATTCACTAGGGATAAGATTATGATCATGACTTCATATTCAGTACACATGCGGTACTCATTTAATAGAAACTAAACAATATGAATATTAGAAATTGAGAGTATCTACTTCATATACTAAATAGTACGTTCTAGGACTTCTAGGTATACAGAATGATACCGAACGACCGACTTTGCCGAGAACACATAACTTGACAAACTGAACATCCTTTTCCCTGAAGTTGTTCAGACTATCTACTGCCGTACCTATACAATAAGTTTTAAAAGTCTTACAATTTCATAAAAAAGTTGCGTTTTCATGTTGGCTGGTAGTAGGTATTCTTCTTCTGTTTCTAATTCAAGTGGGACAAAAAGTCGTCAAAAGACCCGATGAACCCCGCTGTCATAGTTTTTTTCAACCGCCTACTGCAAAGAGTAGGCCTCTCACATGGTTGTGTAACGACCGCCGTCTTACTGATCATAGACAGCCAGACCGGCGGCTTAACGACGGCTTGACGTACCCTCCGAAGCGCGGAACCATCGTGGAACCCACCGGGAATAGAACCCAGAACCTTCTGCGTCGCAGGCAGATACTAACCACTGCGCCACAAAGGCTGTCAGTGGGTATTAATTTGTCCACAGTCCCTACCAACCGAGCTATAGAGGCATCAAAAACCGATACCATACAGCACATTGTGCACTAAAAGTAAATGAATTTGTCACTACCAACCGAGCCATAGAGACATCAAGGTACCGGTACACGTTTGAAAGGCAAACAGAAAAAGTATGCTACAGTTTATACTACCGGTAGAAAATAGCGGTAGCACTACTGAAAACATTTAAATACCTAAAACATTGCATTCTATTAAGCAAATACGCGGAATCGTAGAAGATGTATGGTCGCGTTCAAAAGTGGAGACAATGGCCTTCATTTAAGGATTGATATAACTTTTTATCCAAAAATAAGATTATATTAAAAATCTCTATTCTGATAAAGTTCAGTAAACTCTTTAAGATTTTTTTTATAATAATCCTATTTCTGGATAAAAAGATGGTCTCTACTTTTGAACGCGACCGTACCTACTCGAATAAGTATTTTTTATGATAACGGTACCCAAAAAATTACGGTCCTGTAATGTTGCAGTAACAGAAAATTTGTTACAAAACGTTATGATTTTGCAATACAAGTAAAATCCAACAAAGTTTTCGTGCACAAAGTTTTGCAATATTTTGGTATTTGTTATTTCGGATACTCTGGCAAAAACCAAATAACCAATACCGCACAGCAGATTGTGCACTAAAACGAGATGAGTGTTATCCATTCATGCATCAACTTTAATTTGACAGTTACAAGCTATGTTCACGCGTCCGTGAATCCGCTGTAGTTTCAAAATTATTTTATGCAAATAGATTTACACAGAATGTACGGTTGGTAATTAAGGTAAACGGTTGTCAAAGCTTGATTTTAAACCGATACAGCCTAGACAAAGTGTCAAAATAAGTAGGTCTTGCCACGACGTTCAACAGTTTG